>JAHREE010000045.1:1455309-1567072 GCA_033628505.1 Tringa tobata
GGTGTGCTATCCTGGGGCCACCTGTGGCTGGAATCAGGAGGGGTGGCGGATCCTCACACCTCTCAGAATCCTAGTTCAGGACAGCAGACACACAGATTCTCCACAGGAAGAGAGTTATTGCCTTCATATAATGTTCAAGCAACAAATCATATTCACAAGGCCATTTAATTGCAATTAAATGTGTAACAGGCGCAGGTTGTGCTCCAGCTAGATAAGGCAGGGAAAGATGGAAAAAAATGCTAGAGAGGAGGGATCTCTGGACAAGACTAAGAAAAAAAAGTAAAATAATCCAGCTTTTGGTGCCAGGGCATCACACCACTCCTTGGATCAGGACTCTCCAAGCTCTGGGATGTGGCTGCTTTGGTAGTGGCTGCAAAACTTTTACCTCCTTTTGGGAAAAAAAGACAACAAATGCCCTCCCACCAGACACCTTTTTCACAGAATCACATGGGGTTGGAAGGGACCTCTGGAGATCATCTAGTCCAACCCCCCTGCGAAAGCAGGTCCACTCAGAGCAGGTCACACAGGAATGTGTCCAGGTGGGGTTTGAACGTCTCCAGAGACTGAGACTCCACCACCTCTCTGGGCAGCCTGTTCCAGGGCTCTGCCACCCTCAAAGTAAGGCAGTTCCTCCTCATGTTTAGGTGGAACTTCTTATATGCAAGTTTGTGCCCATTTCCTCTTGTCCTATCCCTGGGCAAGAAAGTGGGTTCCTCTTGTTCCACTGAGTTACCAAACACGTCTTCCCCTCCATTGCTCAGAAGAGACCTGAGAACTGCCTCTACCACATGCTGCTCCTTCCAGAACAAGGGCGCTCACACAAGCCAGGTTTGGGAGCCCCTCCATCCCTGCCATGCTGCCTTGTCTCTTCAAAGCAGCAGCTGGGACTTCTGGGTGGCCATACACCTCTAGGTGAAGGGCCTTCTGCCTGCCACTCTGATCCGACCTGTTTCTCTGGCTTACCCACCTGGTCTACCATGTTCCTGTCTGATGGGAGAAACACCCCATGAGCTGTGACAGGCACAGGATGGACAGAGCCTCTGTTCATCCGGCAAACATTGTAGCAGGATTCCTGGGCTTTGCTCACTTTCAGTAACACTGTGGTTAATCAAGATTTTATTCACAGCTCGTACTCACCTTGGTGCTCCAACATCACAAACTGCCAGCAAATTATAAAATACATCACCTACCTCATGCTGCTAATAAGACACAACAATCATAGAAATATCACCTCTTCTTTGTTCACTTTGAAAGGAGGAAATAGGTTCTCACCAGCTGCCTCGCTAGCTGTGAACGCTCAAATCAGGATTTACCCTTTTGCTCTCAACCTCTTAATCTTTTTCCTTTTACCAGATGATACATTAGTTCTGCCTTGTGCCTAAGCACCCTTAGGAGGGTGCTTCTAATGGATAGTTAACAGCACTTGATTATTCTTCCAGGTAGTTTTGACTGCGCTTATTTATGAATATTGCAGCATTATGTGAGAAGTCCAGCTTGGGAAAGTCAGGTGCTGGGAAACTGAGGGCAGTCTACTCAGCTGTAACTGTCTTTTACTGCTCAGGCTCCCAGACGCGTTCGGAGGATTCTTCTTCTCTTAGCAAGTCCCACTGCTTCTGTCCAACTCTGCAGAATATGCAGAGCTCACGCAGTAGATGATACTGAAGCTCTTGTTTCGCCTGTGTCATTGCATCTATGCCTGCCTGGCACAGGCTTGAAACCCCTCCAGGGCAGGCGTCAGAGGAGGAGGTGGCATCAGAGGCAGCCTGGCCTGAGCAGGCCCCGAGCGGGCAATCCAAGGTCAGGAAAGCCTCGTGAGGTGAGGCTCCCCTGTTTCCCCACATGCTGAGAAGGCACCTGGTCTGCACAGGTGGTTTGGGCAGCACCCAAACATTTACTAGAGCATTCCTCTGTTCCCCCTGCCACACAGACCCAGCCTTCCTCCCTGACTGGAGCTAAGGCAGACCCACCAGAGGATCCAAAATAACAAACTACTTCACCCAGCCCTCAGTCTTCGGGCTGACTCCCCGTTAAGTTTTCAGCATGACCCTGAGGGCTCATCACCCGCAGCTCCCATTACCTTTGCTCCTCACGACCCCGCCGTCCTCAGCAGCCTTCGGGGAGCCGGGCCCCACCACGCTCCATCCATTGCTGCCCTGAGCCCCTCATGGCGGGACAGGGCGCTCCCGTGGCTGTGAGGAGATGGAGTGCTGCGCTGACCCACTCACAGGACCAAACCAAGGGCTGCCCCCCAGCTCAGCCAAGTGGGAGAAAGCCGTGGAGCCACGATACAAAACTGTGACGAGTCTCCGCCGGTGCCGGGCCCGGCTCTGTGACAGGAATGGCCCTGGCCTGCACACTGAGGGCCGCCAGAAGACCCAGGGGTGAGGAGCGAGGGGAAGGTGGTGGCTCAGCCGAGGGCCTCCTCTGCTGGCAGGGCTCAGCCCCAGGCTGGGACCCCGGGATGAAGGAGAGAATAATGTATCCACACAAAGGAGGGAAACGCTACCCTGCAGAACAGGGCGCTGGCTGTAAAAAATGATTCTTTCATGGAATCACGGAATTGTCAGAGTTGGAAGGGACCTTCTAGAGATCATCTACTCCAGCTCCCCTGCAAAAGCAGGGTTGCCCAGAGCACATCACTCAGGACGGCATCCAGGCAGGGCTTGAAGATCTCCAGAGAAGGGGACTCCACACCCTCCCTGGGCAGCCTCTTCCAGGGCTCTGCCACCCTCACCCTAAAGAAGTTCTTCCTCAGATTTGAATGAAACCTCCCATATTCCAGCTTGTGCCCGTTGCCCCTCATCCTGTCACCACCAAAAAGAGTCTGGCTCCATCCTCCTTCAACCCACCCTTTAGATACTTATAAGCATTGATAAGGTCTCCTCTCAGCCTTCTCCAGGCTAAAGAGTCCCAGCTCTCTCACCCTTTCCTCATCAGGGAGTTGCTCCAATTCCTTAATCATCTTTGTTGCCCTACGCTGGACTCTCTCCAGTCGGCATGAAGTAACAGCTGAGAAGCGTGACTTCATCCTCTCGGACTTCTCCTGACTATGACTACGCGGTGCCAGCAGGTGCGTGACACTTGTTGTCCCATGCAGAGCAGCGATGTGCAGTGGTTAAATGCAGGAGGAGCTGCATCACAAACAATGGAGACCAACACAAGCGGTTAGATGACAAGCGATTTTATTTTGCAAAACAATCACTATACAGCAACAAATACAATTGCAAATCGGATTGAAAAACATGAACTACCTACCACCAGCCATTCAAGAAATGCCTCTTTTATGGTAACAGGCTCTAGAATTATCAGAAAAAACACAGGTTTGTAACAGCAGACTGTATTCCTTGACATCCCAGCATACAGCATGTTTATTTGTTGGCTTTTTCTCTTTGCTAAAGTTGAAGTGGCTTTTATAAGCTTGAGTTTTCCAAGTGTGAAACTAATTTACCTTCCTGCAGTGGGAATAGCTGGAGTTGCAGAGGGAGCTGCTTTAGCAATCTGACTAGCGAGTGAACTCGACACACACCTAGGCTAGAAATCTACCTGTGCCGGTTTTCATAGCAAACGTGATCTACTCTTCAAGGCGTTTGCCTTTGAAGGGACATTTGTACTTGGGTTTCAAACAGTATTTGGTCCAGCATGGAAAAAACTTCTGCTCATGTGTGGTAAGTCCACACAGGCTGCCTGTCGACTCCCTTTGGGTCGTGTATATAGGCAAACTTAGATTTGTAAGCAGTCATGATGAGGTTACTACTGTACCTTAGCAGAGCATTGAATGGATAATACCATTTACTGCTGTACAGCAGAAATATACGTAGCCCCTGTGGCCACACAATTTCCCTCATCAGTATTAGTTTTTCCTTTACTGTTGCTGGACAAAGGTTTGCTCAACTTTGATTTCTTTCTGCTTGTGGTTACATAGAAACAGAACTCTGCAGATGGGACAGAAGTATTTTTTCTTTTGTCTCTACAACTTGAAGGATTATTAATTTGGGGCTCTCCCCTAGCTATCCAAACAAGGTTTCACTATTCCTTTTGTCTGGATTAGCTCTGCTTTGTTACAGAGTTGGGTCTCAGGCACCCAACACACCTGCTGGCTCAACATGCCTGTAGAAAAGAAACACAACGGGTGCAGTTTCCAGGAAGCTGGCTCCATCTTCTTTAGTGGGCATTACATATTTACAAAACAGTTGTTCTTAAAACCAACACTCTTCTTGAGAAGTAAAGATTAATATGAGCTTTTTCAGTGAACATCTAGAGTCATGTAACATAACTTGGTTTTGTTTTTTTTTTTTTAAATATTTAACAGCACAAAACTCTTGATTTCTTTTCATCTAACTCCACAGCATTCTAGGATTCTCTCTATGGAAGGATGATTACGATTACAAAGGTCTTTGCTTGAATCAAGACAAGAAAGCTCATTTTAATGCATGAAATAAATGACTTGGTGTGTGACACCACTCTAACTTTGGACTTGTAGGTGGATTAACTAAGCTTCATTTTCTAAAGCATGTCAATTTTAAAAGCAGAATAAAAAAAAGAACTTGAGTCACAGGTTAAGACTGTTCTCACTAGCTGGTGCTCAGCTTCAGAGAAGGTGAGGCTCAGTAGTACCACAGACTCTCTCCCACATTGGCAAAAGGCATTAAAAAAACCCACTGCAAGGCTAATTTGTATTAACTGATAGTATGATCAAAGCAATGTGATATAAATACCGTTTTGTTGTTTTTTCTTTTAGTATGTTGTTTTTCTGGAAAGATGGGAAGAGGCTTTTAATGCATCTCACTTGACACTGTTTCCATATGAATTCTTAGGATTACTGTAAGCAAAAGTATAACAAATACAAGGCAGAAATCAGAATCCTCCAGATGCACTTAGCATGGTTCTAAACTCACTGTCCTTTGTATACAACAACCGACTTACAGTATTAGGTACTTTATAGTGTGAAAAAGCTTTTTGCAGAGCTGAAATGTCATGTGTGGGGCTGTTAGGAGTTCATTTTTAGTAAAATTTTTAGAGATGTAACCATTTTGTTTTGTCTTTGTACTGCTGTGACAGCTTAGCCAAAATCCCCCTTTGGTCCAGTGAATATTTACTGTCTAGTAACTGTGCATTTACTACCTGAATTTAATGATGGGGAATCCTGTGCTATTAATTATTAGAATACTTCTCCACAAACATAAAAATCTTCTCTATGAGTCTTTTCCGATCAAACCCCAACACACACACGCGCACATACAAATTAAGAAGGTAAAAGAACAGATCAAAAGCTTCCAACACACAATGTTAACCTAATACACGTATCAAGTGTAGCTCAACTGACAGTGCAAAGTTTAATGAAGAGATTTCAAAAGGAAAAGATCAAACAATCCGCAAGAATGTAAAGTGGTCATATAATAACATCTACTGTACATATAGTATCAGCAGATTGTGATCTGCTGATGAGTAATACTACCATATTACCTTCAGTGTTCTCTTAATGTCCGTAAGATAGTGTTGGAGTTCTCACAGGTAACTCCACTGGATTGATTGTTTATATATCTCTGCCCTTGATCTTTTATGCACACTTTTTCTTATACTTTTTATAGTCACTATAATCCCACTTTGCTCAGATTTTAAGATGCCCTATTTATTGATGAATCGCTATGGCAACCCAGTCTAGGGAGCTCGTTTTATTTATTCATGGACTATAATTTAGAGGCATCTCTGTTACGTTTATCACTGTTATGCGAGTGCCTGAGTGTATACGTAGACATCACTGAAGGAGTGGAAATAACAAATTAATCCTTTTTTCTGTGTTTCAACTTTAGCAAAAGAAAAAAATAAATAACTCTAACATTCACTGTTACTACAGAAATTAAAAAAAAAAAAAAAGAAAAAGAGAAAGAAAGAAAAAAAGCCAGAACCAAACTATTGCAGTTTTTTTAAAAATCCAGAATCCAACCTCAGCCATCTTTGCAGACCTTTTTACAAACGTCTGGACCCCACAAAAATCATACCTTTGTGAAGAAAGGGAGGGAAGGGAAGAGTGAAGGAATCCTTTTTCTAGCATCACAGAAGAGACTTGCATCTGGCACTAAAACAGGGTCACGGCTTTTAGTTGTTACAGAAAGCAACTTCATGCTAAAATTTTCATCTTTTTAAAATGTATTCTTATGAATAGGGAAAAAAAAACCCTGCTAACATCTACTTTTACATACCTAAAATTGCAACACCAAAGGGTGCAAGAGACACAGATACTGTGAATAAAGAAGTAGAATATTCAAGTATATGAGGAGGGCGTATCACAAATGGCCACAGAGAAATATATATATATCTATAATACTGTATCAAACAGATGGAAAGGATGTGAAACCGGTGGTGCGTACACAAATCTAGCCGCTTAACCAACTTTCTAATCAGACACAAGTCCATTGGGGTGGAAGTGCTTGCTTTCAATAGCTTTTTTACGTCACTTCCCCAAGCATGGTTCAAATGTTTTCAACTACTATTTTTAGTTATTAGTTAAATAATTTATTGGCTTCTCAGCTATACACTGACAGAATTAACCAGGTCCAAAAAAATGTTAATAACTTAATTCGACTTTTGTTCTACTCATTTGTACAAAATAACACATTATTTTTAATTAAACTTGAATTTCTCTATATGCCCTTCCTTCTGGTAAGCTGACTGTTAATTTAACCTGTAATAACTTACAATGGGCAACTTTTTTTATTTCTCCATCTATCAACAGAACAGTGAAATGAGCAACTTGGGATATTAACAAGGCTCTTCAGAAAGAGGTGGATGGCCTTCAGGCACATGAAAGGTAAAAATGCATTTTATCATAGTACGGTACTCCATGCAAGACAGAGCAGAGCAACAATAATTGTCCAATGTAACATACTGCAGTTGTATACCCATATAAAGCCAGTGTCTTCCTGTTGTAAATGGAAATCAGGCCAATTTCTGCATTTATTGAAATTTTTTTTTGTTGTTTTTTTAACTGTATGGTAACTACAAGTCTTGGGATGTGACTTAGTTTTAGACATGGTAAAGAATGAATGTAACACCTGCTCTGAGCCCATTCCTGCCAAGAGCTCATGCCTAAATATTATTACTTCATACAACGCAAAATGAGCAAATTCATAAGCCCTGCTTAGCGAGGGCTGCCGTGACATCTTCAGCGAGGGTAGCAAGCTGGGGTGATTCAAGCAGGTTGATGCTTCCAGAGGACGAGACGTTGCTGAGTCTGCGTGGCGAAGCCACGCTGGACCTGCCTGGTGACTGCGTGATGATCTCAGCCCCGTGATCGACACGGGCTTTAGCGTGTTCTCTGAAGTTTAGCTTCTGGCTGTCAATCTGCTCCAGGAAAGCAAAGGATTTAACACATTATATATTCACCAAATTACCTTGTTATAGATCATCATTGGGGTCTCATTTTGTTTACTTTTAAGAACTCTTAGAAGGATTGAAACTTCTTCACTCATTAGAATGATTCAAACTGAAGATTTTATCACATCTTTAATATACGTTGGTTTACTATGTTACATTCTCTTACTACTTCTGCCTCTTATGGATGACTTAATGAGCACTACCTTTGTTCCTAGCTGTATGAATTTAACAGTCAGTTTATGGGCACTGGGGTTTGTTTCTGAAATCTATTTTTTCAAATGTTTGTGGAGTGATCTTACTTTCAAAATGTCGTCTTCCTGTTTCACAAAGCAGTCCGGATCCTCTGGGATCCCCATACTACAAACTTATTAGATCACACCTATGCTGTACAATGGTCCCAAACAAGGTTTATCTTTAGGGGGGAAGCCAGTGCACAAACCACAGGATGTTTTACTTTAAGATCCACTCTCAGCTTGGATGTGGATGTGAGACCAGTCATTCCAAATTTCAAAGAGAGTCAAATGGCACATGAGTATGCTCGAAGGAGAACAAAAAGATGTTTCCTACTTAATTCAGAGCCGTTACTGAATTCACAGCTCTAATAAAGTCACTGGACCAGGCGCACAGTTGTCGCCTTTTCTCTGACGGCTGTCCCCTTACCTTGACGTTACCACCACCAGGTACATGGTGGGCATTTTCCAGTGAACCAACTTTAGCCTGAGCTTTTTCTTTGAAATCCAGTTTCACGCTCTCAATTTTCACACGCCCACCTCCTACACAGAAAAAGGAAATACAGATTAAGAGGCTGGAATGACTCAGGAGAAATTCTGACCCGATGCACACAGGTGTGCTCACGCCACTTCCCTTTTAGTTGAGATCTAATGGTTTTAGAGAAGCACAGAGCACCACACTGCACGTTCAGTAAAATTTAAAATCTTCAACATGTATTCAAACTGTAAGCATGTGCTGCAGCCCTACTGATATTTATGGGATTTAAGCACATACTTAAGCATTTTGCTGACTTCTGCAGCATATCAGTATCTTGTCAAACTGACATTATGCCACAGCAGCATCCTTCTGCATTATTTTTTATTGATTCCCTCAACTGCCTTTATGTCTTTATATATTTAGTTGAGTTAAGAATATTATTTTTATTACTAAAGCATATTTACTGTCTCTTGGACTATAAAAGAGAATGGTATCGTCCATGATTTCTCCATCACATAACAGGATTAGGTCTTTGCTTTGTCCCACACCCCAGAAACTCCTACAATACCTGGCTTGTGGTGGATATTCTTGAGCGAACCACACTTGGAAGTCACGTGACTCAAGTCGATCTTCTTGGTTACGATTTGTACCTGTGAAGACCACACACACACAAATTACAGGAATGAATAGAAATAAATAAAAAGCCAAGCCCTTTGGAGGAAGAGCCCAAGCCTCTACAAACCACTGGAAAAGGAGACACGGTTAGTAGAAAACAGACCATGCCACAAAGGAGGAAGCACCTGGATTAATACAGCAAGCTTCCTTCCCACCTAGGGAAACGACAGAGCTGGGTTAAGCTTTACTATTAGCAAAATGAAGAGGAGGACAAAGCAGATTAGCTTGTGGGTTCTTCCTAAAACGTTTCTGAGCCTCCCCTCAGGGTAGATGCTCCGAAGCCCTGCAGGCAGCAGGATGCATCCCGTTTGCTTCTGCTCTTGAATGTGCATCCTGGCAACTAGGAATATTTCAGTGACTTTTTTCTCTACCATCTGTTTCATATTTTTCTGCATCTAAATACGGTGTGCATTTCAGCTCAATCCACCACGGAGAGTCTGAAGAATCTACACATGTGACTCCCGCAGCTGTACCCGAGCTGGCTGGTGCTCAGCGGGCAGCAGCGGCACGGCTCTGCTCAGCCAGGCGGCACCACAGGCACCCTCCCTCCGCCGGCTGCTCTGTGCCCTGCTGCCAGCCGCCTTGTTGCCCTGACTGTGCTGAGCCCAGCCTGGGAACAGCCACCGAGTGACACCCCTGCCTTGCTGCACTCCCGGCTGGCTCCCAGAAGGGCACCACAATCACAGTGACTGCCTTAGCAGGTCTTAAGAAGCTGCAGCCGCTCCAGGCCAGAGGAGAGCTCCAGGATGACCGCAATGCCAGCGCTTGCTCACATCACCAGCAATGACTTAAGCCAGCGCTGGTGGTTGTGCTGAATCTGTTTGGACCAGATATGCCCACATTATCAGCTCTTCCATCTGAGGGGAAATTATTTCCATCAGAGGAGTCAGAGCCACCTTAAGCTCTGACTGCGACTGCTAGAATTAACGGGTGTCTGGTCAAACCCAGAGCAACCTCAGTTTGTTGCACTGGAATAATGCTGTGGCGTTAGCACTCTGCCCGATCCCATCCTCTCTCTGCGCTTTCTTTGTCCTTATGTTTTATCTTTCTTCTTCTTCCTCTCAGGTTAGCTGAGGAAGGACTGATAGACTGGAAGATGCCCAACTGTGAGGCTGGAGTCTCACTGTGAGCTGGAGTCTCTTTCTGGAAATTACTTTCTTGACCCACTCCCCTGAAAGGCCCTGAACCATTTTGGCTCATACTCGACTTTCACTGTCAGCATCCTTGGGTGTTTAAGAGATAACCCTTCCTTTCTCATTTCCTTTTCCTGTCCACGTTCTGGAAACATGTTGTGCTCAGTGGAGAAAGATCAGGAGGCAACCACTGCATACACGGGGCTCACGTGACTACCAGACCACACTCACATGTGAAACAGTAGCAAGAAGGAAAGTAGTGCTCAGAGGAAGGGAGACAGAGGGGTCTAGCTGTGCAAGGTGGGTCACCACAGTGGAGATGCCTGTTCACAGGGTGTCTGTGCTACTTACATTTCCTCCCCCTGCAGAATGTTTGATGTTATCTCTGGAACCACACCGGGACTGAATATCGCTAAAATCGATCTTCTTGTTTAAAATCCTAACCTAAAAGGAATCGGAGGTAACTTACTATATACCATACACACACTCCACCGGGCTGCAGGACAAGGGAGCCAGGATAATTTTTCCTCCTGCTGTGACTCCTTTTTCTGACTCTTGTATTGAAATGCGAGAAAATAAAGCACACCAATCTCCATACTTGGCGTGCTAACACAGCACGTGTAAACGTACTAAGTTGCTCTTTTTTTCTGGCCCACAATGTGGTGCTGAAATACAAAGGGGGAAGTTTTTATCCTGTAGATATGAAAGATGTCTTTTCCCTGAAAAGCTCAAAGAACTCTTGCCTGGACTGGACAGCCCTTGGATAGCCTGTCCTAAGCTCTCTTGAGTGATGGGCCAGAGTTTCTGCTGAACTGGCCACAAGGAGAAGATGGAAACCCTCATTCCCACAGCTCAGCACTCCAGCCTTTGATGCAGAAATCCCAGATCCAGCCAGCTCAGGCAGGGGTTGAAATCCTGAGGTATTTCACCCCTTCTTCTGCGATACAGCCATAACAGCAGCTACACTCATACAACAGACCTCAGAGTGTCCTGTTAAAGGGGATTGCCACAATTAGTTAAACTGAAGTCAGAGCTCTCTACTGCTCTCTCTTTACTGTCATTTAGTAAAGGGCAATGCAGAAAACAACAGCATCTGGAAACCTACAGCTGCAATCACTGCTTATTGACTTCTGGTGCTGGCCATAAAGTTGGTCACAACAACTTTCTGGTGCTAGCAGCACTGTGCTTCTCCACTGTGTTCTTTGTTTCTGGCAGAACAAGTACCTGACTTTCCCTTGATGGCACCAGCCTCCCTTACAGATGCCAGGAGCCCACATTTTTAATGTGTTACCTTAGCCACAGAGGCACTGCAGGCATAGGACAGTGCCTGAAGGTGAATTCTGCAACGGAAAGGCCAAGCCACCCCGTGCCTGACCCCCATCTTGAGCTCTGTATCAAAGTTGTTCCTCCACCTGGTGGAACTCAGGTGCCACTAATGATTGTCCTCCCAGGGAAAGATGTTCTGCTGGATGGCAGTTACCAGTAGGGCAGGAACAACTGGGTGCTGAGCGCACACCTGAGTGACACAGCTTCCAGACTTCATTCCCAGCAAGGGCAGGGGACTGTGTTAGGCTTTTCAGGTGTGTGAGAAGGTGTTTCTGGTTAAGGCTGCACCTGCCTTCATCACACCAGGAGCTTTTTACTTACTCAACGAGTACCACCCATGCAGCATATTTTTTCTCTGGGTTAAATTATCCAAATGTAGGGTTGGATTTTTTTTTTATTTATCTTTTATTAATATACAATATGAATTTACCGAAAGCCACAGAATTTTGGGCATTATCTACTCACTTTGCTAAATGGCACTTGTAGAACCTTCACTGACATACTACTTGGCACAGTCTTGTTGGTTGCTGTTGTAGATGAACCTACAGCGACTATCGATATTGAGATAAGAGAGAGGGACAGATACACCAGTGTACCTTAGCGTGGCTTCTTTCCACTCCAGGAACAAAAGCAGCTGCAAACCAGCTGAAGCAGTCAAAGGGAAGAAGTATAATCCTATGCAGTTTCTGTTTCCTGGCTTCGGGTCCCCAAACTGCCCCAGGCTCCCTGATAAACCTGAGACAAATCATTCCCTCTGCGCCTCAACTCTGCAAACTAGGAAAAGACTATTTGCCCTCTTACAGGAATATCAGATTTTGCAGCTCTTGGCTCCTGCAGTGGGGATAATGTCACATTTTAGATAACAAGTTGAATCCTTTGGCACTAAGCATCTGGAGGGCACCCTTGACTTAAGCCCAGTAAACTCCAATAAGAAATTTTCAGAGGGCCACATTTTGCAAGTTAATGTGAACAATTTCTTCACAGCAAGCTGTTTCATGGGTCCTCCTCATTATATGTAACATAACTGCTACATCAGTCAAACCATTAGGATGTTAAGTATTCTCTTGCTTTAATGTGATGGCAGTGATGGCATGCTCAGCAAGAAGGGTGATGACAGCACCAGAAAACTCCACAACTGGTAGGTCACCTTCAGAAGGGCACCTTCAGGAGGCAAACTGACTTTCTTCCTCTTTCCTATCTGCTTAATCCGTCCAAGTAAACCAACGTACACTAGAACATGAAAGTAAATGCCTTTAGAGCTTTATGCTTCTGTTTTCTCTCACTACACTATTTGTTTAAAAATGTACCCCAGTACTATACAAGACAGGTGTCACATCAGTTACACAAACACACATCATGTGCAGTCAGATCTGGCTCCCAGAGAGCTTCAGGCCAGACACAACTGGGCAAACCAGAAAGCCTTCCTAGCACTTTCTAAGCACATCTCTCAGCGATGGATCACCAGCACCTCTTTGCAATGGCCACAGGGATGCATCTGCTCTGAAAATGCTGACTTAGGGGTCATGACAAGACCTCCGCACTGTGGACCGGGGGTCTGTAGCTTAAAAATGGAATGAAAGCAAGGTGAAAAGTTGAGAGTGTGCCTTTGATCAAGTGCCTAAAGGTTCATTTGCACGCAGAAGCCTGACAGTTTATGAGTCCCATGGCCCATGGACCTGGCTAGCACATATGTAAAGGACCAATCATCTCAATTATCCTCTTTGTCTCACTGGGTGAAACGTGGCCCTGTGTAGAGGGGCCAGCAGGAGACCTATGTATCATTTATGTCCTATGCTGAGGGCTGAAGTGAGTTGAATGATGCGGATGTGTTCTGCTGGTCATCTGCCACAAGGAAGACGATCCAGGTTTTTCCTGATGACCTGTTTCTCCCTTTCCTGGGATACATCAACACTCCTGCACATATTTAAATCATGACTGCCCTCTATAACAAAGTGTTCCATAAACTAACGAAGCTTTGTTTCCCACAGATGAAAGCTTTAAACTGCTTAATCCCTCCATCCTATACTCTTCAGCAAGCCCTATCCTCTCTTGCCAGCAATGTCTCCCAAGCTTTCTCCCAGGTCTGCTAGACTGGGCAAATAGAAGCCAATACACAACTGGCCAGCTGTTTGTTGCCTCTGACTGTAGAGAAGGGGCTGAGTTACCACTGCCTTTCCTTCAATGACAGTGTTTTGCTGAGTCTCTGTTTCATATCCAGTCAACAATTATCACCCAACTTGAAGGGACCACCGCTTGTGTTTCTAACCACCGCTGCCTTCTCAGCACTGGTTGAAATGGGCCAACAAGTTTCAAATGAGTTGAGGAAGGTAAGACTGTCAGCCAGCCAGCATGACTGCACGAGCTTTGTTTCCTTTCAGAAATCAGACTGTAAACATTAGAGGGAGAATATCAGAGAGGGACAGGAACTATTTAGGCTAAAGAGAAACTTTGGCTTGCAAACAAAAAATGTAAACTGACTGTGAATTATTTGATAGCTGGAATCTAGAGGGAAATCTGTAACTATCAGAAGAGGGAACTGCCTCCCAAGGGAACAGAGATACAAGAAGAAAATGGTAAACTTTTATGATGTCACTTGATGAAAGTGCCATGATGAAAGGAATTAGATGATGCAGCTGCCTTTGATAGAGACAGCCTGAACACCATGACTCACCAGGAAGGTCTCTGTGTTCCTGAATGTGTATGTACATCTTGTGTGGGGGTGGAGGTGTGGTAGGGATATATATATATGCACTTCAGTTGTGCTGCACATTAAACGAAAGATCAAGCCTGCTCATGCTCTCATTCAGGAAAGGAAACACTTTAGTCTGTGGCAGAAACACGACTGCTTTCTGAAATGTGTACATCTCTTCTGACCGGATGCTGGTTTGCCCAGGTATGCTGGATAGAGTCTGGAATTTACTATTTCGGTCAGGACCAAGCTGAGGTTCTTCAGCATTTGTCATATCCACATGGAGTTAAAACACAGTGGAAAAATTAAGCAGGGTTTTTAACAGGCAACGCAGGGTTTATTCCACAAAAACCACGTTGGCTAAGGATAAAAATGGCTTCTGTCTGGAGCTCTGGAAGTCTTACAGACCTTAACCCCAGTCTGTCCTATGATGACTCCTCAGCAGTAGTCCAGAAGTGAAGTCCAGGGCAGAGAGTGTGCCGATGTACATACAGTACAGCCTCACTGTGTCACCCTGCTTCTAAGTAGTCCCCAACAGGAATTGGACACTGTGCTCTAATATCTTCTGTGCTGTTTGAATGCTGTCTGACAAAGCATCAAGAGATGGATGGTAAACCAGCACCCGTTCAAAGAGAATGTACGCACTAATGGGTAGTCTGCTAGGAAACCAAGAGTTGAAGGAATTTTTCTTGGGGTTCCGAGTCACCACCCCGGAGGTATTTAAAAGATGGGTGGACATAGTGGCTAGAGATAATGGTTTAGTGATGGTTTTTGTCAGTGTTAGGCTGATGTTTGGACTAGATGATCTGAAAGGTCTCTTCCAACCTAGGCAATTCTATGATTCTATGAAGTATATGTTGATCTGCCCTCAGCAGGCTAAACTCTTAACTGCCTTCCTACCTATAGTGGCCAGACTAGCAAGCTAAACATGAAGGGGCTGTGGTCCGAGGGCAATATCTATACTAGATAAGAGGGGATGTTTTGGATTACACTGACTAACATTAGGAGATGTGACAGGCTGGCAATACCTGTGAATCTCCCAGTTAGATATATGCCTCATTATGGCTGTTCACAGAAAGTCAGTTTGGATTTCAAAGTCTCCATATCCAAGTTTCCAGTCTGGGGACCTGGAGCAGACTCTCCTCTGTCACTGCTGCACTGCTGTGTTGAAGATGAGCAAAAATTTGTAGATAAACTGAGTGGAAGGCAAAGACATGCAAGAGAGAATTTAGTCTGGTTGTGCCTCACTGCTAAAGACAACATCAATGATTGAAAAGTGCTTTTGAAAGAGAAAGAATTATGTTCCATTGCTGCCCAGATTCATTCAGTTCAGCTGCTTTTCACAAGAGGGAAAGCCCCTAACTTATGAGCATCTGGGCAGAGAATCCATAAACAGCTTCCCTCTTGTGGCTTACCACTCTGGTACACATCAAAACAAAGATACCCAAAGAACAAAAATTGTGATGCTGATAAAATTACAGGCTCTGTATATATTTTCCAAGAAGCTGATGATTATATTCTCCCTGCTTTGTAATTATGGCCTCTGAAAAGCTCTACTACAATGTGCCTTAAGCATTTAAAAATACTGTAGCTTGGCCCCACTTGCCATTTGAACATGCTGTGGGGATGTGATATTGGGAAAAGCTCCCAGACTCCTAGTAACTTATCAAAGAGGTCAGGTTCTTACCACAGCATCACAGCGATTTGACACAGCTACATCCCAGGAACTAGACATTATTTCAGAGTTTGGTCTCCTAGTTAACACAGGGATTGAGTGAGACAAGAATTGATCTAGTACAGGAAGCAAGCTTAAGGTTAAAACCTGATTAGAATCAAGAGACAGTCCTAAGTGCTTCCAAATCTATATGCTGCCAAGGACAGAGAATACTACAGTTTTCATGCTCCTGGCAGAAGCTACAGGTAGATGAAAAAGAGAAGGATATTTGGTCTAGCAAAGCCTTTGAAGAGAAAGACTGTGCCTCAGACTTTCCACATGGACAACAGAGCTTGCGGTCATGTTCAGCCTTTGCACTCCTGAAATTACTGGATACATACACTAGTGAAGCTGCCAGCCTACAAGCTAGTGAGATTCAAAATAAAAACTGCACTGGACATAGCATAGGCAAAATAATGTTCTCATCTTGCTCTCAGCACAGGGTGAACAAGATAGGAGAACAATTCTGACTTTTAAAAACATACCCAGAAACAGACACTGAGCGTGTAATATTTTAGCCTAAAGAGTTAAACTGTGAAACAAAAACAAACAACTGAAAATAGGGAGTTTCAATGGGAAGTGTCAGTAAAGTAGATGTCTTGAATCAGCCATTCTTTAACACTTGCATAGGACAACGATGGCTGACTTACAAGCTTCTTTCTACCTATTTGCAAATAATAATCTAATTAATAAGGTGGCCACACTGAACTAGGCATGTCCCTGTCAATAAAGGGAGAAAAGCTAACACAGAAACACTGAGAGGTTTTGCATAATTGTGCTGGGAAATACAAAGTGAAATGACCACTTTCCATGCCAAAGAATTTAACAGACAGCTCAAGGAAATGCAGGATCCACATCAGATAAACTGTAATGTGTTCTGTAAATACACTCCTTAATAAATTTGGGGAGCTGATCAAAAGAACAGTAAAACAAGTTGAAGGAGATGCATGCATACCAAATAAAAAAGATCCTAGGAGCTCAATTAATCCAGTTAAAACACAAGAACCTTTTTTCAGTACTCCCTTAAACAAAAAATCAACCAAACAGATTTTGTTAAACTACAGAGTTTGATACTTAAATTTTAGAGGCAACAGTTCCTAGTCATGGCAAGAGTACTAATAGCTTCAAATATCAAGTGTTGAGCATTAAGCATCACAATTTTCAAATCAGTTTCCTGATCTTTAAGAAGGGATGAGTTTTGACATCCACTATGTCTGGATTTTCTTTACTCCATCATAATGGAGAAAATTAGGTTCAAAAGTTCAAAAAAATATCTTGTGTTTGTCTCTTCATGCAAGCTGGCTTTTCCAAAGGTTAGCAGGTATGTCCCTTAGCATCTCTTTTTATTGTTCAAATTAAAACAAACAAACAAAAAAAAAAAAAAGAAGGGTTTTATCCTTTCCTTTCCTGTCCTTTCCCATCATATGACTTATCAGCTCTGATCCAGATTATGTATTGCCCGAACATTTTTCCCAAAAGAACAACCTTCCCCATTTTATTGCCAAAATCTAGACTAGATAGAGCACAGCTGAAAATGCCTCCTCTGCTGAACTTGCTGCTGGGATGACTCAGACTGTCATGGCAATTTATGTCCTGGCAATTTCAATCTACTCTAGAAAAAAAACCTAGATTCTACCCTTAACAAGAGACCAACAACGTATGGTACATCACGGATGGGATTTGTCTCCTCTAATATTATCCAGCTAGAAGTTGGAGCTGGTCACTTAAGCTGCCGCTATAGTTGGTGGAAAGATACTGAATCCTCCAGAGAGTGGTACCTTCAGCTCTAGCAGGACAGACTGAACACACTCCACCTGACTGACAGAAATCAGTGCGCTGCTAACTGCCTGCATGAGAGGGAGAAGCATCGACTTACGGCTACCGTAGTCAGTGGAAATCTGGTTACTGGTTAAGGCCCCATCAGACAGCTTGTGACCCTCCTGATTGTGGTTCACAGTTTGTCCTCAATGAGCATGATACACATTTTACAGATGGCTGAGGCACAGCAGTGATGCTACTGTGGCTCAGCCACATAAAAAGTGAATGTCAGATCTGGAAAGAAAGTCCCAATTCCCTGCTCGTTTCTACCAACCAAACACGTTTCCTCAAAGAAACCTTCTGAAACTTGCTAGAGCCTGGCAATGATTGCTTCATTTTTCTAAAATACTTCAGGAAGAAGGATCTTGCTTTTTGTTCAGAATAATTCAAGGCTTAACTGTACAGACTGTACTCGGGCAAGCCTTCCATTAAATGAGTGCAGACTGAACACAGGAGCTGCAAGATGTTATTTCTGTACAATCTGCAATGATCAGCCAAAATTCTAAATTTCAAAAACTTAAAAATTATGGTTTTGAGCTGTGACAGAGTTTTGAAATTGTGCCTCAAAGTCCTATTTTTTCTTTCCAATTAACAAGGGATGAATTAGTTTCTAATGTTCAGTCCAGAACAAATGTCCTGTAAATCCACAAAAGTGGAAATGTATAAAGGAAACAAAAGCAGACTGACAGAGAAGAATTTATCTTGCAGATATAAACTGATGACTTGGTAAATGCACAAGCTTATTCAAATGAATGTAGCTAACAGTGTGGGAACAATTGCCTTCCAATCTCTCATTAGCTAAGTACTTTAACAACAGCCATATTAGATCATCAGTCCACCTGAAACAGCTGCCTCCTGTGGCTCTGGTTTGGGAAAGCACCAAAGCTTGAACCTTATAGCTCATTTATGTTCATCACTGTCCTGAGCAGGGACCTTCTCAAAGTGTTGGCTCATGTATGCTGCAGATCACAATGGATTGGAAAAAAAGCGCATGATGAGCCAGAAGGAGATGGGAGACAGGACGGGACACAGTAACAACTCAGATTGCACTTTTTGTTAAGCCTTGATTCTCCACTACCTTTTAGGACGTTCTTCATCAACCAGTACAATGACAACAGCATATAATCTAGATCTTCAGATTAATTTTTGGGCTGTCATCAGTGTTTGTAACTTGGAGCAAATACATATAAAATAGGAGGAAGAGGAGTTGTAAGATGCCATCTCAAGGTGAACTTGCTGAATACCCTTTTGAGCTGCAGTTCTCCCAGGAGGTGCTCAGCTCTTGGTGGGCCATCAGACGTGCCTGTCTCTGCACTGACTTTACGTCCTGGCAGACTATAGCTGAGGCAGGGAACACTTCAGGAGCCCAATTTTCTCTGCAGACTGGGTCACAAATTGTGATGATGGGGGTGTGTGCTGTGGGGGAATCTCTCCTGCCATCCAAACTGACTTTGAACCTAACAAAAATTGTGCAAAGACGACACCAGATACCCATCCGAGCTGCCTCATCTGCCCAGCTCTGAGATGTCCTATCCTTCCCTGTGCCAGTCTCCTTTATCATTTAATGCAGAAGCCTATTCTCCTTGTCAGCATTTTTTGTTGTTTCTGGACGGATTCTACTGAATAGTTGTGTCAAGAATTTATTTAGACTTTCTGACCCATGACTAAATGCACTTTGTTTTCTACAGTTTAGGGAAGATTAAGTTCTTTCTTAATCTTCCTAAAAACCTTCAAGGAACTTTTCATTCTTCAACATGGCTTAGGTATTTCATTTTTCTATATGTCATCTTACTTCTTACAAGGTGCCTGGCTGTTACTATAGTTACTGATATTTTAAATCTTGTGCCCACTGTTCTAGTCTGTACAGCTCCATCCACTTTGATGAAGCTATGCTGACTCACATCCACTCAAGCTCTTGCCCATGCATTAGCTCTGATGTATACATTTTAAGATTAAATTAAAAGATATCTAGGTTGGCTTTATCCTTGGTTGAAGGCCTATGATGCTTTATAAATACTCTGCCCGATCTGTAATAAAAAAATTCAACTGGTGCACTTTAGTACTCCAATATGGTACAAACCATATCCATAGAAAGAATTTCAAGAAGAAAAAAAATACCAGAACAGAGAAGAAAAAAGCTTGTTCTTGGCATCTGAAGCAGATTTCCAACCCCATCCCCCAGTTCTTCCATGCTTCCCTTGGGCTGTCTGAGAAATAACAGATGCAAATGGGTTACTTTTGAAAGCACAGCATTTCCTCCACAGCTGATGCGGTGCGAAAATCCATCTGAAGCCCAGCAGACATACCCATGAGCAAGTCGCCTCTGAGCTTTGCCAAGAATGATACATTTCACCATACTCTACTATAAAGAGAAAACCAGACAACCACCTACTGGCTGCATCACAGAGTGGAGAAGCCCTCATTTTTCCACACTGCAGACTACCAAATTAAACACATACTCAGTCCTAGTAGACACTTAATGCAGTGCAAAGTTAGCTTGCTTCTTCCCCTAGAAGCATGCTCTTGTTTTTAAATATTTTTTTCCTCCTGTCAGGTGGAGTCATTTCTCTCCTTTTCTTTGTTTCTCTGGCTGGCAAGTCAGAGCTGAAGTAAAATCAGGCTGCTATCTGATGAGTTTTTGATGAAATTCAAGGCTGAAGCACTGCATTTCTTGATTTATTTAGCATTCAGGCATCCCCTGCTTCTTCATTTCTACATCTCAACCTCTGGCAGTTTCAGAATGCATCTGCTTTCTCTGGGACAGCTGTAAGCTAAGAAAAGACCTTGAGCTAGGTTCAGATATGCCTCTGGTAAAAGGATAGTCTGTCTCCAAATGACACTTTGGAGCTGCATATCTGTATTCCTTTAGTGATTTGCATGTCATGTTTATGTACTTAACTTGCCCAGATATATGCTGGCTTTTTGTCTGCTTGTTTTTCCTGTTGTTATTGCTATCAGCACTTCCAGTTCAGGTTATAAAACTTGAGCAGCTTTTTGTTTGTTTCATGTATCATCACTAAAAGCAGATAGCATTTAACAGCTCATTTCAGCCAGTGCAATACCTGCCACCAGACATTAAATAAGAGAGCAGACACAGGGAAATGAAATTAGCTTTTGTGTGTTCCTCTCATAGACCCTATAAAATTCAACTGCTGAAAATGGAAAAAACTTAATCCTAAACACTCTTGTCTAGACTGAGCAACTATGGCATAAAGGAGACATAAAGGAAAAGCGCAGCAAGTCTCTCTTTGCCCAGCCCAGAGCTCAGTGGGAATTAAAAATGCTTTAGCTTCAGTGACATTATGTCCATCCAGCAGGTTTCTATCCCCAAAAGAGTTAAATGCCAACTTCTGTGCTGGTACCCAGCAAAGACTCTGCAGAACTGCTAAGGGAGTGTAGCTGTCTAGGCAGGGTGTTTACAAAGAAATACAATTCGCTGTGCCCACCTGGTCTTCTATGGTTGCTGCAGTCCATGGAGAGCAACAGGGAAGAGGAGGATAGGCTAACATGATGCTGGTTTCAAGCCCCAGGTTCAGCAGCTGGGCTTATGAGGAATGCTAATCCAGATGCACAGTCTCAACTTGTGTTCCAAGCCTCCTGGAGCCCCTGCACACCCTGACCATCTGCTGCGCAGTATGTCAAACGGGAGCTGAACTCCCAAACAAAATAATTACAGACAATTGTCAAAATAAAGGCAGAAGAACCCTCGCTGAGGCATTATCTTCTTGACTTTATCTGAGTAACTAGCTACTGTCCAAATGCCGGAAAGCTCTGATGTGTTAATTTACCATAAAAACAGGATGAACCCCTAAGAGATACCTTCCTGTTTAACACATGAGCCTGAGTTGCTTTTTTTTTTTAATTTCTCTGGAAGACCTGCAGTAGGCACAGGGTTGCAATGTTAAGTTTTGATCCAATTTATTATGCTTTTCCTGAGACAGCGTTAGATAAACCTCAGCATTCTGTATGTTCCACTCTGTATTCCAAAACTTATATATATATATATGATAATATATTATATTATATATATATATAATATAAAAGTATTTGATCTGGAAACATTGTGCAGGCCAGCTTCCCAGACTGTCTCGTTTTCAGGACTGGTGTCCCGTCCCTGGAGGTAGCTGAGAAGCAAACCTTTTCTAAAACACCCACACTGCCACTGCTGTAACGCAGCGATCTCAGGGAAGTAAAAAGGAGCTGGAGTCACAGTGTTTTCATCATGGAGTTGTGTGCAGCATTAATATGAAATGCACAGGTACTTTTTACAAAAAAATAAATCAACGTAATTGTTTACAACCACAAGACTGAATTGTCCATATTTTTAGCGCAAATATTGGTTAAGCTATATTCTTTTTCCTCATTCANATATAATATAAAAGTATGTGATCTGGAAACATTGTGCAGGCCAGCTTCCCAGACTGTCTCGTTTTCAGGACTGGTGTCCCGTCCCTGGAGGTAGCTGAGAAGCAAACCTTTTCTAAAACACCCACACTGCCACTGCTGTAACGCAGCGATCTCAGGGAAGTAAAAAGGAGCTGGAGTCACAGTGTTTTCATCATGGAGTTGTGTGCAGCATTAATATGAAATGCACAGGTACTTTTTACAAAAAAATAAATCAACGTAATTGTTTACAACCACAAGACTGAATTGTCCATATTTTTAGCGCAAATATTGGTTAAGCTATATTCTTTTTCCTCATTCAGCCTCTTTGTTACTAAATAAAATAGGATTTCTTTCATGGCTTTATAACTCTTTAAATATTAATAAAATGGACCACTTCGTCCTGTAAGCTAGAACAAAATTTTTCCAAATGGAAAGACAAACAAATTGCTTGGACATAATTTTGGCTTTTAATGCCATCTATGTTAGATTTTCTGCATTGCCCAAAAATGAGAGAAGGCTATTCTAGCTCTGGCCATAGCTCTCCTTGGTAGGGCATCAAGCAAAGACCCTTTAGAGGAAGGTATAAGCACTGTATGTACCTCAGGAAGATTTATAGTACTTCCTATTTGATCTTTCCTCAGTGTCCAAAAGCTTCTGCTTACAAGCCTACATGCTTACTGTCCTTTCCAAAGTTTGGCAATTTCTGTCTGTAGTAACAGAAGATTTTGCTACCCTACACACATGTTCAGTCTTTAGCTGAAAGCAAATCTCATGACAATGTGCTTCCTTGCATAACTCTGCAAGGCAGAAAACTAGCTCTCTCTTTCAGCTTTTAATTGCATCAACACGTCCCTGAATTCTTGTTCTTCCAGATAGCGAGAACAGAAAATCCTGATCTGTCTTCTTACACATTTACCTTTTCTTATTTTACATCCATTCTCCAATTTATACAATTTAAGCCCTGTTCCTGCTTATTCAAACCCTACAGCAAGAAAAACATGTAAGTCTAGTATCTATCCTCTCCCATCATTTTTAACTTGGGGTGGATTTACCAGGTTGGAGGCTGCAACCCTCATTAACATCACCCAACACAATGCACATGTCACATAAAATGCCCCAGGAAAAGGTCACGGTGCTATAGAATCCTGCTAACATCTATCTAGGTTGAATTTGAACTTGTCTGAATTAAAAGAAGTCTCTTTCATTTCCTGATATTGATGAAGACTAAGTAAGCAGCAACTGCTGAGACTCGGGCTGAAACACATCTATGGCATGGAGTGCAAACTCTTGTTTAAAATTTTTCAACTGATTTCAGTGAGGCACTGTTAGTTTTCAGGTGATAAAATTCTTTTCTGAAGATTGTCCTGGCCCCTGCCATTTAACATCACTTAATCAACCAATGTATATGGACAAAAGAAGCAGCATTTGCAAGGCAACTCAAAATGGCTCCTATCCCATACCAATCCCATACCAAAGGTGCACACATAAGACAAATCACATATGGATGAACATAAAGAGTTGAATCCTTACCTGCCCCCCTTTGGGCTGGTATTTGATGTTTTCTGTTGATCCAATTTTGGACCTGACGTTCTTGAGGTCAGGCAGAGGCTGATTAATAACTCGTAGCTGCTTCGGAGTGGCTGGAGATTTAGGAGGAGTGCGAATTATAGCAACTTTTTTCTCAGTAGGTACCAGTATGGCAGATTTGGGGGTCCCAGGAGTGTGGGGGGTTCTGGAGTAGCTGGGTGTCCCTGGAGTGCCTGGAGTACGGGAGGCGTAGCTTGGTGGTGTCCCTGGAGTGATGGCAGTGGAGCCAGGAGTAGTGGGGGTAGAAGTTCCACTTTTTCCTGTTCTGCTACGAATTGGCTCTGATCCTACATGCAATAAAAAGTCCAGCATTAGACCCACAGAAATAAAGTTCTTCTCTTTGTACCTCCCAAGACTGTGTACAAAGCGAGATACAACCCTAAGATGGCTCTGCTAGTGCTGGAACTGCTGGATGTCTGTCCCCGTGTCTAATTTTGCTACTCGACCTGCCAGGAGTTACCTTGTCATGTGTGGCTGAGCTGGCAAATTGCCCACATGGTGACTGAGCTCTCCACTCTGAAACATGGGTGTGCTTTCCACAACAACTATGCTTCCTGCAAAGCTCGCTAAACAAGGCACAATATCACATTGATTTCCATCTTGGGGAAAGGACTAGGAGTATTCCTTGGAATCTAACATTTGGACTTAATTTCATTGAATTTCACTGAATTTCACTGAATTTTAGAGTTGGAAGGGACCATAGAGATCATCTAGTCCAACTCTCCTGCCAAAGCAGGACCACCCAGAGCATGTCAGATCATGCTGGCAACCTGACTAACCAGTAAGAATGTTTTCACCAATTTCAATGGATTTGGGCATTAAAGTAGAAAGTGGTGCAAATTCTCATTGTAATCCTGAAACTAAAGACTCTGAGCACCTGGATACTGCTGGTCACATACCACTGCTGGTAATCTGGTGTTGGCAGCTGAGCCCTGGGTGAGCATTCAGCCCATGAATAAATCACAGCTCTGTTCTGTGGATGGGCAGATGTCCCTCACGTTCAATTGCTATTTTTCATCAGTGCAGTGAAAGAAAGCAATTATAGAAGGCAACCTTGATTAAAAGTCACACTCTAGTTACATCTGCATGCAAGTTAAAAATAATTAAATACTGTAACACTTTGTAGTGGCGCCATTCAGTGTTTATGGCATTGCCAGTTGTTTTCAGTGAGTGCAAGAATCAGTTTAGTAGTGACATTGTGCTTTCTGCAGCCAGCTCTGCTGATAACTCTTGAACAGAAATGTACAGAAGCTGAGATACCTCCATATGCTGCTTAAAGCAAATCTTTGCTGAGAATATTCTAGGAAAGAAAGGCCAATCCAACCTCCAAAGCCTGAGAGCTCCAATGCTAAATGGGTGCATACAAGTTTTCACCTTTATAAAGTTCAGGAATTATAAATTCAATGGGCCTCTCTAAAGCATCCAGTGGAACTAACCAAAATCTCATTTAAACTGTTTGTTAATCACTCTGTTTATTTAATGGTGGTGGACCAAATGTGATGCGTTGCTCCCCCTGGGCTCTAGGGGAAACTCTTTGCTCTCTTTGATTCATTAGGTTAAACATACTCTATTCTCACCTCCAGTTCCCCTGAACGGTTTCTTTCTTTCCAAACCAACCTCTAAAACAGAACATTCTCAATATACTAACTGAGATAGAAAGGGAATGATTTTTTTCTTCCAGTTCCCTGCAGCTTTGGTATATTTATTTTTCATTCCTCAGCCCTTCACCACATTGGCAAATGCTCAATGGTCTCACTTCTAGTCAGTAGAATGGGCTGCTGCACCAGCTGCGGGTCACTCTCCTTACAAAGTGTCTCTGTTTTTACCCTTGGAGCATCACCCAAGAATCTCAAATGACTTTTTTTTTTATTTAATTTAATTATCTCCTTTCCTTAAGCTGCCTTAAAAGGGGCTGAGATTGGTTTCTGAAGAGAGAAACCAGACTAATTCCTACAGGAAAGCAGGGAGCCACATCCAGGTTCTGAGGCCCTAAGCTAAATGCAAATCTACCTATAAGTTCTGGTGGTATTTGGTAAAATTCTCTTTATTCTGTAATTTCTTTTGGCTTGTAATTTGATAACATTGGTCCTCATAAAAGGACCTTGCTGGTTTACTATCCTAACTTTCCCCAGTGAGTCACTCTGCTAGCTAACATCTCAATTCTCAGCAGTTTTTACCCTAGGATTAGAGCACAGGGAGACCATTACAGTGAAACAGCAATGACTATAATATTAGGTACACTTTTCCAAGATCCATCAGAATATTTTACACTGTCTACTTCAGGTTTGTCTCATTTTTGTTGCCGCTGTTTGTAAATGCCCCATGTTAACTATCTTAGCCAGCTCTGAGCACCCTGCAAAGGCATTTTCTAATATTAGCAATTAGCCTGAACAGCACTCCTAGCTCTGGGCATTGCAGATCATGGAGAGGGTGCACCCCGTCCCTGGTTTCAAGCCCTTGCAGCTCAGCACTTGCTATCTGAACAAAAATGCTCTGTGGGGCTCTGATTTCCAACAGCATACCCCAGACCTTCCCCTCTGCGTAAAAGGTAGGGACGCATCATGCTACGGCAATGTGACAAATCTAACAAGGATGGGAGACATTCACAGCAGTAGGAGAGGGTTAATATGTAAAAAAAAACATACGGGTGGTCCGTCGTACTGAAGAGGAAAGGGAAGCTGTGAGGGAGAGAGAGTTCTCCTCTCTGTCTCGGTCTCCTGATACGCCTCTTCGAGGAGGAAGAATAGTGGAAGGTCTTGGTAGAGAGGAACGCTTTTCAGGACTCTTGCTTACTCCATCCTAATAGTAGCAAAATTAAAAAGGAAGGTTTAGTTTTCAAAACTCACTCTCTGGGCTGTGATTTCTCTCAACCTATATACAGTGGAGGAAACCTCATCCTATGGGCCCAATTTACTATTCACACAGGAAGCTGTGGGGATCCAGCCACCTCCCAGGCTCCACTTAGCTCCCTGGTGCTTCTTCACTGCATCAAAACACCCAATAGTCATCCTCTGAGCTACTTAAGACAGATACAGATACTCTTGATCTGAATATGGATGGATTCCCCATTTGGTTCTTAATAAGAAACAGCACTTTTTTAGTGCAAGTTGAAAGTAAAAAAAAAAATCTCTGGATCGCAGGTGTGAAATTCTTATGTAAATTTGCCTGCAAAGTAACTGCAGTACTGGTGTGCAGAATACACCCCACACTATTGTTAGGTGATGCGTGATTTTTGCATTTTCAAACACTAACTTGTAATTTTTTTATAGAGAAAAATTTTTAGCTACAGCTTATTTTTTGAGTGCAGGACTGTTAGTCATGGTGTCTTCTCTTATTTCCTTCCATACTCGTCTTTTTTTCACTTTTTGAAATCAGCAGATACCTTCTTTTTAGCGGGGTTAGAGCAATGGACATACATGTTAGAATATTTTTGAACTTATGGGATGGGCAGCCAAAGACAGTCTGGCATAAGCAGATAGTACACCCAAAGGCAAATACCATGATGGTCCCAACCAGTAAAAGACACACCAAGCATAGCGTAACACAGAAAATGGAATAGTGAAAATAGCTTTAAAATGGGGACAGTCATCAACTAAGGATTAAGTACAATGGAAACACAAGTGAAATGTAAACATGGGGAAGGTAGGATGGACTGCCAAATATCTCCTTAAATTTACACTGCAACTTCTTTAACATGGTCCCATGCATAGACCAAATTAGGCTTCTACAGCATTTGGCTTCTGCCCTTATTGCTGGTGATTAGAACTGTACTCTTCTACGCTGGAGCCTGAATTTGCTTTCAAAGAATATTAACTGGTTGAAAATTACATTTTTTAAACTTGGAAGGCAAAGTAATACTGATGTTCTTTGCCACTTACCCACATGCAAATGAGTACAACTTCTCAGTGGTTAATGAAGCAGTGCCCACATCATCAACAGAAAGAAGATATGTCCTTCTAGTTATAACTTATTTCACTTATGTTTCCTCTGGACAATCTCCATTGTTTTTACCAGTTTTGTAGCTCAAATCTTGTAGCCTGATAATCAATTTTCCTACCACAGGATATATGTAATCCTACGTAAGCCTCACAGAGAATTACTCAAATTCAGTAGTAAGAGAATGTGATCCATGGAGTTCACCTACACAGCTCCAAGCTAACTCTCTCTACCAACTCTTCTACCTTACCTTAGCATCTGATTTTGAGCAGGGCAAGCAGTCTCTGGGGCCTGCTGAGGAGGGCCGTACATAATAACTGTCTGTATCGAGAAAAGTGGCCCTTTTAGGAGATAACGAACAAGCTGAGCTGGGTCTTGGAGGAAGCAATGACTTTGCTCTAGACTTTGAGGCAGGGATCTTTGACAAAGAGGCAGTCTAGTTATGAGAAAACAAACAAAAGAAAACACAACATGAAGCTGGACAAAAGGAAAACACATGCAACATGGACAAAAAAAAAAAAAAGGCAAGCTAAGAATGAATACTTTTCCTGTGTCTGCTAATGGTGTCTTTGTGGTTCTGACATGCACAGAAGTTTTAGTTCTGTGTTGTTTGACTGAAACTGTCTGGGTCTGGAGAGAGTTACTGATTCTAGGAAGTGCCTTTTTCTGCAGATGCTATTTTTGTCTTGTGTTAATAGAACAAAACTGGTACCAGCTATGGCATTTAGTTGGTACAACTGCTGGTTGGCTGCATGAAAAGCAAGTGCAAAATGACAGGAGCACCAAGAGATCTTAGCCTTTTAAAACTGTTGTGCATTTGAAATATATCCCTCCAGGCTACAGTCAAGAATAAAACGGTGGGAATCGTAAAAGCAAAGTTAAATCAGTATTCCCACAATGGCAGAATGGCATGACAGTATTCCTTCTTGTGCCACTGTGTACACACAAAATGCCTAATGTACCCCGGCACTATGTTCTGTGCATTTGGTGTCACTCTATAAAGTGTCAGTATGGAGACCTGGGATGAGGAAGCTTGTATATGGTGGAAAGGCTGACATGATATGTCATTGTGATTAGATACTTGTCTGATTCTGAATAATGATAATATCCCATTGAAAGAACAATTAAACATTGACAGAAGAGACTGAAAATTCTTTGTTGACACTTAGGAGCACGTAACTGCTTTGCATAAAGGAATTTTCTTGAATGAGAATAGGGCTGCTTCCTCAAGCAACACTTTTTTTTTCTGCTATGGGTATAACTGATACTACAAAGAACAATTGCAAGGCTGTTATCATGGCAATATAGTCCTGATTCTCTCTGCATTCATACGAGCATGAAGTTACACATAGGACCAATCCCATTGGGCCTGTAATTATGAGATTCTGTACAGAACTTCAGCCACGAAAAATTTGGCATTGGTTCTCATTCAGTCACCTAGACTTTCTCGATGTTCAGAAACTCCTTAAGTTTTCTTTGTAGAAAATGAGAAAAGAACAGGTTGTCAGCTCTCTACTGACAGGCATCTGGCTTAGGCTACATATCCAGCCCTACAGAAAACTGAGGCTGGTGTGCTGAATGTCATCCGTGATGTCATCAACGTGATTAAGAGTTGCAGAACCGTGTAACAAACAATTCCAGTCCTACAACACAGCTGAGAGACTTCTACTGGATACCATACTCCATACCAAGTAGCTCTACTGAGCAAGACAAGAAATTAGTTTGAAGGATGGAACTGCTTCACTAGCAAGAATATATTCCTCGAGTGAATTTTGCAACATATTTATGCCTCTTTAATACTTATTTCACTTTCTGAGAATACACATAATAAAATCAGTAAATAATTATTTTAAACAGAAACTGAACAATATGTGTTTCTGTCACATCAAAGGCTTTTCCAGACTTTGACTGATTTGTCATAGTTCCATTTATGGGTTCCATCCACATGTGAAACTTTAGGCCATATTTACAAGTCCACTAAGGCGTTTATTGATGCTCACATTCTGTGGAAGCAGGGTATCTATGCTGGGTGGCTCCAAGAAGCAGACTTGGTGTCTGCAAACACCTTTCACCTGTTTTTTTGAGCTTGAGATATACCTAAGCATGCACAGTTTGAGGCTCAAATGTTCATTCAGCAGTTTTCACCTTTTTCAACTTGCAGGTCTTGCAAAACGTTTCCCCTAATGAGACTGGAAAATTCTTACAGATTAAGATTCTAAGCACAACATCCTTTTCACTCATATTGCACACAGTGTCCTCTGTGAATATGTGCATCTAACGGTGATGTTAAAGATGGACCAGACTGAGATCCTAAAGCTTGTGAAAAGGCATGACCTTGAGCTAATGCTCCAAGATTATCACAGTCTAGATACCCTCAGTGTTATTCAGGGAGAAAGGCACCTTTTAGCATCAGTAATAGCAGCAGAATCTGGCCCAACCAGATTTCAGTGACAAGCTCAAGGCTGGTAGAGGAAGCAAAGAAACCACATGCCTCAATCCCTGCCAGTGCTTTACCCAGAAAACTACTCTTATTTTCTGATAGCAATACATTACCTTTGGCCTCTGTTATAATTCATGCTGCTGGAAGTACCAGCTGTCCACAGGACAGATATCTGTGTAATCTTGAGTAAGACTAAGGGATTACTGACGTTGGGATGCAGAAACCTCTACTTTATTTTAGAGCTGTTCCTAACACATGGCCGATGCTCTCATCTCGCTACCGCAGGTGCACAACTCCTTCCAGCAGATGGAACTGCTTAGCCTTTCCTGAACTGGTTCTGCAAAGTAGTATGTAAACTGTAGCTTGAAGATGGCAAACAAAACTGACCAGGTTGGATGATCTAATTTTATCAGTGGAGAGGAAAAGGCTGCACTTGAAGGACATAAAAGCTGAAAATCGGGGAGAAACACAACAACAAGAAGGGAGAGGTCTTTATAAAAGCAGAGGTGAAGCCAAAGCACAGAATATAAAATGTTTGAGAGATGCAATAATGTGGCAATCAGAGAAGTGAGGCAACGGGGAGAGAAAGTAAGCACGGGACAGATTTCTGATCTTTGCCATAACGTAAGAGGCAGAAAGAAGAAAGGTGTATAGAAAGCAGATAATTTCAGAGAATGATTTTGCAGTGCTTGTACTTGGAGCACTCCATGAATAGAGATGACTCTGAAAATAGGCTAATTTGACTTATTTTGAGTAAGTGTTGATCACCCCCCAAGAAAAGACAGTAATAAAGCATACTGTTGACTCAGACCAGAAAGTTGCCCAGATATTTCTTACTGTACTAGTAAAGAAGCTCTAGCAGTTTCCCAGTTATGAGCTGAAATGGGTCAGACCTGAAATAAGACATGAAATTCCAGAATCCCTGGCTGAATTCAGGTCTAAATTTCACAGCTCCTTTAAAGCCTCCAATCAGTTACGCTGCTATCATCATTAACAATTTCTTACGATTCATAATATGCAGCACTTTATGAGGCAGAGTCTTCTGTTCTCCAAAGAATTTTGTGATCTGGTTAGACAGATGAAACAAATCAGCTACGGAAAATATTATGAAATTTAGAGGAAACCTAACGAACTTCTTCATTGTTAATGATGGCTAACAATGACAAAGTACTGCTGCAGATGTGAATTTGCATGTGTCAGTATCACGTAAAAATAGTTGCACAGGGGATAGTAAAAGGAATTTGGTTTCCTGAGGATTTTGGAGTGGTGGGACAGGAAGAGCATAGGGTCAGCATGGAGCAGGGTGGAGAGGCACTGCAGTATTTGCTGAAGGAAACTCAGCAGAGGAGAGACTCACAGGGACCAGGACAGCCTGCAGAGCAGCTGAAGGCAGGGCACACAACTGTCAGGTTAAAACACTGAGAGAAATCAGCGGTCCAGGAAACAGCCATTCAGAAAGCACTTAATCGCATATAAAATGCTACAGGCACGACCTGTGTAGAATGCACGGGTATGTAATGGTGCATCAGAAGACATCCAGTGAGTCCTGGGGGAAGGTTTCTGCCTGCATAGCAATCAAGCAAGGTGGCAGTATGAATTGGGTGCTGCAGAAAGGGCCAAGGTACACAGTAAATCCCAGAGGATGACCTGGCTCAAAATGCTGAACAACATCCAGCTCCTGCAGTTTGGAGTCTGTGTACCCCCTGTGGACCTGCAAACTGGCATCATCTATTACCTGGGACTGTAACTCAAAAGTTATTCAGGAAAGGTGGTTTTAATTAGCCCTTTAACTGAATAATGAATATGGCAAACAAATTCTAAATGGAACACAAATATTAAATGGAACACACAATTACTTACTGAATTAACACAAAAAGATCTGAAATAAGGACAAAAGGAGATTATAAAGATGAATGATAAGATGGATTTTTACTCACTGAGAGTTTTTCCTTCGCTTGTTTAAATACAGCAGGAGCCTGGTTTGTTTCACCACCTGCTGCTAAGAGACCCAAAGAAAGACTTGATAGTTAAAAACAATAATAATAAGCATTTCCACTTAGTACACTTTACACTTGTTAGAACAATTAAAAGCCTTGGAATTACTGTGCAAAGTAATTACCCTGTGAATTACTCTCAGTGAACTGTACACAGAAAAATACCTGCCTTTAAAATTTCCTATATTCATCATACTTGAGGTAAAATGGTATTCTACACGTTTCAAACAAATCAAAATTTTGTATTCACGTTCCTAGAAGTTTAGAAACTGCAGTAAAAAGTTCAAGAAACAGCTGACAACTATAAGAAGCTCTAGTTCTGAAGGTCAATCACCAGACACTTTAGAATCCCGGTATTCAGGACTGTCCTCTAAAAATCAGGCTCCTTTAAGTAACCCACAAATGAGAATTTTGAGAGGCCCCTGAAATCACCACTGTCCAAAATATTAGCCAACATTCCTAATGAAAAAAGAAAGATTCACTGTTGAATTATCATCCTAGTTTTGTCAACAAGGTCAGTGTGCCATAGCTCAATGAAGCTCTCAGACTTTAGCAATTCAAATGATATCTGGGACATCAAGCATGCTAATTCAGCATTTCATTTATCTGACACAACATGGTTTGAGGCGAGATTTTTTTCTGACTTGGATTCCATCCTTATGAAAAATTTTGGAATGGGGCAGCTTTGCAGAAAGAAGGTTATTAGTTTCAGCCCAACACTGCTGCTCAGGAGGTGATTTGTCACACAAAGACTAGATGTGAAATCTTTAGGCATCTCTGCCAGGATGCCCTTAGTAAATGCAGAAGCAGGACAGTGGGCACAGATGACAACCTCTAGCTGTAAACCCAATTGTCTTCCAGCTGTAAAACCAACCCTAACGCACCCTACAAGATGGAACCAATTTATTTTCTCTTTTCTCTGTGCAGTTCCCAGGTCTGGTGAGGAAATCTCTGGTTTTCTGCCACACGTCCCACTCTAGTTCTGCCCTCTTAATATAATTTCATTGCTGTTTTTTTTTTTTCTTTTTAAATTGAAGGAGTAGGAGAGAAAGCTTGTGATGGGGACAAGAATATATAACTGCGCACTTCAGTTCTTCTGAATTTGTACTAGGGATAAGTAGAGCACAGCCCTCCTGCATCACATTTTACCAGTTCTGTCACTGCTTCTTTTGGTCTGTTTTGCATCTCTTCTAGACAATCACAAATAGCTTCTTTCCTCCTTCCCTTGGTATTGAACCCTGAGCAGCCACCGCTCTGAAGTGGAAAGAGTAGCCGTGCTGCTTGCGCTGACTTACCTGAAAGCACCACAACTTCTCCATCTGAACAAAAGATCTCTACAGGCTCTCCTGCCAGTTTAAATACATGGCAAACATGGATTACCTCAGGGGGTGACCCCAGAATGTGGGGTCACGAGGAACAGCAGCGTATCACATAGTAACTCCCACTCATAGCCAGGTAATTGTCCTGGCCCTGCCACTGTAAACGCTCCTCTGATGGCACAACTGCAGTGACATCTCACAGCCACTAACAAAACACAAGTCTGATTGGGGTTTCATTCATGGAACTACACCACTTCGGGCAAAGACTTCACAACTCTTTCCTCAGAGCTGGCTACGCAGTTTCTTTCTCAAATGACAAGATAAGTCTCTTAAAAAGCAGTCCCTTCCGTGTGGATATGGCACTGTAAGTTACCAGCACTTGCCAGTGCTTTACATGGCAATTTTTTTCTGGTATTGAGGGGAAATAGAGGAAAGATGTCATTTCTCAGGCCACTACGCAGAAAATAGGAGCAAATATTAACTTTTTTTGGTAGACACTTATATCTTATGACTGGGCATGTTGCATTTTAAAGTCACAGTAAAGGCAACATGGAGGAATTTAACTGACTACAGCACACTCAAAGCTGTACAGTCTACACTGCGAGGGACTTGCTGGGGCCCCACTGGCCAGGTATCATTGAAGTTGACAAGACCATTCCAAATAGGACACACTGACAGTCAAAACTGGCTTCAAGAAACAGTGCTATATTTCACATAAAAGGAAAATGGGAGAGAGACAACGTCCCTCTAAATTCCAGATGCTGGAAAGAGCTGAATGACTGCTTCAGGCTCAGGGACACATGGGTTAACGTATGGCCAACTACACTCTTAGGATATCACATCACACTGCACTCTTTCTCATGGCCTTCCCTCAAGTCCCATCAGTTAATATAAAAAGGTGAGGTAGAAGAAAATAAGGGATGCTGTGAATTTTCCAGCAATACTGAGTATGGTGAAACTTTCTAAGAGATATTTTTGTTCACTTTGTGGTGTGGTTCAAGCTCCTCTGCTTTAGGGCCCAAACCTCAAAATTCAAACCACAGTACTGAAAATTTTATGATCAATCTGGGACCATCATTTTGGTTGCTCTCCATCTCAGGACTCAAATTTACTGGGAGGTCATATCTGTCTTGCATTTTCCACAGACTAATACATCTGCTTCACTACGTACTGAATTGAGAGAGAAAAAGCTCCAACGGTTGCCAGGCAGCACACATTTAAGGTACTGGGCAGATTTCCTTATGCAAGTCTATTGCTATGACACTGTCCTCTCCGGGATGCTATGGGCCAGAACAGTTCAGACGAGTTAGTGGTAGAGTACCTGAGGGCAAGAGAGCACCAACCACAAAATTGAGAACACCATAAAGTTGACACTTTTTTCCCCCATTCCCACTGCTTATTGGAACCTCCTGGGTCTTTTGAAAGCATACGTGAATTATGGGTCATAACTTCTCAGGTGATCAAGCTGTGCTTCAGCAAACAGCAAGAGGCAGCAAGAAGAGTTGTTTTAATCCTTTTTTTCAGTTCCTCGCTCTTGGGTAGTTCTGGTCCAGAGTGCAAGTTAGGACAGCCCATCACGGCAGTACGGAGGGGCCTGGATCAGCCTGTCCTTCCCTGGCTCCATTGCTCCTGAGAGGGGAAGTAAAACCACCAGATTCTCTCCCAGCAGAAAGGCGATGGGACTGAGTATTTAGTTTGGTTTTCCTAATGGGGCAATACACATTTCATACAGTTGGGGCACGATATTAAAGCCACCCTGACATAACTATCCTTTCAATGTATTTTCACTAGTCAGACCCCTGTATCGAGACTGGTCTAAATTTAGAACAGGAGTGACTCATTGGTGTAAAACTGGATGGGAACGGCTTCTTAGGAACACTTTTGATATTGCACTGTTTAACTACAGGATGGGTTCTTAATTTTTAAGCCATGAGAAGAGGCCTGTGTAGCTCTGCATTGCTGCACATGCTGCTTCTCTCAACAGCCCTAGTTTCGCTCATGAACACCCGCACTGCAGCATGCGGCTATATTATGTGACAGAAAACCTGGCCTCTTTTCGGAATTTTTTTTTTCTAACATCACCAGAAAAGTCAAGATGTTCATCTTTCCACCCTGAACTCACAGTAACAACAAGTAATATGGTGAAAATGCTGAAAGTGTTCTTTTTGGTCCTCTAAATAATGATACACCTATCAAGGTATGACAGGAATCATTTGTTTCATCCTTTCATCTTCCTCTACCAAATATTAAGATTTTTGCTTGGAATGCATTCGTAGTGTGAGCCCAGATTTCTTCTCTCAGCTTCATGCTGCATGTGGCTGGATTCCCCCTGTGGATTTTGACTGTACAGTATAAACATCAGTGACAGATTGGGAAGTGTCAATGCAGATAACATCAATCAACAAAATATAAGTCTGAAACACTCCTTATTATGCATGAGAGTAAAAAAGCAAAATAATGGAAATGCATACCATGGTTTAAGCTGTCAACATTTTCCCACCAGAAAAAAAAAAAAACCACAAAAAAGCATAATTAAGAAAAAGAAAAAAAAAAAAAAAGATGAGTAGAGATTCCTACAACACCACACTATAAGCACGATGCCAAGTTACAACCACAGCACGTGGAGGTCCAAGCGATGACAAGCATACATGATCATGGCCTCCATTAAATAAACAAACAAATACCAGGAATGAAAGAAGAAAAGAAAAATGATACAAAACACTAAAAAAAGCAATACTATCTGTGAAGATTGATACTCTCGGAGAAGAAAATAAAAAAAAAAAATAGAGAAGCTGCTACAGCCATGAGATTTACAAAAAAAAAATATGTCTATGTTTGCCAGCCACATTGCATAACTGAACAGAACGCAGTCACCTGTCTGCTTCCGTTTAACACAGGAGAGATGAGTTGGTCTAGTATATTTGATAGCAGGTTTTAAAATGATTTTCCTGGAGGGAGAGTGGGCCTGAACTTCAGTTTTTTTAGCAAGTTCAGCTTTCTTATACACTGCTATGGACAAGAAAACACAAAAACATAGAATCAGGAAAAAAAAGCAGCAGTTTCATATGACAATACATCAAGTGGCAGGCCCACTGCTCCATCCCGATGCCTCACTTCTACTAGGGTGAGCGAATCCTAAGCGAGGTGAGGGGGAGCACGGGTGCATTAATCTCAGATGTGTTACCCAGTGATCAGCGGGGAGGCCTATAATTGAAAGGGGACCAATGGAGCAGTGAGCCTTGCACGTGGCTCTTCATACAGTTGAACAATGTCTCATTAAAAAGCACTACCGTTAATACTGTTAAGGTGCACATCGTCTACCACAGAGTAACCGGATAGTACCGTACAACAGTAAAAATAAATAAAGAAATAAATAAAAATAAATAAAAATTGTAATAGGGAGTTTTAAATGAACCTTTTTTCCTTCTCACTTCATCTCTGGAGAGTGTGCTAGGTTCCTTTTTAGCTATTTTCCTTTCAGGAGTGGAAATCCTGCCTCTCCCAGTTTTAAAAGGTTTCTCTTTTTTATGCTTATCGAGAGATGATCTTCGTAATTCTCTCTCTGCCTTCTCCTCTTTAGGAACAGTTTCTAACTGTTCAGTCATGATGCTCCTATCATCATCTGTAGGATCAGAGCAAATTATAACAACAAACAAAAGATTAGTAACAAATGTTAACAATACTGCAGTGGAGCAGGGAAAAATAGTTGAAGATAGAGCAGATGGATTAATAAAAAAGGCAGACTATTTTACCATTTTTCTGAAACATGCTGAGATTACTATTACAACTATAATAATTTTGGGTTTTGATCATTATGATTTGGAAGCAAAAATACTTAACAGACAAAACAGAAAGGATAATGCACACCTTGAGTATCTGCCCAGAGACTGTCTGTGTCCATGATGGAGTCATCGATTGTTGTTTCATCTTTGTAATCATCACATGTCTCTGTCTTGTAGTCGGTGAGCGGGATTTCCTCTCTCTGGGGTGAAGCAGGAGCTTCTGGGGAGCCCTCTTTGGGCTCAACTTGAACGTCAGCCACTTCCTCAACCTCCAGCTCCTCTTCAGCCTGGGAGTCCCCTGTTTCGATGTCTTCCTGCTGAGTGGCAGCAAAGCGCACACTGTGAGAAGCAGATTCACCCTCATCCACTGTTGTCTGCACCACTGTGATGAAGTCATCCTCTACTGTTACCACCGATTCGATAATGCCTTTCAGTTCAGGCAGTGCTTCTGGGCTACCCTTGGCTAGCATTTCTTCAGCAGTAGGTTTCCCAAAGTCTATTTCTGGGGCCATTTCTGACATAAGATGTTGTTTATCCTCTTCCTTTTCTTCTTGATCTACTTCTACCTCTTCTTCCTCATGTTCTTCCGCTTTTGTGGCCCCAGCTTCCACTTCATATGGCAGCAGCTTTTGGATTTCTGTAGGTTTCACAGCTTTATCAGGAATCTTTTCCGTGCCTTCTGCAGGCTGTGGTATGCTCTCCATCTGAATCTCAGCAGGCTCTTCCTGGATCGGCTCAGGTTTTGGAATGTGGAGCTCCACAGAAGGTTCCTTTGCTGGTAACTGTGCAGGCACCTCTTCCCTAGAGACGGGAGGTTTTGGAGGTTCTGCTTTGATATCCTCTGGTTTCAAGGATTCTCCATTCAAACCTTCTTGGGTTTGATCATGCTCTCCACTAGATTCATAAGACTCTTCTTTATCAACTGCCTCTTGATGTACCAGATCGGGCTTAGCTACTTTTTCCTTAATTTCTATTTCAGACAGTTTGGTGCTGTCCTTCATATAACTAGGCTCAATCTTGGAAAGTACATCTGCATCCTTTGCTTCTCTGGACAAGATGGTCAAATCTTTCTGCTGAGTATCTCTGAGTTCAGGCTCTGCTCTTTTCACAGAGGCTTTGTCCTTCCCGGAAGGGAGAGAAACAACCTCACTGATCTTAGCATCCAACTGACTCTGATATTCTTGGTCAGCTCTCATTGCAGCCACTTCCAAATCGTGCTTTATAGCATTGTAATCTGGTTTTATTGGAGCTTCCATCTCAGCTACTTCAGGAACAACACTAAGAATCTTCTCCTCCTTCTCCATCAACAAAGAAACAGCATCCTTTTCTGTTGCTCTCTCTGAAGCTGATATTCTGTCATACATGGTGTCACCGGTTACCTGAATTTTATCAGCCACACTTTCTTCTTTCATTTCTAAGATTGCCTCAGGTCTTGTCTTCTCCGGCTCTGCAGCTTTAACAGGATAAACCGCTTTAGAGTCAACTTGATCTTCACTTTTTTCTAGCACCGTATCCAGCTTCTCTTTTTTCTCCTGCTCAAAGTCCCTTGCCAGAATGGACTCACCAGGGGCATGCTGACCTAGGTCTTTTTCACTGAGGAATTCTTCTTTCGATTTTTCAGCTGCTGCCAGCTTCACTTCTATTAGAGACAGGTCAGGAGCCAGGCCACGTCTCAGTTTTTCATCTGTGCCTTCATAAAAAGGACAGGTTTCACTCGTTAAATTCTCACTGTCCTGAACTGGAGAGGGGAGCGGGACTGTGTACTTATTGAAAACACAGTAGCCCAAGTCTTCTAGTTGACTTTCAGCTTTTAGTGTTACATGGTTTTCATCTGTCACAGGTGGCAGGGCTGTGCTGCTGTCTTCCAAAACAGTGTCAGAAGGAACTGACTTCTTTTGCACCATCTCAGCATCTGCACTCACAGAGGCTAATCTAGATCTTGTCCCTGCTAAGTCTAACATTTCAGGCAGGTCAGGAGCCAGGACAGCCCCATTTTTGTAATATTCTTTGGCCTGGAAAGGTGATTCGACCAAGGTCTCAGGCTGGACTTTTTCTTCTGCCATTGCTTTTTCTTCTTCAATGTGTTCATCTTCCTCTCTACTATCAATGGGGAAGCAGGGGGCCTTCTCCAATGCTGGGGTGGTTGCTGGCAAGTAGTCATCGCCTTCATCCATACTTCCACTAGTGTTCGTTAGGATATCTGAAGCGAGGGGAGAAAGATCATGTGCACGACCAAAGCTAAATCCTAGAGCTATTGAATCCAGGCAGGACATGGGCAAGTTAATAGACATACTTCTCTGTTCAATTGCAGATCTCCCGCCAAGTCCCAAGCTCCTGCTCAGAGTTAGGTCATCTTTATTTTTACTGTGGAGTTCTCTCTTATCCCCATAGACTTTGGGGTCAATAGTGAACATTCTTTCTGTTGGGGAACTTGGTTCTTCAGATTTGTCTGGTGTATAGCTCTGAGCCAGGGTGCTGTACCCTATTTCATGAGTAGGCCCACTCTGCTGCTGATTCAACTCTGTCTGTAATTCTTCCTCCTCTTCCTCTTTGTCTTCAGGTATCAGTCGATCTGTCCGATAAGGCTCATACACACTCTCTTTAGTGTCACTTAGCTCATAGTAATCACTGCCTTGTTTCAGAGCATCTGCTTTGAAGGCTTCCTCTTTCAGAGCAGAGGTTTCAAAATACTTCGACATTCCTGATCGGTCTTCCTCTTCTTTCATTTGATGAGGAGATGAAACACTTGTCTTATCCTCCTTGCTATCTTTTTTAACATCTTTCTCTTGAGAAAGTCCTGGAGTAGGGGTCTTGTCAGTGGTTAAACTTGGTGCCTCAGGGGCTTTCTCTGTTATTCTGGATAACTGAGTGGTATCAGGGTGCTCTACTGTTTTCTCAAGGGTCAGTTCATGGCTTAACTTGGCTGGGGATACCTGTGTTTTTGGCTGGACCTCCTTTTTCATGTCTACTGTCACTGGGAGCCCACTTTGGTCCATTTCTTTTTCTGCTTTGAGACTATCGAGTGACTTTTTAGCTTCATCATCCTTTTGAAAATCTGCTTTGTCTAGGGAAAGTGTCGTAACTTCAGGTTTTGGGGTAAATTTACCATCATCTAATATTCGAGCCTCCCCTTTATCATAGAAGTCATACCTTTCTTCCTCATCACTCTCATCCTTGGTCATGTCCTTTTCCTCCCCCCATGCAGGGATTTTCTGGGTGCTTGGTGTTTTCAGGCCATCTACAGTTACTGCTGAGACTTCTTGCAGAGCTAGTGTCCTGTCTTTGTGGATCTGTTCATCTTTAGTGAGATCTTTGGCAAACAGTTGGTCAGTGGGTTCCAGTTTTGTTTTGAAACTGTCTTTGAGTGGAAGCTCCTGGGGGACAGTGGGAGAGGGGCCTGAAGGAAGTTCACTTTTGGCAGCTTCTGCCTTGGGTTCTGATGGCAACAAAGAACTTTCACCGTGGCTGATGGCAAGATCTTGGACATCTTTAAGGTTGTCTTTAATTTTCATGGATGATGAGGGCACATCTGCAGTCCTTTCTTCTGTTTTGCTCCCCTTAGGCAGTTCAGAGGACAAGTCCTTTTGTTCTTGAGAAGCAGGAAACTTGGCAACAGATTCTGCAAAACCGGCTTCCCTTTTCTTTTGTGATTCAGTTTCCAAGATCTGTTCTGATAGAGGTGAAGGCATTTTTTCTTTGTCTTTGCTCATTTTATCTATAGCCTCTGTTTTTGCTGGCTGTGGAACTAAGGCATCATGTTTAGGTTGCTCACCAGTCTTACTGTCTTTCACAGATTCATGTTGCTTTGTGTCTAATGGTTCTGCTGTAAAAGGGCGTGCGCCCTCCTGGACACGGAATTCCATCTTCGTGGCTGCAAGTAAATCTGAAGTAGTTTGTTTGGGTTTTACAACAAAATTATTTAAAGCACTTACAGGCAGGCAGTCATGTGGCTTACAACAACATCTTGGTATGAATGATGGAAAGGAGAGGGAGAAAGATGCAAACATGCAGCAAAGCCATCCACCTAGAAATCTGCTTTAAAGTGTTAAACCCTAGTTTCCTTTCAATATATGAGGTTTCATAGTGAAAATGTGAGTTGTAAACATACAAATATGTAACCACTGAAATGAGATGATTTCATGTGAATTCCTCATCTTCATGGTTTGTATCCAACAGTAAAACCACAAGTAATTCTCACTTCACTGGTATGCTTTGCTGGACTCTGTAACTTGTGTTAGTTTTGAGTTAGTGAAGTCTGCAAGATTAAGTTCAATCAGCAGTATCTTTGTATGTTGCTGACATTTAAAACATACGTAGTTATACATTTCTATCTCTATTTTACTTTTTTCTTCTACGTGCAGCCTAAACTAAAGAAATAATGCACACAAAAGATTTTTTCAGTGTCAGAAGAGGCTGGTTTTTTAATTGTACCAACTTTTGACATTTACTGCTGTCATGAAATCATTATGCGTAAATCAGCAACAGAGCTAATAATAGTCCTAGATCTTGAAGGTCTGGTCTTCAAAATGGCCAGCCATCTTCAGCTATAACTGAAGTCAAAGAATACTTGGCATGCTTCAATGACTATAGATCAGGTCCTAATTAAGTTAATTCAAAACTAAAAATGCTACTCTTACAGTCTGTCACTATACTTTTAGGGGGTAATACCTAGTTAAGTTCTTTTTATACACACTCTGTTCATCATTAATAGTTTGTCCTTTTTTAATATCCTATGGAAAATAATGATTCCTATCATATGGAAAACTTCACATTGTGGAAAATATGAAGACAGATACTGCAGAACGTGGAAGAACTTTCTGCAGTGATCTGTAAAAAAAAAAATTTTATGAGTTTTTTCTAAGGCTTGTTACAACAAGCATTGGGCCAACTCTGAATATCTTCATCTCTGATTTGAAATCCACCTTTTTGCTCTGATGATTCTGAATTTCTTAGAACAATTAGTATCAAAGCATTGGCCATTCTTGAAATAGTCGCATATGTTAACATATAGTAAAAAAGCAACTGCCATTCTAAACTCTACAGGTATAAAAAGCAGAGGTCAACTACTGTAATTTTTCTCATTTATGTTTTTACATTTGGTGACTTACTTGCAAACTCTATGAAGTATAAAAACATGGCCATCAAGTTGATGTCATCCTCATTTCACAGAAATTAAACAGCTACTGACTTTCCTTACGTATCCTAATGTGCTTAACGTATCCTAATTTGCACTACTTACTGTAGTGCAAATGAACAATACCAATGGTATCAAAACATATTCTGACTGCCAAAGGAATTTAATATTCTTTAGCTAGGCCAGCCACAACACCAGCCTCCCAAATACAGCATTTCTTAGCCAGGTATTGAATGGGTACATCACTACCCCATATAATGTGTTTTTACACCTTGGTGCACTGGCTGAAGAGAAGTACCATTAAAAGGAAAATCTTGAAGCCCAGTTCTTACATACTGAAAGAGAATAAATTGCAGTAAATATTTTGTTCAGTAAGCAGAGCAGAACTTCACCCTATGCACTCAATCCTAAACTTCACCATGAAGGCAAATATTCCAGTGGAAGTGATAGAGATTTTGCCTGACCAAGGCACTCCAGCAGGGTTAAACATTTGTAGTAAGGCAAGACACAAAAAATCAGAGTTCTGGCAATGATCGAGGAGAGGAGGGGCAGACTGCAATGAATGGCAAGGATATGACATAAGAAGCAATAGCTTTAGGGAAGCTAAACCAGAATGCACTTAAGCACACATCAAAAAAAAGCAAACCACCAAACCAAACAAAACAAAAAAAAAACAAACAAAAAACCTGCACGCTGCAAATAAAAACATTTCTACAGTTTAAGGCTCATTGTATCGTAGTCAAAGTCAATAAATCTACTTTTTGAAAGCAAAGCAGATGAATCTCTGCACCAAAAAAAAAATAATATACATAGATTAGCAATGTGACTGGCAAACACATCTGAGATGAGGGAAAAAGGCTTACGCAGAGGAATCAGCTCAGCTGCAAAGCGTATTTTATCATGGCAAAGTAAAAAAATCAGGATTCAGCCACAGCGGTGGGAAACCATGTTGTCATACAGCACCTATGCAATCATATGATCTGCTACACACTCTTCAAGCATAATAAGAGCAGTCATACTAATAAATGGGAAGAACAGGAAATGAAACAGCCTTGGAAAGCACTGGAGAAAGCTGGAGAAGGATTCACCGGCGGCAAACACATGCAAACCTAAGGAGGACACACCTTCCTCGGCTGAGGAAGGAGAGGTGTCCTTCAGGGGCGTTTCCACCACAGCGGTTACACTCTCCCTGCTGGATGCCACACTTGGCACTTTGTCTTCACGACACACTTTGGCCTCCAAACCAGAATCCGACCGACCCTCACAGAGGCCCTTTGCCTGGTCCAAAGGCTCAGTGGGCCCGTGCTCTTTCCCCACTTGCTTCCCAGGAAGAGCAGCAGGTTTCACTTCCACAGCCATCGGACTCTTTACTGGTTCTTCTTCTTGGGGATGGAAAAAGGAGGTGACATCAACACCAACAGTAAACACCAAGCACCCAGCCCAACAGGACTGCTTTTGCATAACACTTTCAGCTCTGAACATTTTAGATTTAAGTGTACTAAAGGACTGCTAGTATCCAGCCCTTTTTAGTCATTGCGGAACTGAATTTTCCTTAGGGAAAAAAAAACAAACCAAACAAAAAAAAAAAAATCTATCTCCTCCAGAAAGGCATCTTTACACTGTAAGATGAGAGCTGAAAGTGTTTTACAGGTATACCTCTCCCAAAGATGACTGTGGGTCAAATACTCATTGCAAATGGAGATGGTATTGAATGATGGATGGCCTCGACAACACCAATGCATCAACAAGCTCAAAGTACACTGATATTTTTCTGATAAATGTGCTGTTTAATCCAGTACAAGACATTCAGTTGAGGTGGAGGAAGGTATGAGGCATTAATTTCTTTCCACTGACCTTGGCAATACTGACTGTTAAATGCCAGCAAATCAATCTACCACATGGATCCCGGATTTGGCAAAATACTTATACACTTCTGTAGTCTTAATAAGCCTTATGCATAGTTGATAACTAACGGTTTCACCAAGAATTCAGCCAACATTCCTACACTGAGCAAGTTTATACACAGTTTCTCCCTTAGGCTGCCTGACATCTGAACTCTGTATGTGAAAATCACAGGTTTAACACAAGGACTTCATTTTCTGTTTCCCCACTAGCCCCCAAGTTCCTCACCACCAATTAAGTAAAAAACAACAACGAGTGCAATATAAGTATTTGTTCATCTGAATTTCTGAAATACATCACTCAGCCTATGGGCTCTTAGGATCAGTACAATAGTAGCAAGAGCTGTCTTTACTTACGCCATGGCAGAAGAACGATTAGCAGAGTCTCCATTCTGGACTGTATTCCTGCCATTGCTACTCACACAGAATATTACTGTGTGCTATTAGTATCCCTTATGATAAGAAGCCAGGATTAAGTGTGAAACCTTTGATTCAGCAAAATACTTAAGCAGCTGATGAGCAGCCATGCTGCAATCAACCTGATGACCCCCCTGGGTTTAAAATGTGTCCTCACGCTTAAGGACTTTGCTGAATCAGACTTAGAACGAAGTGGTTTTGAATCTGGAAGTAGATGTATCCAGTCCCTTGGTATTAAAGTACAAGAGCTTGATTTTTCTCCTGAGATTGGCCTGGTTAAAACCAGACTATCAACCATCCACTTCAGTTCTGGCCTTTAAAAAGTGGTTTAAGGAACACAAACACTATTCGAAGCTGAGAAAATATCACTATGTAAAGTACAACACATTATTAATAACATATAAAAATGTAAATAAGGTTAGATACTGTATCTTAAATGAACAGAAGCCAGAAGATTCAGAATTGGAACTGGACTGATGCCTGAGTGTTACAGGGATATTTACTCATGGGCAGATTGTGAAAGCAGCCTGGCAGAACAGCAGGTGTCCAGCCACAAGAGGCCCTGACTTGAATACCTTGCTTTACTTTTTTTTTTCCCAATTTTATGTAGTTTTGTATGTGCATCCTTTTCAACTAAAAAAATTTTAAGGAAAGCCTCTCATTTTACTCTGAGCAACTTCTGGTATACACCGTCATTTCCTGAGACACTTCACACAATGCCGTATGATTAAAACTAATTCTTCACCAAAGCAGAAAGTTATCCCTGACTTAAAGAAGGAATTCTACAGACCCCCTTTGTGCAGCACTCTTTTATGACAAACAGACTGCTTGCTTACAGGCAGCAAGTGAGCAGGGCTGTTTCATAATGCCTATCTTTTCACTGATCATCCAGCTTATTTCCCTTTTTTTTTTTTTCCTTCCTCATAGATGATCTGAGATTTTACACTTTGACCAGAGGTAGATGCATATGACTGCAATGGAAATTGCCTATGAATTAACCAATCCAGGAGTGCTGTTAAGTACAGCTGCAGGCACCCAGCTATAGTAAGGCTACTCCTGTGATTTTCTGTGTCCCCTAGCTTCAGGCAGACGTGGGGACATTAACAATCTTCAATTATTAGCATTGATCTCCTTCTGGTACTGTTGCAGTATTAGGCTATATTACCCTGTTAATTCTGAACAGCTCTCGTTTTCTTGAAATGATCCAGTGAGCAATTTCAGGTATACATCTCCATCTTTCTGAGACACAAACCTCTTGAGGATTCAGTACTGTTTGTAACCTCAGCTCCTGTACCCCAAGATTGAGTTAGTCAAACACTGTGAGATGAAAGGTGATCTATTTTGCCTTGGAAAAGAAGTCAGCATTCCTGTTAGCCACTGAAATAGATTCTCCCTTGATTCCTCAAAAGCCACTTCACTCATGTAACCCACACTGATAAAATAATACTGATGTGCTCAGGCCATAGAAAAAGAGGGTACAGAAATACACTAACAGTAAACTTCTGTTTCCTCTTTGTTTGCAGCCAGCTGACACAGCGATAACTGGATGCATCCACAAAAAAACCTGGAGATCAAACATGACCTGAAGTCACTTGTGTATATTGGGGTAAAAAATTATTTCCTCTGCCTACTAGAGAATTAAAGACCTTCCACTGCGATCTTTGGCACAGACATGGGGTTTTTTCTCCATTGTGTTAACAACTGACTTACCTCCAGTAACAATCTTTTGGCCTATTTCGCACACTGCTCTTGGCAGTGATTCCTTGGCACAAAGAACAAATTAGCTTAACACTTCTTTTAACTAGCTGCTCCTTTTGCTTCTGCTCTAAGCCAGGCCAGCAGACCAAGAGCCCTGATTTAAGCAGGAACCATGGGTTTGCTGACCCCAAATTTGCTCACGCTGCAGCTTCACTTTGAGATGGAGAGACGCTGGAGGGGCATCACTTCCATGCGGGGAGAAAACACAACTAGGTTTCCCTCCCCAGAAAGCAGCAATCCCAGGCACATATATAATGGAATGGATGGCAGGTGATAGAGGGGAAGAGGAACAAAATGGGACCATGTTCAGTTCACCTTCATCATGGCCCAACAAGACCACTGTGCTCTTCACTGTGGCACTGGGACGCGTTCTAGAGCCAGCCCACTCCGAGCTGAACAGAGGGTGTTCATAGTACTCCTCATCCGAATTGTAGGGCTCATCATCGGGCACAGACACTGAAATGGAGGGGGTCAGCTGTTTACGCCGCTCCCTGCTGGCAGCAGGCCCACAGCCCGGGCAGTGCTGGAGCGGTCCCACCTTATCCTCCGCCCCTTCATCTACAAATAGACACACACAGACAAAAACTGCAGGACAGACAGACAGACAGACAGAGAAAAGACAAGATAGGATGGACACATGCACTGGCAATACTAGCCACCACGTCACACTGCAGAGTGGACGGAATCAGCCAGGCTACAGGTCAATGCAGGATGGAGGAATGAGGCAGCCATGCATTTTAACACAGGGGCCACGTGTGTGGCGTTTCCTACGGTGCTCCTGAACATCGGAAACCAACTGGTGGAGGAACTGAATTTCAAAACTGTGCATTTATTATTTAGAGGAATATATACCGTAAACAAACCACATCTCACAACTTGCACCGATAGTCACAGGTACTGTACAGCTGACTGGCTGTATTAAAAACCTTTGAAGTATCCCAACACAGTTGTATCCCTCATAGTCATCAGGTGAAGTACTTGAAAGTGTAAATTTTAAAAAGGCCTTTAATTAAAAAGCAACAAACCAGCTCACGCTTTGGTCAATGGTGGTTTTATTTCTCATTGTATCTATTTCAGAATTCCCCACTTTCTTCTTTTCCCTATAAATAACATTTAAACAACCAAAAAAACCCCTTCCCCAAATAGCTAACCATCTTTTTCCCCCCACTCACAGCAATCTGTTAGGAGCTCCAATATGTATCATTATGCTGCAAAAGGAAGATTATTCATGTATAAGATTCCACGACAGCCTTGAGGCTGAAGGTATGCTATGTGCTCCTATGCACATACACAAACACCACCCAGGGAACTTAGTTCAAGAGAACAGTTCTCACAATTTCTTTCAGGGCACAAGGGGTGCCTGAATCACCAATAGTTTCGTTGCTGCGCTCTAGTAGTGGAATCCAAACCCAGATTCAGGGGCTTATGCATGCTTAAAAGAGGTAGGTGTGAAAAGATAAGCTGGCAACCTGCCTCTGCCAAGCAGAAAGCTCTGCAGAGCTTTCTCTGCAATAGGAAATGCTAAACACAGGTCTGATCCGGAGCTTCCCACCTTTCCCTAGTACTTAAGAGCCAGCAGTAAGGTTGCAGGGAAACATCTTGATCCGCTTGCAATGCCAAGCCTGTGGATTTCTTCTCCATAGAAGCTCTATAATATTCAGTGACAGATTTGAGGGGGCTCATGGTTTGCAAAAGGCTAGTTACAGGGAGTGAGGGAGGACACATCTCAGGATGCGAGAGATCAGGAACCAATTTCCTCCTAAACCTGAGAAGATTCAAGACTACAGCTCCTGCTTCTTTGCAGGGTGCCCTCCCACGAGTCCGTATATTACTGTGGACAAGAGTGGAAACAATTGATGCAGTCGCCATCTCTTCTGCTGGAACTGGGACGTTGTGGAGAAAAGAACATGGAGGAGGAGGGTGTGTAAAAGAGAAGGTTCTCCTTGGGTTGTATTTATCCAAGGGCCCTTCAGAAGTAAAATGCATCAAGGAGTGAAGATGAAACCCCAGGACTTCTCTATACTGATGCAAACAAGGCTGAAAATTCCTTCTTTATAGGCTCTGAACAGATTGTAGGCAAGAAAATACTGGCCCTGCCTCTGGCTCCTTAAAACTACAGGAACTGATAACAGTAAGAATGCTTAATACATATTATGTGATGGTCCAAAATCATTAGAAGCGCAAAGTCTAATATTGTTTGTGGCTGTTATGTGACTATTACAGATCTACATTGTTTATTTATCAGTTTTAATAAAGATATTTTCAAAATTACTGCAGATAATTTCATTAACAGGATAATGATGTCTTTAAAGGAGGGTATGCTTTTATTTCGGCAACACGAAAAATCCTTTCTTTGGTATTTTAAGTCTCTTCTAATAGTTCTTTTTCATCTCAAAGCATGGGGAAAATCCCCAATGTATTCTAACGTCCAAGACTAAAACCACTTCACACAAATGCTAATTGTGCTTTAGATTCCAGGTATCTTTTGAAAATGCCTTTCAAGAAGTAATTTTCACTGTAAGTAGATCCATTTTTACAGGACACTTGCTTCCTTTCAGTTTGCAAAATATTCTAATTTGGTATATAAAGCCTATTCTGAAATGCCTATTTCAAAATGGAAGGCAGCCCATCAAAGTCATCCTTCTATCTTGTAACATTATGAAAAAATTTTCCATGAAGACAGTGTTGACCATTGTCAAAAGGCGCAGAGCACAAAAGAAATGCTAAGTTGGCAAGAGAATTATCACATCAGCCCTGCATGACCAGATACAACCGATAAAAGGATTAGACAGTGCTAGGGAAAATTTCATTTCCTGAGAAAAATTACGTTACTATAGTTGAAATAAATGAAATAATTTCAATAAGGCAAATTAGTTATCTTACCTTCTGCAGCAGTAAAAAGGAAGAGGCTCATTTGAATGTTTTTCTGCAGCCAAATGAAAGAGAGAACTCTTCATCCACTGACTCCTTTCTCTCATGAAATACACTTGACCCACAAACCTCTCTGTCTTTTCTACCTTTTTTTTTTTTTTTAATTTGTATTTGCTGCATGGCTGGCCACATCCACCTTTGTCATGTCTACAACAGTGATTTCCTTCCTACTATGACTGAAGGAAGTCTCTTTTGGATTCAGAGAAATGCAACACGCACTGACAAGTGCATTAGGAAAACGTTCTAAGAGTAGGGGAAAAAAAGGAGGCCTGAGGTAGATACACACACCACACACTCAGCTTTTTTGTTCAACAACTGTGGAACTGGGTTAAATTAACAGATTGTATTCTGCTGAGCAGAAAGACAGACAGACAATGTAAAGGTGCATGAAGACGAACAGCCAGATGGTATAGGGAACTGAAGGTTTAAACAAGTACAGTAAAATTGGGTCAAACCCTACTGAGGCAAACTCTTCTGAATGGGAGCTTTGCCTGAATAAAAATGACAGGTCTGGCTCGCTCAAGTCAGCAAAAGCTCAACTTACCCACAGGAAAGAAGGACGACATCTTCTAACACCCAGCAGAACACACAATTTTTACTGCCATTAACTACATTGAATTGACAACACTGATATTTTGGGAAAAAGCACCATATACTTCTGGTGAATTTTCCAAAAAGTTCCTTCTGTTCATCAACCAGCTCTACTGTGAGTTCCATTTTCAGAGCCAGACATAAACAAGAAGCTTCCAGCAGAGTTCATTAATGACTCAGCACATGATTTCTGTCCATACTTCCCTTATAAACCTACACTTTTAGGATTTATACAGGCCATCTGCTCTGAAAAATGAACAGCTGAATCAAAATCTCGTCTTGAAAAAGTGTCCTTTGAGTAACATTAAAGGAAATTATTTGAACGCTTTTAGAGATGGTAGAATTGTGTAAATCATCAAAACACCTCCCAAACACTGCCTTTTCAGTCCTTGCAACACCTCTGCTGGGTAGGTAAGTGCGAGCTATTACATTACCTGAATTCTACATGCAAGGGAAGAGAAAAACAACTGTGTTGAGTGACTTGCTGAGTCACACGCGCAGCTGGCAACAGCCGAGCCCGCTAGCTCATAACAACCTCCAGTTGTCTAGTGTTCTGCCACCTTCTTGTGTTAATACAGCAAAATGGTTTCCATTTGCTTAGGGAGCAATCTACAACCTCCTGTAAAGTAATCAATATAAGCACTTTATAAAATCCTAAAATACATATAAATAATACTGCTGATATAAACAGTACGCAAAGCTAATCCTCAACTTAGGCTGTATGACGTAAGAACCTTGAGATTGGCCTGAAGCACAAGAACAACCCTTTATTGTGATATCAAAAAAATCAAAAAGCATATGCTGAATTAGTCAAGTGAACTATATATTTAAAAATAGTGGCAAAGCCCTGGTAACAATTCTAAAAGCCTTTTCTAATGCCCTACTATCTTCCTTTTCAGTGTGATGAGTCGAAGAATTGTTGTACTACTTTTTAAACAAACAATGTGCAGATTTAAACAAAAAACCTACCAACAATCAATTAATCAAATTTTTTCATACTGGTTACTAACTGCATCCAGTAGGTATTTCCAGTACAGCGGACTGACAAATGTTGTTGTTAATACAGCCTGTAATTGCATTATCTCAAAAATGACCGCAGGATGGAATATGCCTAATTGCAGTGCCCTGATAAATTGAGAGTCAGACTACGCTGGCACATGAAGTAGGAATCATCCACTTGCAAAATTAATAGAGGCTCTGTGTTAAAATACCAACAAAGTTTGTTCAGCAGACGATAAGAAATTACTTTCATGCACTTATTTAACACAAAGAAAGAAAAAAATGCTAAAAGAAAATCCAAGAAGGAAATAAATGGAGACATAAAAATGCTATTGACACGGCAGAGTTCAACTGACAGTTCCCTGGAGATTCCAAACCCAAATCCTTCCCTCAAATCCCCATGGTATGGCTCAATTTTAACATATTGCTGTCTCCCTATACTGATGGCCTTGAGGCAGCAGTTGTCTTCTGTTGAACAAAGCACTGACACACATGCTTACCATTATGACACCTTCACTGGTATTTAGACCTCTGCTTAAAATTAAGCCAACGCTTAAGTTCTTTGCTGAAGGGTATTTTAGCAGGAGGAAAATGTAGTGATCGTGGGCTACTGAAACTGAACAATCATTGCACAGAACAGAGCAGAAATTTGCTTTGTGAGACTAGAATTTGACTCCTGCACTCGGTGTACAGAACCCCCAATACGTGTAGGCACTGAAGCATGAATTAAAGGTTGAAGATTAAAGAAATGATCCAACTCTGAATCTCCTTGCTTTCACACATTTAAGATTCCAAACCCAAAGTCAATGGTAATTAAAAAAAACAGCCAAACAAATCCTGAAAAAAGAAAGAAGACCCACACTGAATCATAGTTTTGGTGATGATATTGGGACAGTAGACATCTTGGCTCATATTGCATATAACAGATAAAAAGATGAGCATCTTATTTTTCTTTAATATGGATGCACTTAACATATCCTGTCAGTTACCTCTGTGCATATGTGTCTACCTCATCCATGCATTGCAGTTGGATTGCAGATGGGGAGTTATTGCTGGGGAATGCCTTATCTTTTCACACGAAGCTGCAGACAGTGTATCTCCATTTTCTGTTTCCCCCATCCTTCAGATTCATACCTCATCCCTCAACTGATAGCTCGTGCTGCAACGTCCAGGAGACCCTTACCTTCCTCCAAAGCTCCAGTCTGCTCGGAAGCTGGTGACGGAGGCGGGGAAGGAGGCAGGTTGGCTGACTCTTCGACTGCTAGAAATCAAACAGTGAAAATGAGATAGAGCAATTAATTCCTGGAAGATCGATGCTTGATAAAAACTGCAGCCAGCCCGTTCTGCCCAGCTGAGAGAATTATTCGATGGAGGCTTGTACCTAGCAGGTTTTCAGAGAGACCCTTTCAGAATACATGGATTTTTAAAGTTACACATAAAAGGAGAGGTTTTTTTCTTCAGATAGTATGATTTCTTTTCAAAATTCTGGTCATAGAGTACAATACAAAAACCAAGTACGAAATTATCTTTTAAATCAGTAGTTTCACTTAGAAAACCTTCAGCCACCCAAGGCAACAACCACAAAGCATCTAAGCATGAGAGATTTTATAAATTCACGCTATCAGAAACTGTCATCTAATCTCTTCATTTTACCTGGAATTCATGAAAAAAACTCACTTTCTGTGTGCTTTTTTTTTTTTTTTTGCTGAGCTCAAGGTTAACCACAGAATACGTGCAAATATTGCTTATCTAAATACAAAAGACATCAGCACAGGGAATGTATGTCAGTCATGACGTAAGTTCAGCTGAGCAAGGGGCAGAGAAATCTTAGATGCACTTAGAATAGGTCTTAGGTCCATTCCCAGTCACAAGATGAGATGCTGAAACCAGATGATGTTTTTCAATTATTTCAATTCAAGTACGATGAAATCCTAAAGAAACTACTTCTTAAATGAAAGCAGCATAACCTCTCAATCTGATTCCATACCAATCACTTTGAGATTTTTTTTTCTCTAAAAGCAGATCCGCTACTGGGGCTTAACCAACATTTGGGGGTTTTTTTTATATATATTAAAAAAAAAATAAAGTAACAAATCTATTTTAACAAATCTGTCTTATAAATGGCACCTCTCAACAGGCAGAAATCAATTTCTGCTTCAGGGCTTCTTCCCAAACATAGAGAAGCCAGTTTCACAGCCCAGCAAAATTTGCCAGGACTCCATCTATTGATTTCGGCGTGGTTTGGAAGAGACCCTTACGTGAGTTGTCCTTAAGACATGCTGTCCAGGGACAGAGCATTTATATCTTCGTCACAATACAATTCTACCTGCGCTTATTTAACAGTCACTGACCACAGGAACTGTAACACTGGCAGTTGCTCACTGAAGACCAACTTCTCACAATATTTTTAAAATTTCTTATCTATATGGAACTGAAAACCCATTCTGCCTCACCCAGGCCCCAGTGAAGCAATCTGTGCTTAAATATGTATGAAGTGTTTTGCAGAACTGGGGTCTTTCATGTGAAATTGAGTCTCTGTAAAGAAGGGAATTACCAAGCAACACATCCCCCTGATGCAGTTCAAAATTAGTTCAAGGAAGCAAAAGACCTTGAGAAACAAATTTCCAACAAATATTCTTAATTGCTCATTGACTTTAATTCATTCCTAAGCAGGGTCTAGCTGCTGTACCAAAGAAAGCAGAGTGCCTGTGAGGAAAATGCCATAAGGCATTATTTTGATTTGATCACGACACACGTGCGCTCAGCAGAACTTATCCTGGGGCAGGCTTCCAAAACTCGCCCTACCTCAGGACAGAGTATGGCCTTTCTCTGGCCTTTGTTGTACATGTTTTGAGCAACTGTGGAAGTTTTCTGGCAGGGAGAAAGGACTGTAGGTACAAATGGATGTATAATTACTTTTTTACTTATGCATACATATACACACATACACACACACTTGTATTTCAGAGAAACATTTCAGGAAGGAGCCAGCAGGAGGATGGGGCCACAGCATGGACCAGTGGCAGTGGTACCACTCCCAGTGAGGACCACTGGTGTTTGCTTCTACAAGATGTAACTCCCTCTCCCACAATCTCTCCTCACCCTGCTTGGATGCTGACCCATTCCACCCCATGTGCCCTGTCCCTCTCTACTTCCTGCTCCTCCTCCACCTTTGTGAGTAGCTACCACCCAACCAACAAAGCCTCACTTTCTTATTATATATGCCCGTCCTCTAATCTTTGCCTCTTCAGACATTAAGCTTTCTCTCTTACATAGTACATGGCTGAACGCAGAGGGGCTACGAGCACTGCTGGGTCCCACCAAACACGATGACAAAACCACTACCACCAATTACGTTCCCAGCCGTGCTGCTCGGGAGCCAGAAACCACGTGGAGAACCGTTGCTAGAGCAAACGGTGAATGAGACAGTCATAGGGCTGTGAAGAACTGAGGCAACAAGGATACTGGTTCCAGCATTTATCCAGTGGTGCTGCAGTTTACACATATGTAAGTGTTTTTTGTAATATACACAGGTACATACAACATTTGCAGGCAGGATACTATGAACATTCTTTGTCTTGTTTTACCTAAAGGTAGTGGTCCAGGCTGATCTTTGTGCTGGGCTTCTTTTTCCTGTTCGCCTTTCAGGACTGCTACAGCTTCAGCTGTTACTACTTGTACTATCCTCGCAGACACTTCTTCTGTGGCAAAGTTAGAGAAAGAACAAAGACAAGTATGCTAATAAGAACGATGTTTTAAAATTATAGAGATTAGCTTAAGCAATAAAAAAAATGGAGGCTGACTGAATAAATTTTTAAAAGGTAATATTTTTTTCCTGAAATACAGGCAAATCATTAAAAAAAAAATCAGAAGGACCAGATATTGCAAAGATCTCAGTGGAAAATGCTGAGTATTTATAAAAACCAGGACCGCAGTCTTTACAGTAAGATGCACAAAGCATCATTATTAAATGCTCTTTCTGTTAGGGACAATGTGCAGCAACTGCAGAATTTTAAGATGGTCATTTATTAAATGTTAATTAATTTATTAATAATTAATATTATTAATCATAATATTAATTTATTAATCATCCCTGGAAGTGTTCAAGGCCAGGCTGGATGGGGCTTTGAGCAACCTGGTCTAGTGGGAGGTGTCCCTGCCCATGGCAGAGGGGTTGGAACTCGATGACCTTTAAGGTCCCTTCCAGCTCTAACCATTCTATGATTCTATGTCTAAACATTTTTTTGCAGGTACTGTTTTGCAAACAGGTAGAACGGCCAGCTGAGTCATGGGATTTCTTGACATTTAATATATGGAGTTAGAAGCATTTTTACATGCACTTTGGATGATATTTCCTCCTCATCAGCATACAGTTAGTATGCATTAAAGGCACTTTCCAGACAGACATCTGTGCTGATGAGGATCTTGATAAAGAAAGGCTAAATAACACTTCTGTATGATTAAAATGTATACTTTGCCCTCCTCACCCCTTTTAAGACTGCGACACAAAGCTTTGTTTTAACTGAGTACTATGCAGAGGGGTTGCAGAGGATAACATGTGCTTGGTGGGATGGGCTCTCGTGCCATGATCTCAGACACGGGCTCGGCTCCTGGCCACCCGCTCTCGCTGTCCTCAGCCCAGGGAAGGGCAACTTGCGTGGAGCTGGCTGAGACATCCCATGCTGGGTGTCACAGGACCTGTGCTCTGCTCTTCTTCGCCGCCCTCAACGTGTGGCATGCCCAAGAAGGGCTGAGGAACCGGGTGCCCTGGTGAGCGGAGGGTGGCAGTGGGTCCGCTCAGGGAGTAAATACTTCCAAACTGTACCTTCCAAATTGTACCTTCATCTTCTCTCCAGACCCACTCAAAGGTGCAGCAAAACATAATCAGGCACAATACTGCACGTGGAAGTAACCAGAGAGGTTTCATGCCCTAAGGGCAGTTCAGCCACCTTTGATCCAACAAATCAAAGACTTAAGGGCTGGTCCAGCAGGACCATCTACAGAAGAATTCAGAGAGAAAGTGTTGCCTTTTCTTATCCGTGTATTAGCCCACTCTCACTTACTGATTAACCAGCGCATTCCTCCCTCTAACAGCCCAACTCAGCGGAAATAAACCCCTTCACTCTCCAGTTACATCTCAGTGCTGGCTGAGGGTTGTTTCAAAGGCAGGGTGCCGGGACCCAACACAGAGCTGAGCCCTGGGGAAGGCAACGAGCCCCGTGGCTGCGGGGCCACCAGCTGCACGGCTGGGCACACGCCTGAAAACACAGCAAGAATTTCAGTGCTGCTCCACCTCTCTAGTGGAGACAGAGGTTTCTCAAAGCAGACAGCAATACGCCCATCTCCTACCAGGAGACACTCGCAGAGCCCTCATTAATCACCATCCCGAGCACAGAAATGAAGCTCTCTGCTCACTCATTACTGTGTCCTTCAGGCAAGGACTGGCTGGGAAGGGGAAGTATATTTAAATCGATGTCCAACATGTAACTTTACAGCAACCACCCGAACAAGGGACGCTGTGCATTAGATTAATAATGATGATTTCTTCTCACAATTAGTACTCTTACAGAATTCCTTTGTACTTTTAAGTTATTCCTCTTTGTTTGCCCTTTGGAAAAGTGGATTTTTTTTCTCCCAAAAAGCATAAATGTGAGTTACTTGACTTTCACAGACACGTTTGTCTAAAAACAAAGTGGTACGTTAATCTCTCTTTCCCACAAACTATATAATGAGATATTAAAAAACCCACCCACTGGCAAAGAACATTTATAATTGTTGGTATTTATATCTTATAATTCACTTCCCTCCTGACTGGTTGCCAGGAGGTCAGTGACTGCAATAGCTCTATTGGCTGCAGCCATAGCGAGAGTAGATGGATGAATATGTCAGAACAACTACCAAGCAATGAAACAAATAAGCAGATTTAAAAAACTGTTAGCCCAAGAATACATGAGTATAAACTTGCCAAGGATAAATTCAGACTAGAAATCTGAAGATGCTGCTTTCCTACTGTTAAGGGTTTTGAAGTTCTGGCAGTCTTCCACATAGCAGGAAACAACTCAAGCGCTTTTGAGTGGAGCTCGATATATTTACGAAAGGGACTACATACGATACGGATGCCCGTATTACAGAATCACAGAATGGTAGGTGTTGGAAGAGACCTCTAGAGACCATCTGTCCAATCCCCCTGCCAAAGCGGGCTCACCTCGAGCAGGCTGGACAGGAATGCATCCAAGTGGGTTTTGAGTATCTCCAGAGAAGGAGACTCCACATCCTCTCTGGGCAGCCTGTTCCAGCCCTCTGTCACCCTCAAAGGAACGGTTTTAAGCATGTTCAGACAGAACTCCCAACTTCTGGTGTTCCAGCTTGTGCCCGTTGCCCCCCGTCCTGCCACTGGGCACCACTGAGAAGAGCCAGACCCCATCCTCTTGACACCTGCCCTTTAGATGTTGATAAGCATTGATAAGATCCCTTCTCAGTCTTCTCCAGGCTAAACAGACCCAGATCTCTCAGCCTTTCCTCATAAGAGAGATGCTGCATTCCCTTGATCATCTTCATAGCCCTTGGCTGGACTCTGTCCAGTAGTTCCCTGTCCTTCTTGAACTGGGGGGGTCCAGAACTGGACAAAGAATTAGCTGGAGGCTGCGAATGGCAGCTCTAGTTCTCTGTCCCTCTCTTCAAGAACCTGACCCTAGTATTAAATGAAATTCCACTTTGCTGTTAAGTAGATCAAGTTGAGCACCATAATTTCATAAATCAAGTCACGCATGTGAATAGTGCTCAATAGTTCCATGAGCCAAAGAAGAGGGATATTGATTTAAAGCCCATCAATCTTCCCAACTGCCTTTTAGGGGTGTGAACCTCACCTTGGGTTTTCCAAATTTCTCCTGCTTCCACACCTGCTGGATGCTGGGGGTGCTTCTTGGCACCTCTTGGTTCCTTCCTCTTGTGAGAAACGTGAGCAGATACCTCCCAGACTGTCACATGGGGCTGCTGTTCCAGAACAGTGGACTGGACACAAGTGACCCCTTGGAATCATTACAGGTCCTGACAATTCCCCATGTTGTGAGGCACGCGCGGACTGCAAAGCACAAGCGGCACTGGAGAAAAGTGGGAGCATGAACCTGCAGCTTGGCCCATCCTCTTCCTGCAGACCTGTGGTGCCCTCTCCCACACCAAGACATGCAGCCAACATGCTGCAGCACTTTGCATGGGTGGGACACAGGGGTAGGAAACAAACTGCTCTTCCATAAAGCATCCTTTGATACTCGGTAAATCCCTGCTCAGATTCTGCTCTTTCAGAACAGGAAAGAGCATCATCCCGACAGCTTTGGTGAGCACAGAGAATGGCCCAGAGCTTTGCAGAGTACCATAGCTCCAGAAGATCCCATGCCAATTGCCACCATCACTTTACGCCTGGATGATGTGACACGCAACCCTTCTGTCAAAATTTCCATGATTCTACCAATCACAACACTACTGACAAAAGTAACGTCATCAAGTCTGTACTGTTAGCTCAGATGAACAAATCAAGACTCAGTTCGGAAGACTGTCAGGAGAACCAATTTTTTTATCCTTATTATCTCATGAAAATTTAAAGAAAAGGCTCCAATTAATTTTTCAGATATAGAATATGCAAATGTATACCAGATTTAGTACCCTGGAGCATACCCAAAGGAAACACACTCAGTCACCTGCTCTCCATCACCCAAACTACTCCAAGCCTTCTCCCAGGAAGGTAATACAAATCCCTATTAAAAATGGTCTCCTTTGTTACCGAATTTATACTTATTCACATCCAGCCTGGTTCTGTAGTGTAAATGGGCTCTCCAAGGCTGGAAGACAATTCCTACCCTCTCAGCTCTCTTCCCGATTTAATGTTCCACAGGGAGATATGGCTGGGGGTGAAAAGTTTACCTCCTGAAAAATGGAAATTTCAATTTCAGGCTATGCAAAATAAGTAAATAAAAATACAAATGGCCTCAGGGATTTGGGCTGTTTTTTGTTTTTCTTTGGATGGATTTTTTTAATCAAGAAAGGCTGACTTCTGAACACTCTGTTAATGGATATTTTGGGTGACACAGGAGACACAGGCAGTTTGCCAGAAAAGCAATGCTTTTGCTATACATGACTGCTGCAAAAGGGCAGACGTTTTTGTACTAATGGACAATATAAATAGCATATCCAATGGGTAAGTCAAACCCTCCCAGGGCAGCTATTGAGACTCTTCATAGTTTACTTATGGTTCAGTTGAAGTTCAAGGAAACCTAATGATAAAGAACAAAAAAAGAAAAAGGAGAGTTAGCCAGCCTGGATGCCAGGCAAATTCTTCACAGCCTAAAAGCTCTGGATTCATTAGAGGCAGTTTTGCTTGCAGGTATCTATTTTCCATCTCCTTAAGCAGGTAGACATTCTCCAACTCTACTTTGTGCCACAAAAATGGCACTAACAAATGACAAATAACACCAAATATATGTTTCTTAAAGGCAACAAGGACTCTGGCTTCACATAAGACTCCAGCAGAATAAGGAACAGCAACATGGCTTTCCTTTGCATTTTTCTGAGAGTAAAATGCTGCTCCTTTTTACCCAGACGTCAGCTGCTCGTGATACAGGACACAGACTGAGTCTCCCAGCTTGCTTTTAGGCAATGTGGCACCAAACAGTACAGGTGGTCCTCAAATGTGAAGTCCATAATGGAGAGGAGACACTGTGAAAGATCTTCAAGTCTTTGGCATGAGCTTTCGGAAGTCCCTGGACAAGGAGCAGGCTGAGCCAAGAGGCCTGGAGCTAACACACAGGGATAGTGATTCTGCTGCTCCCTCAAAGGTTGTCCCTTCAGACCAAGCTCCGATGGGGATGTCAGGTCAAGTCTGCCCAGTTGCTATTAGTGCGTGCCATGGCTGCTCTCTGGCAGGAACACAGGACTCTGCACTGCAGAGAGGGCAGGCACCTGTCTCGGGCCCCACACTAATTTAAACCACAGTTAAACGAGTAAGCAGTCTCTGCTCCTGGGTTTGGAAGTCAGCCCGATTTTTCTACAAACCCCAGCCCCCAGCGTACCAAATCAGTACAGCTGGAATCTCCCTCTGAGTTATCCACAGATATGAGTTATCCACAGGTAACTCAGGGACGCAAACCCCTTCTGAGTACTGGGATGCACAGGGGATGCTGAACCAGCTGCTGATGGTATGGGGAGCTGCAGCCTTTCCTCTGCCTCCAGAAGCTGCTGCCCTTCTCATAAGCCCACCCAAGAGCACACCAGCTCCCCAAATCCCCCCACAAGCTTGCTCTGGCACGGATGTTTAAATTGCAGTAGGAGTCAGTCAGATGCTCCCTCCAGACACCTGAGCCCCCCTTCACTGACAGACACTCAACCACAGGCCACTGAGCCAGGTTACCAGCAGAAGGCTCTGGGCAAGCCCTGCAGCCTGAGGCCCAGGTGGCTGCATGTTTTCACGGGAGCTCTGTCTGGGTCACCACGTCCATTCTGCCGAATGCAGAGGACACGGCTTTCCATCAGGTGGATACCACAGCTAAGCTACTTCTGAGAGGGTGACGACCACAGACTGGACTCACCTCTTGAGGTGGTAGTGTTACCAAAGGCAGGCTTCTGCTTTGTTTGTAACCATATGCTAACTAAAATAAGTTAATTACTGAGCTTCTTACTGTGTGAGAAAATAGTTGGTCACTGAGCTGATACTGATAAGGATGGGATAACAAGAAGTAGTTAATCACTTCAAGGTTCTCTCATATGTCAAAATATGTACTCCCATACCAATTAGGACAGAGCTCTGGCTACTGCAAGGAACATCCTTACCATCCTCAAGAAGCTGGCAAACTTGCAGTAAACTTTTACTGTCCTGAGATGACTCAAAACCTTAAAAGGATAATGTGAGGAAGGGCATCCCTACCCTAAAGACCACTGAGGAGCTCACGGCTGCACAGAAGTGTTTTGCAAATGCTGCAAAACTTAATGCGCACGTGCAAAAGGACTATTTGGTCATCTTAATGAATAAGTAAGACAAGGCAGAGTTACATATTAGGTAGGTGGAATAATGAGAATCTTTTGTATATAAAGAACGGGTGAATGTCCCCAGTAAGGTATGCTAGATTTGTGGATTTCCACCTAGCACCCAACATCAAATAAAACAATATCTCCTCTATAAACTACTTCTGGTTTTGAGAGCTTTTGTTTCAGGGAACGGTTTTTGGCAACCCAGATGGGACATCTCATGTAGGCTTAGAGTCTGACTGCTTCTCATCGCTGTGGGGAAATCACAAGTGGAACTCCAGTGCGCACCGGAGGTCTCCTCCGGGCACTTCCCTGGTGATTCCCCATCGGGTGGTGAGTAACCAGCTGAACAGCAAATTGAGATACTGCACGGTAAGATATTTTATGGTAATGGTAACTTCCCCCGAGTAAATCGTACCGGGAGGGGTTTGTGTCAGTGGGTTATAATTGGTATTTGCAGCGGCTGGGTTGGTTTATTTCCTGCACTTGTATGGTGACAAGCAGAGCAGGAAAAAGGGTTGGAATAATGGAAAATGTGTCATCACCCCAGCAAGGGGGTATTACAAAGACTTCTCCCTTAGGACATATTTTGAAGCACTGGGGAAAATTTGGGAGGGATCCCCCAACGCAAAGGAAACCGATTGAATACTGAAATCAATGGTCTATATATGTGTTGGAAGATCAGGAAAAATAGCCAAAGAATGGCACATTAAAATATAATACTATATTACAATAAATGTTGTTTTGTAGAAGGGAAAGTAAATGGGATGAAGTTCCCTGTGTTGATTCATTTTTCACCTTGAGAAAGGAGAATAAGAGCAGAAAAGATTGTGGTGTAATGGTAACAGATACTAACGTGCTGGCACTAGAATGGGAAATCACTAAATGAATTGTTAGACACCGTAGTAACAGTAGGGTGACTTCACCCTTCCTGCACACCCTTCTGCCCAAACTGCCACACCATGCCCTCTTCGCCCGCACTCCCGGTCGCTCACACTCCCCAGGCTCTTTTTTATAGGTGTGGGGGATGTCATGGTTGCTCTGGCAATGCCCAGACCTCATCAGCATCTCCTGCAAGAGCTGCCAACTCCTGGCAACTCTCTCTGCTGCACGGGTGTTTCCCTACCTCAAAAAAACCCCTGTGCACCAAGACCTGCCGCTCTGCTATGGATAGGGATAGCTCCAGAGGTGCTCCCCTTGACAACTCTGCTCCTTTTGTGCCCTTTTAAAATTGTTTTCTTTCAGCCTCAGGCACTTCTTCTCTGTCTCTTCCAGCCTACCACAACCTCAGGGTCAGTCTGTTGAGGAGCTGAGTTTGCTATGAACACCGTTTCCTCGGTGAAACTGCTCAGGCTCTGAGAGTCCTCACCCAGCAGTACCTTTTCTCTTCTCTCTCCCTCCTACCCCTCCACGCAATGCTGTAGTATTATTGTGAGGATTGGTTTTGACAGGAGGAACTTCCTATGGGCACAGCTCACAGCATCTTCCTGCCCACAGGTACGTGCCCTGCTGGGATCCTGCCAGCAGAGGAACTGGGGCTGGTAGAGCTGGTCCCAGGGAACGGCCAGCTCGTCAGCTCGCATAACAGCATCAGTGATTTCTCAGGCCACAGCTGCCCCAGTCAGCCCAGTTTGTCTCCCCAGCTCTTCTTCTCCTTCCTCGACTGTAGTCACTTGTGTTCCATTACTACCATTCAGCCAGTTTGCTCAGCCCACCTTATCGCTTCCTCCCACCTGAGCACTCAATTCACAGCAACAGGAACAGCTCCTCCTGAAAGGAAAGAGCATTTCACATCCCCACGATTTTACCGGGATGCTCTTCCCAGAATGGAGCAGCACCACCTCCTGCTTTTTGTAGCAACAGCTCTATCTGACACCACCATGGTGGCAGCGGATCTAGAGTGTGCTGTAGCCGTGGAAGATGCCATCTGGTCTCTGTAAAGCAGAACTTGTTTAAGGCATAAACAAAGTTTAACGTGCTGGAACCACACAGCACAACAAATGCTCCGGGAGAAAACCGAAGGGAAGGGATGATGGGAAGGAGGGATGGAGAGGAGGAGACTGAAAATCGTGTCAAAACTTCACATGCATTCACAATGTCACCCCTCAGACACCTACCAAGAAAATTAACGGTGAGCTCAGTTAAAGCAGAGGGTAATTAAAGCTCCTGGAGCATTGAGGCTAAAACAGATGCAAACAGATAGATGCAAACAGATAATACGTTTCATTAATTTTGCTACATTTTAGGGAAGGAACATAGGCAGAGCACAGCAAAAGGATTAGCTACATGTGTGCTTGCAGAATTGGGAAAACAAAGCAATTTCAGTCAAAATGTGCCTGTCAAAATCCTCAGTGGGGTGCAGAGCAGTTTCCAAGGTAACCAGCCCTAATTGTTGGCACAATGGAATCGAGTCAACAACACGAGCACACAGAGCAACCTGTGCTGCTTAGTGAGGCAAAATACCCCAAATATATTCCTGCAGAAAGGAAAGATACAAAGGGGCTATTTGCTGTCTTTGACAATTTGAAAAGCAAATAGGACCTATGGATTTTTTTAGCCCCACAGGGTACTGCAATATCCGAGTGCAGCAGGACCACAAACCAAATAGCTATTCGATTTGTTTAGAGGCATTAGCCAGTCCCCCGAGGACAGGTCCTGAATTGACACTCAGCTCTCCTGGATGCTGCTGGACAACTCATGTTTGAGTCAAGACTGCTGAAATGCTGGGGAAAAAAGACCTGGGCTTCACCCAGTGACATTTCCACTGAAAAAAAAAACCAACCCAAAACAAAGACACATCTTGGACTTCATTACCAGGATTGTGACAATTCTAAGTACTGCCTTTTGCACTCAGGTTAAAAGAGAAATGCACAGCAGCAATCAAAGCAGTATGAATAAGTTATATAAAACCCAAATAATGCCAGCAGGTTAGTACTTGCAATTGAAGAAAAAAGCAGTAATGTAGCTTTACAGAATTCAAATATTTGCTCTCAAACGGTTTTTGTGAGTGTAAATATTTTGCTGTAAGTAGGTCCTTGATCTGGATGTTGGCAATATCAACAGTAATTGGCAGGAGGTATGAAGGCAAACAATGGGAACATCAGCTTTTAAATTAAATGAAACCACAACACAACTGACAAGTATCATTTCCCTAATAAACTCATTGACTTTAAGCTACTGGAGCATCAATGAGGATAGTGACAGATTAATTTAATCACTGGGATTTACCAGCTAACCAACTGAACAGGTCAGAAAAGGCTTGTGTTTTGGGAAAGAAAGAGCTTTGATTGTTTAATGCATTGAAACCCAAGGGTAGGAACATTCAGACTGCCTTTGGGGAAAGATGCGTGGCAGTGACTATGTGAAGAGCATGTACAGGGGTGCCACAGCTGGATACCCAACAGCAGCTTCACGCCCTGGTGTGCCCCACGGCAAACAGCTCACACCTCCGTGCTTTGGGGTACTTCAGGTATTCAACAGCCCCTCCTCCCTTCTCCTTAAACTCAAGACTGCAAATCTGAATTGCCACGATCCAGCCCCTTAACACGTCTGCTTTGTAACATAGTGAAAGTGTTATATCCTGGCTGTATCCTGAGCTGCAGCTGAGCTGTGTCGGACCAGTTGTGCTCTGGCACAAACAGGGAGGCTGAAGGGCAGCTTGACAGCACATCCCAGGCTACTCCACAGCGTCTGGGGAAGCAGCAGCCCAGGGCTTTGGCTGTCTGTCCTCAGACCACTTCCACACCTTCTGCAAGTACTTCAGCTCCACTGCCCTGACTGCATTTTCCTGATCACCTTCTTCAGCAAAAGAGCTGGATGAGATAGTCCAAATCTCCAAGGCATTCAAGTGGCAAAATCCCAAACGACTCACGCTAGGAGCCAGGAGCAATTCTGACAGCTCCAGTGACCCCCCTCCTCCAGCTCCCCAACACCTCCGTACACACTCGTTAGGCAGAGGCCTCTGCTATGCTGTCTAGCAGCTGTAAAACAAAACACTAAGGGATCAGCCCCCTCCCCTCCCTTGTATTATGAAAGTCTGTTAAAAAGGAGTCATACAAATGCCAGGGCAATAAAGCAATGCTTTTAAAACGAGCTCTCATTACTGCAAATACTTGCTCCCTGTGCATCCCCTGAGTCGCATCTTTTTAAGTCTACTGCCTGGAACACAATATTTACTACTCTCAGCATTTTCCAGCCAAGTCAGAGGCGGGAAAAGCTAATCAGTTCTGTTTTGTCTGATGCATCAGCAACACAATTTACAGCTAGCAATACTGAATACTGCAACACTGAAGAAAACACCAGACCCTCAGTGAGGTCACAGGACCCAGTATCAGCTGAGAACATCACTCACACCTACGAAGCAGCTGTATCTATCTGTCATAAAAACACGAACTCTTTAGAACTCATGCAGAAGGCGGCACCTTGGCTTCAAAACAAAGAACTGGATATTTGATCCTTTCAGTGTGAGTAAATACACATAACAGGTAATTCACTTTTCAATCAATATTTGTTTTGAACGTCAGTACAAGTTAAGATTTTAAACAAAGAGACTTTTAAGAACCCCCAGAGAAGTCAATAGAGCCTCAGCCACCTGCAGCAGGAGGTGACACGTCCCTTAAAGTTCATTTTTAGCTCCTTTTGAGCTGATTTTAAACACTTTTTACAGCATTTCCTGTGATTTAAAAAAAGAATTCAAAGTATGCTATACAAACTCTGCTGAATTTAAAATTAACATTAACCTGTGCACACGTTGTGTGGGAGTCCTAGTTGTGCCCTATCAGAAGGACTGAAAACCATTCTGTCAATGCAACAGAATTTTGGTTCACCCCGTCAGGGGATATGGTGACACAGGAGACACAGCAACACCGTGCCCTGTACACCCCAGGGCTCACGCTGCCAGTCCAGCCCTGATTAACCAGCTAGCTCTGCAATGCAGCAACCGCTGCATGGCTGATCTCTTCCCAGCTCTGCTTCCCAGCCTGGCCCTGTGTCTGTACCGAGACAGATGTCTTTCTCCTGCTGACTGTGAGGAGCGGCGTTGCGGCCTTACAAACGAGCACGTGTGACTGTTCCCACAGACAGGCAGAGCAGAACAGGTCCCGCGTCACATACAAATTAACCAAGTCCCGCAGAGGTTGTGACATGGATGGATTTTCAGAGCAGTTGTGTCATCTCTCCCCCTCTCTCCTAGCACTGCATCAGCGTGTCTGTCCGGGACTCATCCCCGACCACTCACACAACCTGCTCCCATCCACTGCCTGCCCACCCTTCGAGATTCCCAAAGACAATCGTGCACCTACTCTTGCAGAAGGGAGATGCTAGAGATGCACCTAACACCCTTCAATGTATCTTCTGAACTACCTCTTCCACTTTTTCTGACAGAGCTGTCTTCTCTCGGCACTTAAAACACCTGCAAGCTTCTGCACCCACAGTGCTGGGGACATCTGGGTACTGTGGGGAGAGCTGAGACCAGGGTTTGGGTCACTGCAGCCACCAGAAGAGGTCCACATGCAGAAGCAGAGCTCTCAAGCATACTGGAAATGAGGAGCAGCCGTGGAAATTCAAGGTCACAGAGGAGCTACACTGGGTGACTGGGATAAAGCTGGGAGTACATAGAGAGAACAAGAAAAAAACCCCAAAAAACAGCCAGAGGCAATATAAGTGAAAAAAGAGGCAAAGAAGGAGAAGGAAATGCTGACAGAGCAATTGTTTAGAAGGACAATATATTCTTAAATAGAGAGAAGAGATGACAGTGAAAGGAAAGAGAAAACAACTAATGGACAGGGGCATCTAAGCCCTCTCACTTTAGAGCTCACCGAGAACCTGCACAGGCTTTGTTACCCTGGATTTGGCACATACCCTGGCTTTGGGGTAAAAAGCAATAGTCACAACCTGAAACCTTTTCCTTCTCTCATACGTGGTGCAAGGCTATGGATGAAAGCAGTTTTGGTACATCATCAAGCCTGCCACATCTATGCAGCACTGGCAGCTGATACTTCTGCTCTTCGTTATTAACGTACCTGTCTCGCCAGATGCATGGACAGAGGACCAGACTGTAAATTAGTTTTATCATAACTGCCATAGACTACATGGGTTGCTTGGAGCTGTATACTGAACTGATCATATATCACTATAAATTAGTCTCGAGGAAAGAAGTAGGAACAAAAAAATTAAATACCTGGGGTTTATTTTCCCCTCTCAAAGCATACAGTGCCTGCAAGTGAAACTGATTTCCATGAATTATTCAATCTATTCGGTCCGGAGTGAAAATGACTCTCTGGGAAGCAGCTAACAGGTTTTCCTGCCTTGGAGATAACAACGTATCTCAGTTATTTTTCCATATTCTGCATGCAGTTAAAGTATTGAAGTTTTGACCAGGTATTTTCCACACATAGGAGAAGGGCTCATTCACATGATCTGACACACACAGCTAGGGGGTCTTGAGTTCCCTGCACTTTTTGCGTGTCATGAGGAGTGCCTCATAACAAAACCCTGAAAAACAATCAAGACTGCATTTCTAAACCATCACCTCAGAATAGGTTTTCCAAGCACCACTGACTCCGCTCTGCAGTCGGTCTGTGAAACAGCACATGAAAATGTAAATGTTTTGCTCAGCATCTCCCAAGGAATAAATGATAGAGTCAAAACCAGCTCGTAGCTCTCTCGCTTTTGAGTCGTGCCTTTGACTTTGCTGATCAACCTTTTCACAGCTGGTAAGGACAGGCACAGGATTATCAGTGCTCATCTGCCAGCTAATGCCAGCTGGCTTTATGCTGATTTCCATCCCTTCAGCTGGCAAAGGCAAGCAAACCTGTATTAATTATCATTATAAGGATTTAAAGTGAGCAGTTAAATCTACCAGTAGCAACTCCACGAAATGGAAAAAACCCAAACTGAAACACCAGTTCACACCTGGTTTTGCTGTCCTTACTCAGGATATGAATATACCATGGGAAGAGATGATTTCTTTCCCTATACTGTAACCTCCCAGACTAAAACAGCAGGGAGGACAAAGACAGGGGGGTTGTCCCCGGGTTCCTTCTAATCTGTCCTTTGAGTTCCTCTGAAATTAAAACCCAGATTGCTTTTGCTTTCCAATTTTAATACAGAGTAGCTCATCAGGGTTAGTCAAACCAAGAAATTTGCATGTACATATATCTCACACGTGTATTTTGCACCACAAATACACCCCAAAGTAATATTTCTGTTTCATTTCCATGGAAGTTGTGCCTCAGTGAGGACAGCAGAGCGAGGTCCCCATTGCAAAGCGCTCCCTGTCTCTCTCCCCATCTACCCTGCCTCCCTTAACCTTGAGAAGCAAACGCTAGAGGAAAAAGAAAAAAAACCTAAATCCTCCTTTGTCAGACACCCTGGCTGTGGCTCAGAGCCGTTACATCGAGGCTGTGCGCTCCTGAATGCTAAATAAGCTCCCAGGCTACATACTTTCTCTTGGCGGAGCTTAAAAAGAGCTCTCACTCCGCACAGGGACGTGTTGGCATGGCAACATGGAAAAAAGAACTCAGCAACGCCTGGCACTCCTCGCAGGAGCAGCAGACTGACTGCGCGACTCATTTTTGTAACTGATCTGATGGTACCTACCCCTCCTCTCCATCGAAGGTTAAACCCTTGCCCCGGGGCGAGTGGAAGGGCTGATGTCCAGCCTGCCTGCTGGGAGGACTTGCCTCCATCAGAGCACCTACGGATGGCAGGATGCTGTACAGGCCTTGCGCTAGGCTAACCTGTGGTTCCTTAGCGCTGGAAAGGACACCAAGCCACACACACGAGCATCCGTAATGGGGAAAGGAGAGGAAGGGATTTGCAAAGCACGAGGCTGAGCGGGTTAACGACTGTGGCTCCAGGGTCTTCTGCTCCACAGTGTGTGAGACCCTGAGAACAGATAATTGCCTGTGCATGGGGTGAGAGGGCCAGGAAATGAGGCAGGAAATGCCTAACAGCATGTCCCAGGTTGTCACCTAAGAACCTGCTGCTTCTCTTTCAAGGTGACTTTGGAGAAGAGGATGCCATTTCAGCTCGGCCTGTAACAATAGCAGCTGTGTGTCTGCAAAACAAGGCTCTGTTGTTTTGTAATGACCCTTCCTCCAAATCTTCCTGCCCTGAGATCAAAACTGGAATGGAAAATTATAGGCTGGCACAGTCCCCAGCCATACCACCTTCCGGCTGCAATCGCAAAGACCACTGCCCACTGCCAGATACCGCCTAGTGCTTCTGCGCGTCCTTCGCGCTGCCATCCTAGGGATGGAGACGGGGATGGCTTCCCCTCAGACATGACAGGGAAGAGCCATCAAAGCGCTCCACCTTCACCTCTCTGCAAGGGGCAGAGCTGAGCCAAACCCCGAGGGCAGGAGCCTGCGGAGAGGCAGCACACAGCCCTGCCCATGGCTCTGCGTGGTGCGGGGTAGCTCTCTTCACACAAAAACTCCCGGGATGCGTTCCGTATTTGATGGGATATTCGTTCTTCTGCAGCAACAGCTATCCTGGCTACAGCAGCACCCTGCAGACCTCCCAAAGGCAACTTTGATAAACAGCGCTCATGGCGTACAGTCTGAATTACCGGTGGGGTTGGAATAATATGTCATGAAAGATATTTTCTCCACATCCCAGCCCTGTTGCTCCTCGCTGCATTTCCGAGGTTGTTATCGATTACGTTTTTCTGGGAACGCTGACGGCACCGAGTGAGCACTGGTTGCCAGGCCAACACACGCACAGCCGTTTCACTCTTACTCCTTCAGGAAGCACAGCTGCTTACAAAATTTCCTCTTACGATGCTCATACTGTAACAAGAAAACACCAAACTGAATCAAAACACCAAAAGGCAGCGCAAAGGAAATGGCTGGTTGATGCCTTCCCTTGGCCAGATTCAACGCTGCCGTGGCCCAATCCAGCAGTTGACTCTATTGGTGTAACTGCACCTGGTTTGAGATACAGTTTTCAATAGCAAATCTGAACCGCACACTGGCATTTTCAGAAGAGCTTTAGGGATAAAAGGCACTGATGGCTGAACTTCTCTGGGTCTCTGACTCCCAGTTATGGGCATCAATGGCACCTGCACACTGGCTTATCTCACCCCACTCCCTTTCAGGCAATAATTTTTGCATGCTTGCACTGCCCCAAACTGTGCCAGACCCTCCAGTTCCTACCAATACATCTCAATCACGGACTGACTGATTTCTGAAGTCCCAAAAGGAGGTGGGAGGGCAGAGCCAGTTCCTCAGAGAGGTTAGGGTTAGGCAAAATGCAATGTCTTACTGGATTTAGGGACAGGAAAACCTGCAACTGATCTCTGCACTAGCTAGTGAATATTCAGAGTCAGGGAGAAGAGAGCTGGGAGCAGGGGATGCACAAGAAAAGATGGCATTTCTCTGGCCTCATTCCTGGTCCTCTGCAGAACAACTGAGAAGGATTTCTACAGCAAGTTTAACAGAGAACAGTAAAAATAACATTTTCTACAAGTGCCCCAAAGAGGCTCTGCTGCCTGTGCTTTCTTCAGCAACGAAGTTTGAACATGTCTAAAATATTCCAATAATATGTCACAGAAAATGACACTTGTGTTCCTTTTAACATAGAGAAGAAAAGTTTCAGAAGTCTGGCACGTTTGCCTGTATCTAAATTGGCAAAGAAAATGGTGCACAGTAATTACTGTCACATTTCCTGGGTAAAGGGAGGGAGATCAAAATGCCTAATTAACAGCTTCTTTCCCATGGGAGCCATCAATGACATGGTAACACGCATTCTTCCAGCTTTGTAAAATAAACAACTGAAACAGGAAAAACATAGCAATCACATTCATCTTTGAACGCCGTTGAGTTTGCATCCTTCTGTGCATTTGGTCTGTGTTGCTCAAGACATGCAGCTTCCTGAAAATGCTCATGCAACAATAAGGCTGGGAGACTCCTTTGGGGAACAGGCGTCCAGGGAATTTGTGGGGGGCTCCGGTAACTCCAGGAAGGCTTGGGCAGCAGCAGGACAACTGAACAGCCAAATGAAAAGGAAAGCTCTGACAAAGCAGTCCTGTTGGAAAAACTAAGGCGGTCTCTGTACAAAGAAGGCCTGTTTGTATGTTTACTGGCAGTGCCATCTTAGTATTACCACTTGTATGGCAACAGAGAAAGAAAAAGACAGACACACAAAGGAAAAGAAGATTAAGTGAGAAGTCACTAGAGAGGGAAAAACCGTTAACACACCATGGCACCAAGTGATGACTCGGCGCAGTTTCAGCCCGGAGAGGCTGTTGTGTTTACTGAACCCATGCACAAAGCTGCAGTCCTGCCCCCGCACAACCTGCCACTGCAGCTTCAGTCCCAGCCCTCATGGGCTGAGCACCCTGAGCCAGAAGAACTAAGCATCACGGTGATTTTCTAACGGCACAGTGGTGGTGAGGGCCGTGAACAGGATCCTCTTTACCTGGAGACTGGCTACTAGAAGGCAAGGCTACGGAAGATGATGGGATACAGACCGTTTCCTTGACACACTGCCAGGTGGCTGAAACAAGCACAATCCCTGCCTTCAATATGGGTTTTTTTTTCATAGCCAACCTAAAGGTACTCCCCACCTCTGCTCAAGTACTTACTGGCTATGCCAGGGCAGTCTTTCTGGCTGGCATTCCCTGCAGTTTATTTAAAAATACTTAAAGATTACCTAGTCAGAGAAACAGATTTGTTGCAATTACCCATTTAGTCTGGCTGAAAAAAGCCCAAAACAAATGGCTGAATTAGGATAAATTACATTCAAGGCTGTAATGTGATTTGCCCCTTCCCACTTTTCTGCTTGGTTGTTCCTGCTTCCTGCCCCAGCTCTGCTCCCTTCACAGTTCTCTGCCTCTCACCTCTCCTAGCTCTCCCACTGCTAGGTCTGGTCCCCCACCATTCCTCAGCCCCTCACTCCTCCTCCTCAGCTCAATACTGCCACTTCTTCATTCCTCTTCACAGGTCTAGGGCTCTCCCTTCTTTTTGTTCCACTTACAGACTAAAATATATCAGTCTGTTGGTCCCCCCAGGCACCAAAAATCTTGGCCTCTCTCATTTATCTGTCACGGGCTCCCTCTCACCTACCTTTCCTATGATTCAAGGGCTCTGAAAAACAAGGCAGGAGAGCTCAACCTGTGGTCAGTCCTCTGTGCTGTGTCAGGAAGCCTGCTACAATTTTCTGGCAGTCTCTTTGCATCCCATGTGGTTTGGGTACTCTGCCAATTAATGAAGGGCTCTGTTTGCCATTCCAGAAGGACGCGTTACTGTCCTTAACATTGGCTGACACCAAGACAGAGCCACTGTCCTGAGGGTCTGGTAATAGGATTTCAGAAAATGCTTCCCCTTCATCTGTCAAAAAAATAATTCATCAAATAACTGCGCGGGTAATCCAAACCCCCTCTGATTATAAACCTGAATTTGGCATATAATGAAGAAAGTACTCAATTGGCTGAGTCACTGTGCATAAAGACATATTGTAGAAGATGCTTCACAATGCATCTAACTAAGTTTACTCCTAATTATATATATTTGACAGGTTAGTCATTATATTACTGAAAAGAAAAATAAATGCATTTTAAATGTAAAAAACCAAACCTTTGCAGCATGATGTTCCTTGCAAGTCAAGTACGACGGATTGCGTTGAATTGCTGGTTCCCAGAGAATGCTGCAGCACACCTGTACTGCTCCTCTGCACTTCCTTCCAGTTAGTTGACCACGATTTTTCAGTAAGCAAAAAAAAGGCTGCCACTCATATTTCATTACAAGTCAAACACATCCTGTGCTCTACCATGGGGTCCAATCCAAAACTTCCACATCAGCCCACTTCAGTGTGAGTTCCTGAAGATTATCACGCCTCCCTTACAGCACACATCTCACATGACATGAAAATGTTTGGCTTCACGAGCTACAGATCTCATCCGCCCCTCTTAGTAATTCTAAAATCCTCACCAAAGACACTCTGTGTCTGTATGTAGGTGAGAAAGGACATGGACAGTCATGGAACAGGGAGAGCACATCAAAACTCAGTGGATCTCAGGCTACGGGATGCTGCAGACAGCCCCAAAGGGCAAGGTGTCTTCAGGAGCTCCTCAGGAGCAGTGTGGGACTTGTGGTTGGCAGAGGCACAGGGCTGTGGATGGAGTAGGGCTAAGTCCATGTGCCAGGGGCAGCCCAAGTATATATACAAATATATATATATAAATGTATGTAAAAAGGAATAACCGCCCTTACTTATATCACATCCATAACAGTTTCCTATGTGTTATGCCAAAAACCCCAGCCTATTGTCTCTCACAGATTTGCCTGTGATTTCAGTGGATGTGATCAGGCCCCGAGGCTGCCCTGTCCGCAGCGCTGTGCTCTCTCCCACGTTCCCATCGGTCCGTGTGAAAGGAGGGCATTGATGTGTCTCCATAATGCAGCCATTACACAGCGCGATACCGAGACAGATCAATCAAAGGCAACACAACGGCCAGATTCAGAGGATTCCAAAATTGAGGTCAGACTCAATAACTCTTAGACAGATGCCAAGAGAGAGAGAAACACATATATACAGGAAGGCAAATTTTAACTGTGCAAACCTAAAAATGTCACTTGCAGTGATGGATTGGATGCGTTTTGGCAAGAACTGTTATTTCCTCCCCCATTACCACCCCCTGCTTCTGCATCAGTGTTGGCATAAGGTGCCTTTGTCTTGGTGGCCTGACTCTAATCTTCCCCTCAACACACAGCCCTCGGATTTTACAGCACGAGCCCTACAAATATGCACCCTGCTGCTTTGCTGTGCCCCGCAGGGACCAGTGCACTGCTGCAGGATACCTCTCCCTAGGAGAGGCCCATTTTGTGACTAAATCCCAGCTCCCGGGTCAGTCAGGCACTGGAGAGCTTCCTTAGGCAAAATGTCTCAAAATGTAACCGAGCTCTCATGAGCAGGGATGGCACGATGGATGGCTGCCTGGGAAATGCTCCACTCTGGATGAGCTGGTTGTTGCAGTGGCTAGGGATTCAGGATTCTGACACGAAGGCTGAGAAGCCAGAGATTTTTCTAGGTTATGGTTCTGGACTTGCACCAGGGAAAAGAAAATCCCTGTAAATACACTCAAAGCCACAGTTTGGCTTCATTATCTTGGTTGACCTTGGCTTCCTGTGCATTTTCTCCTCAGCTGTTTGGAGTCAGTAAGCTACTACAAATGACTGAACAATTCACGTTATTGGTAATTATGTGTATCAGAGTGGCATTTAAAAACCCTAAGTGATAAAACACCCCACTGCAGTTAAAATCTACGAGCAGACAAACACAGCAAAGATGACTGAATTTGGTGGAGAATGGAAATCCTGTTTTCAAGATCAAACTCTGAACCAAGTACCAAAAATCTACCTCTAAACTTCCTGCTTCACAATGCCTGAAGCACATCCAGGTAGTAAATAGTAGTGCAAAATGGCAACACACGGCCCGGTCCCTTTCTGTCACTACAGTAAGTTGCCAACAGGGCTCTCTTCAAAAAGAGAAAAATAATTTAAAATATATCTTAAGTATCCCTAAGATGGTTTATGTTGCATGAATTAAATACAGGCACAGCCAGTGTGTGAGTGTGCAGTGCCCAAGTTTCCAGAGAGCTAGGAATTCATGCATGAAGGCAGGCAGTTTTAGGGACGTTCTGGAGCTCAAGGACAAACAAAGATGCAGCTATATTAAGACTCCCAAACAAAAACTGTATGTATCGACAGTAAGTCCCCACACCAGGGATCTTGCAATCGAAGCAGACGGTGAGAAAAAAGCAGGGGAGGAGGAAATGAGGCCACAAAGTGGTGATTAAAGCGATCTTCACCCAGATGAGGAGTAGTCTTGTTCCCTTGGCAAGTGTGTGTCCCCAGTCCCAGTGCCTGCCTTAGACCATACTGCCTCAGTTTTTCTTGTTCTGCTATTTAACTCCTTGTCTCAAAAAGCAACACAAAAATACACTACTACAATGCCTGCTGACGGGCAGCAGTGGGTTCCTAGCTCCTCTCACCCATTACCTGCAAACTCCTCAATTAAACCTAGACACTAACCACCACTCAGAACTTGAGCTTAAGAGAGCCTGAGAAGAGCATTTCTCTCCTCCCTTTCCAAGGAGAGGAAATTCCACTTCATCCTGTAAACTTATGCCCACTTTTCCATGCGTATGGGTGGGACTTGTCCAAGATTGAGGGAAAAATCTGTGGCAAGGATGAGAAATGCACTCAGTCTCCCCATGGCCCATGTCAAACCCTAAGAACTGCAGCATCTTCTGTGATTCCTGCACATCTGCTCCTGTGTATTTGCTGGCCAAGCATAGCACAAAGTTGGGTTACAGCAAAGAGAAAAGACCTTGTTATCAACCTCCAAATGAATCACCAACAGTGTGTTCACCTGAATGCTTACACAGGATTTCTTTTACCTTTGGCTTTCAAATTTTGGCTGGATAGTCAAAGGACAGACTCTGAAAATCTAAACCCATTTACTTTTAGCAGAGAGATCCATTTCCAGCACAACTGCTTATGAAATGACTGTAGGGTCCAAGAGCCTTAAAATTCTCCAGCTGCTGAGAAATTATGGATAGCATCTCCAAATGCTGTCAACAGCCAACAAACATCGCTTGAAAGATCTCTTTAGCGTGTATGGACGGATGCATCAAGGGCAGTTGTATCTGTACAAGAGAAATTCTTCTTGCACTGTACATTTGGGTTTTAAAGTGGGAACTCTGCACAGAGAGAATTAGCATTTACTTCTAAAACAGGAAAATTCCTTTGCATATTTCATTTTGACACAGTCACTCTTCCCCCCCCGCCAAAAAACAAGCTGAATCCTAAAATCCTAACATAGTTTACAAATAGACAAAGCCCCAGTGAGTATCCAGTGAAATATGCCTGGGCAAGGATGAATAAATGCTGACGCTGAATTGTGGTACTCCTGGCCAGATTAAGCAATATTAAGCAATATTATTCTGCATATAGTTGGTGGTTTCAAGAAGGTGTTGTTACCTGTGAGTAATAACAGGAGAACCCATCCTTCATGCACACACAAACGCACGCAGGAGCAACATAAGCTATCTGTGCACAACAGCTGAGTGGTTTCCTACTCCCTTCCAGCCCAGAGTAGCTGAGTGGCTGCTCTACACCAGCCTATTCTCTCATCCCCAGAGTGGTGACCCTATCCCATCTACCAAGACGCACTGAGGCACCATCTTGCCTTTCCTGAAGTCTTCTCAGAGCACTGCCCAGGATCCTGGGTAAGGACACAAGCTGTGCAAACACAGGTGAAGATGCAGCCCTGTGAAGAGCTAGCGCCCTTCTAAGACACATTTCCTCATGTCAGCTCCCCTGTGCCCCAGGGCACGCTTGGTTCCAGTTAACATTTCCCCTTGGAGAAACATCATCCAGTGGTCTGTAGAGCCCCATGTTCCGTGGTGGTGCACTGAGGTGCCATTACCTGCAGTTTCCCTGTCCCCTGCAGACAGCTCTCCGTTGATTCCATTCTCTTTGGTCCGAGCATACGTCCCTGGCTGCTCGTGGCTGTCCAGCCCCGGCTCCTCATCCTCTCGGTAGGGAAATCCATTGGCACTTCTGACCAGTCCGGCACCTGTGCTGCCCTGTTCCTTAATTTCAGGTGAATGTGGGTGTGAAGAAGCCTCTGTTAGCTGACCCGAAGTCCAGTGCGGTGCCTTGGCTTCGTCTTTCCTATCCTCCGCCATGTTCCTTGCCTTCACCGCTTGGCCTGTAACGACATGAGCAGGAGAGATCAGCTCCAAGTGGGCGACTGGGCCCCTGACAGGCCGCAACTGGGCGCAGGACAGGCACGTCACCAGCAGCACTGCCAGGGAAACTTCCATCCAGCAGATGAGAGAGGTTTTAAATGCAAAAGTATCTCTGCATGTCTGACCTGGGCGTAAGCAAACTGCTTTAAAATCAAAACAAACCACAAGCAGGAAAAGTTACGGGTCAAGTCCTCATTGACTCTCCTATGCTTTGCAATTACTAGCACCAGTTTCTTGAGGCCTGCCCTTTTGTTAATCTGATTTTAACTCACTAATTACAGTTAAACACAGACCTACTTAACGAGAAGTGAATCGGTCATCATAAGACAGCGACATCTTCATGGGTGATAAAGGGAAGAACGGCACAACTGCTCAAGGAAGCGAAGCTGCTGCTGCAATTTTCATTGCAGCTGCAAAGAGCGAGTGCTCTTCGGGCACAGAACTGCAGTGTGATCTCTCCTCTGAGGCACCTGCAATTTGCTGCTAGCCATGACAGAAACCACACTGGAGAACACTGACTGGTTTGCCAAACATATGTGCTATTTGACCCTATTTATATCCCCTCTTATTTGCTGTTTAACGAACATTCACACTCATTCCCTTCTGTCCAAAACAGCCTGTGGCGAACAGTTGTTTCCCACACAAGCATTTGCATTCTCTTATGACTATTAGTATTTATACATAAACAAAACTAATCATTATTTGCTACTTCACTCGTATTTCACTCCTGTTAATTAAGTCCCATTTGTCCGAGCAAGGAAAGGAAGCCAGTGCAAAAGCTTTGGCTATTCCTCATATAAAAATGTAGTAGTAGCAGCTCCTCAATACGTAAGCCCAGGAAGACAACATAGTGTAATCTGTATTTTGATGATAAGGTAATTTCTGGCAGGGAGACAAAGGCTTGACCTGAGATAACTACTTCATAGCAGGCCTTTGCCAAAATCTTGCCATCTTTTTTTCCCCTGGGAGAAAAAAAAAAAACAAAGCTAAAACGTCATCTAAAAGAAATCAGCTGAACACAATCAACAAGCCACGTATCACAGAGGCTGAGCAGTCTAGAAGAGAATGCACAAAACCGGATGGTGCATATATTCTGCAGACATTTAACAAAAACCAAACCAACAAATCAGAAAAATGGTCCTAGTTCCCACAGGGTCAGGTCAGTTTGCAGAAAATCCTCTAAATGTAAGGAAAAGCTATTGTTATTTGTCAGATAATCATTCACAATTGACATCTCTACTCCCTTCTGATTGGATATGATCGTTTAATAATAATGGCTTTCAGGGCTACTTTAAATTAAAAAAAGCATGGTGAGTCATGAAAATTAGATTTCATCACAATAAATATATGACTCAAACTGTAATTCCACTCTAAAAGGGAGTAATAACTCTTTTGCCTCTTGGTGAAACCGTGGTGTTTTGGGAAGCGCAGCTTTGGCTGCTCTCACCCTGACCCAGCACCATTCCCTGGGAATAACTAATGGCATAAAGACCTCAGGAGTAGGTGAAACTTCAAGCCCAGTGTTTCCTCGGAGCTGTAATGAAAATGGTGGGCTGAGCAGTATCACAAACCTTGATGGCAATGAGACGTGCCACAACCAACCACAGAAATAGTAAATACACTCCACAGCGCTTTGCCTTGCCCTCCTCCTTTACCTTGATGGGGAAACTCATCAGTGAGCCACTCTGCAGACACAGCAACAAGCTTAGTGCAGCCATCTCAAATCATACCAGAAGAGTTGATGGGGTAATTATGGAGGAGAGAACCCAAGATGGGCAAAGACCATCTCCTACACACCAAAGAGATAATTCTCTGCCTCCATGTTTGTTTACTGCATGACACTAGAGAACGTTCATCTAATCAGAGCCTTTCCAAAACATGAGGCCATAGCACAAATGTCTCCCTCCATACAGCAGTGAGTAGCACACATCCAAAGCCACCGACGTTTGGGGTCTGAGGACAGAACAGAGCCTGTTCTGGGGAAAAAAAGGAGGCATTCTCATCTATGTCCCCTGAGGAGGCTCAGAAAAAAAAAAAGGGGAAAAAAAAAAAAGAACAAACTAAAAGCCAAACCCTAACTCAAGGCTTTCCCCACTAATCCAGTGCACTTTATACCTGACAGCAAGCCCCAGGAGCAGTATGAACCTGCCCATCAGCTTCAGCAGGTCAGCCCCCAGGTCACCCATAAGAGGAGCCCAGAGGCTCGGCAGGGAGAGGGAGGGTTACGCAAGAGCCGAGCGTGGGGAACGCTGTTCTGAAAATCTGGGATGAACGTAGCAGTTATTATCCCACCGCTGCAGTTTGGAGGCTGTAATCCCTGAAGTGCCCTTCCCTGTTCCAGGCAGACACTCCCTGCTTCGCTTGAAGCTCTTGAGGAAGGTTATTCACTTCCTTACAATGGACTGTGTCACAGAAGTCCTCTGTGAAAGTAACAGAAGTGCTTTTATCTTTAAAAATAAATACAGTGGGCAGGCTTCAATGAGAGCTGTGTATATCTGGAGGCAGAATTTGTCTCAGTATTTATAATAGATGGTTACAGAGTGAAACATGGATGAATTCATTCTTGACTCTCTGTTATTCATCAAGTGCTCTCCGAGTTTATAATGGTAGTAGAAACACAGCGAGTGAATCACACAATGCATCTTTGTACTCAGCAATTTAGCAATGACTATCTGGCTGTACGGCGTGATTCATCCACAGCTCAGGTTCAAACCCAGAATACACGGGTGTGCTTTTTACCATCAGGTTAGTTGTTTTTCTGTCATTTCATTAGCATACCATGGAATTAAATTAATCAAGTAATTCAAATATTGACACAGAAATACCAAGAGTGGACAAATATTATGGCAGAATTTAAATAGCATTAGGTATATAAAAAGAAGAAACCTGGAATAGTTTGGACAATCTAGGGAAACACAGTACTTCATGAAGGCAAAAAGTTCCTCTTTCCACTAAGATTTTCTTATTCTTTGCATAAACTGCAATGAAGGCTTTCAAAAAACATCAGAAAAGAAGGCACAGCTAGTCCTCTAAAATGTCATGTTGCTTAGTTAAAAAATTGGATATTTATGAGCCTTTTTTTTCCCCTGCCCATTATAGCAGAACCTCAGTATCAAAGAATATGCAGCAGCAATCTTACTAGTGCGTTCTCATCGTTTTTCTCGTCCATCAGCTGAAGATAGCAGTGGTAAGAGGGTGACCAAGGTAGGTGCTGGACCATGGCAGCCCCAGGCGAGCAGGAGGGCTGCAGGAAGGGTGGCAGAGCTTATGGGCTGTACCAGGCTTGGCTGCACCAATGCCCCAGCACAGCCCTTTGCTCCAATGCCATCCTGGGGACACCATGCCAATATGCCACGGGGCATGAGTGTGGGCCTCAGCTACATGCCAAGGGATTGTGGAAACACTCCTTCATTATGTTCCCCACCTTGAAGCCTGACCAAAGCCAACTGTGCAAACTGGGGTATGGAAGTGGGGATGGGAAAAGTCCCCTCCTTCTCGAGCAGGTGCAGTTGTGCACCAGACCACATCAGTGATACTGACACGCATCTGAGGACCGTACACAGCCCTCCCCAAAATGCCCCCAGGCTGACATGCAGGATGCTACTGAGACCCCAGCCATTCCCCTGCGGGAGAGATCACGCTCCACCAGCATCAGCAGCGAAACAGCAGTGAAGAGACACTTCGCAGACCTTAAATTCATGTCCTTGTAAATCAGGAAGAGCACTAAGGATGGCATTATGGATCCGAACTGGACATCCTGCCTTCTAAAATTAATAACTTTTAGCAGAAATGATGGTAAAAACAAATTCCCTCATCCTTTTCAGCCATTTGGGAATTGTACAGAGACAAAAAAATATTTAAATAACTTGGAATAAACACAAACCAAAAATTTCCCAAGAACCTCATGGGGAACAAGTGGGCCAATTTTGTAGTTACCTCCTCCTTTCACGGGCACAGTACAAACATTTCTTAACCAATACACTCTTTTATGTGATACCAGCTCCTGTTGTAATGGCTGGGTTGAACCAAGCCTGAGTGCTTTGAACTCAACACACAACAAATTACCCCCAGAAATACAGCATGAGAGCATGATACGCAAAGCCCAAGCTAATGCTGATTTAAACACCCTGTTGTGCTAGCTGTCCTTCTATATATTTTGTGACCGCATCTTACAGAATCTTCTTAGCATTATATTAACATTGCCTTTGCATGTAAGCCGATGAATTTTCTATGCGTTTCACTTTTTAAGAGAACAGAATTAGGCCAATACTGAAGGATTTTGCAAAAACCCTGCCTTCCTGCTTCAAGCTGTGTTTTTACCTACTCCTGCGCTTGTAAGCCAATTCACAGTGAAATGAGGCTATTTCATTTCAGGGAAGCTAATTCATTAACTAAGAGAAATAGCCACCTGGATACACTGAGAAAGAGCTACGACTCCAGGGGAGAGAATAACACTGGAGGTTCCTAAAAGGAGAAACAACAGACTCCTCCAAAAAGAAAAGCAAACCCTCTCAGGGGGCCTGTCCTGATCCTAAGCTCAGTGGAAGGGAGAGGGGAGGAGAGGGTAAGTGCCCCCTGTATGGTTCCAGGGCTAAATCCTGTTCCCCATGGGGCTATTCAGCTCACAGGCACCATAGTGCTGACTCAGCTCCCCTGCTCCTGAGTCCAGAGCCAGGAATTGCTCCGTGAAGGCAGGCTGGGGTGCAGAGACACGGCTAGCATGACCTCAGGCACTCAGGGCTTCCCAAATTCCTGAATAAGACTGCTGAAAAGAGAATTTTTAAATGAAATTTAAGAAATTCAGATAATTTATTTCAGAGAAAAGAAATCTATGAGGTAAGCTGTTTATAAATTTTTAAAGAAAAGAGGGCACCAAGAAGCAGAGAAGAATGAAATTGCCTCCAAAATGAGTTACATTAAAAAGATAAAATCCTTCCTTAACATAAAAAGCCCAAACCATACATAAATAGGGGAAAATCTGACTCATACTGGCAAATAACACAACCAAAAAAACCTTTAATTCCTGTCCATATACCAGCCAGCCAGTTGGGATGATGTGTCTCAATATTAAGTATCAGGCACCGTGGATGAAGAGGGCCCAAGGGAATTTGATGGTAAATTTAACTTACTGACAACTATGTCTAGAAGAACTAAGGAAAGTTGGTAGGTATCAGGAGGCCAGAATAAAAGCAACAAGAGACAGAAGGTGGGAAATCTGGATGGACAAATTCCAATAACCTCCTGTTACCATCATAAAGCTAAGCCTGTGTACCCAAACCCCATCAGTGCTATTGTCTTCATCGACTCTCCACATATTTACAAAACAAGAGAGACAATTTTGGATGCCATGAACACATGGAGAACTTTGCACCTACATTTTACTCCTTCATTTCAGCTAACATGCATCTTCTCTCAAGTTAATTGCATTACTTTCAGATGTGAGCACTGTGCTTCACACTGATGAAGGAGAATCACAGCAAACAGCACAGATGAATAGGAAGTCTCATGGTGTCTGAAAGGGACCATGTTAGTTTCCCTCTGACTTAAAATACTCAGTCACAGTCCAGAAGCCACTAAACAATTAACAAAAGTGACCACTTGATGCTAACTAAGTTCTGTAATTCTAGTAATATGGCGTATTATTAGACAGAATTACACATTCTCTCAATTGGAGCCACTCTACTTCTCAAGCCTAATAAAGGATGAACAAATTTCTCCAGGAATTTATAACAAATGTGATTTATTTCTTCCTTGTCTACCGCTTGTGTTATTAGCTTGCAGCTCGATCCCTCTTTATAGATAATACAAGCAACACTATCCTCTTAAATACTACCTTGCATCTGTTAAAAATGCAGGCAGTGTTCATCTCCTCTCACTTTTATTAGTGCCTGGCAGTTTCTAAAGGCTTTTTCATTTCCACATTGCAAACAGTTAGTCAATAGTCACATATTCTTTGTAGAAAATCCTTTTGATTGTACCTCGGATTACAAAACGGATGAAAAATAATGGATGGTGCCATTATGGATGGGCTGAACAAAGGAGGCTCACTGTGGAAAGAGAGGAAGAAAATTTACCGCAATCTGCATCCTTGCCAGTGCTGAGAAGAAGGAATGACTGCAGCCTGTGAAGCAGTCGATCAGACCTGCAGCACTGGTGTGCCATAGAGCGAGCAGAGAGCCCGAGGAGCAGCTGCTCATACTCCACAATTCTATGCATCTTCCTGCACAGTGTCCTGCCCGGGGGGTGCAGAGATTTAAAGCCCTCTCAGAGTTCCCCATGGTTAGGTTGGGCATCCGTGGAGACAGACAGGTGGGAAGGGTGGACCACCCCGCCACAGGAGCCACACAGCTCCTGATGAAGGGGGATGCTTTTACTTGGAGAAATGCAAATCTGATAAAACCTCCCTGCTCCGTACTGAGTAAGAAACCCTGCGTGACCAGGTGGTCCACCCGGGTGGTGTACACGATGGCCGAGATGCAGCAACACTTGCATTTCAGTTGATAGCAAACAGGTCCATCCTGTTGCAGAACGTAGGAACAGGTAAATGTATGAGAACGAGTCTTGCAGCTGCCACTCCTGACCGATAGAGCTCTTCATCCCTGGGGAAGCTATTCATTTCTCTAGGCTGCTGAGCCAACCTGCTGACCTGCTCCCCTCCTCAGCCACATGGGCTGCCCTCGCTCCTGAGCCCAGGGACTCCATCAGCTTGCTAAAACTCCGGGAATCTAAAATCAGGTGCCCTTCTCTCTTGCAATGGTGAAATCCTGGTACTAGCAGTTTTCTGCCTGCAAGAACAACATCTACCATAGAGCTCAGTTCTAGCTAAAAAGCTGGAAGAAACCCTACACACCCTTTCCTGCTCCAACACCACCCCTTTTCTACAAACCATTTCTATTGACAGCACCGCATTTTTACACCATTTACCATTCATCACACACCCTCACACACCCCCATCTATCACTAATCATAATTGCTTCCTGCAGGAGAGAGGAAAGGCATTTTAGCTAGTGAAGGAGATGGTAACCATAACAACAGCACCATGACAACCCTAAGTGATATCTGAAACAAAAAATAAGGCAAAAACTTATTACCAATAAATTTGGTCTGTGATAAGGATGGCAAAAGCACTAAAAAAGTAATACCAGTATGTAAAAGTACCAACATGAAGAAACACAGGTCTCTCTGGATGAAACTGCACACAATCCTTCTGCAAATTTTAGGATGAGGCACCATGACAGCCCTGTCTTCTCCTGATCCGTAAACAGAAGGCAGTCCCTGCTCAGTCCTACCTGAGATCTCTCCTGCCTCGGGGAGCTGGAGGGACTGAAGGATGGGAGGAGTGCTGCTGGGAAGTCGGGATGTTTCCTGGCAGCCAGAAGACTCCCAAATTTATCAGTGGAGTCTTTTGCTTCCAGAAGATTCAGTGAAGCGAGCCCTGAACAAGGACAGGATTGCTCCCAGGGGAGCACCTCAGAGTCAGACACACCACATTGATTTTTCCACCAAGCACAATTTCAAATGGGCATCGTGAGCCCTCTCCGTGCACTTTAGAGAAGGCACTGCAGTTGGCAGGCTTGTTCAAAATACCAGGCTCTACAGCCATTAGCCAGAGACCATCTAAACAACCCGTGCCAATCCCGGCAGAAAAAAAGATTTGCCCCCATTCGTGGCTACACTGGCTTTGTCACCCTCAGTGCAGGAGGCACAGAGGGCAGAAGAAGCACCACAAACAACCAGCACTAGCTCCAAGCGCTGCTTGCAGATAATAGAGTTATTCCAGGTGTGATCAGACAGGAAAACGTTGAAAGAAGCAGCTGCACGATGTGACCCTCTTGGGGCTTTTCAGGGGGAATTCTGCTCACCAGTCTGCTACACAGGATTCAGGAGAGTGCACTGAAGTGGTCGATTCAATCCTCGCCAAGGAGACAGCTGAAAATCCGTAACAACACGGCCGAGCTGGAGGAAGGGCTATGTAAGACAAGGGTGTTCAAAATACTACCTAAGGGGAAAATATCTTCATTGGTCAGGAAAGAAGAAGTATAAAATTGATATAGTCATTGCAGGCTGGGGGAGGGAAGTGGGNATCCGTAACAACACGGCCGAGCTGGAGGAAGGGCTATGTAAGACAAGGGTGTTCAAAATACTACCTAAGGGGAAAATATCTTCATTGGTCAGGAAAGAAGAAGTATAAAATTGATATAGTCATTGCAGGCTGGGGGAGGGAAGTGGGAAGGGAGGGAAATAGAAAAAAAAAAAAAAGGTAGAACTACTAGAAATACTCACAAATATATCATACTGAAAGCACTGTGGCTGCCAACATTTCACAAGTTTGGCCAGCTGAAATCTTGTCAGAAACCAACACCGGTTGGCTAATAAAAATGAACATTGAATGCTTGGTTCCCCTCCCCGCTGCCACTTCCATTATAATTTTCAGTACTTACAAAAGGCTGAAACAAAGTCATCTTCTGCTTATTTATTGCACAGGTGACGCAGCACACACCGCCCAGTTTACTGTCTTCTAATCCTTAGACTCATATTTTCAAGCCTGTAGTTTGAAGGATTGCCAGCCAAACTGTGCATTTTCCACAGCTAATGTGAACAGGCTACATAGCTGTGAGCTTCCTTTGCTCTCAAATCACACTAATCAATACTTGTATTTGGATGGCATCTGGTAAAGGTAGTCCACAAAATGGCTGGAGTGAAATTTTGCAGGATTTTTTTTTTTCCCTGCACTGCCCTTGCTAAGGCACATTAATTTGATGTTGCATCTCTTCTCTCAAGAGACTCAACGTGGATGACAGTTCAAATTAGGTAGCGAGGAATATAATTAATTATGCCAATATGTTACTTGCATATTCTCCACATAGGACAGGTCTATGCTCTTGCCAACTACAGCAGAGCTACTCTGCGTGAGGCAACCTGGACTGTTCAGCAGAATGGTGATACACACTTAATGGCTAAACAAAAACTCACAGAACCAAAATCTCACTTGCCCAGAATAAGCACTTCAACTACCCTTGTGCATCTTTCCCTTCTCCGCACACACAAATTACTTTCACATCCCTTTTTCTATCGGTTTCACCAAGATCTCATCAAGCATGACACATTTTCACACGATCTTAACTTTACTCAGTGAGCTTTTAATTAGGAAAAAAAATGCTGCCTCTACAAATGTGTCTGCATTTTTTTTTATTTTTCAAAGGTCTTGCCTAACTTTCAAAACGAATTCCACCCCCACTACACCCCTGCTACACTAATTCCACCCAGTACAATAAAATACCTAGATGCTATCTTTGGGAGCATCATGATGTCAGCTACTACAAATAGTAAAAAGGCTGTCCTGGGCTAATTTCATACAGATTCTTCCCCACAAATATATACAGGAGAACACGCCTACAGCAAAACTCTGGAACACAGCATTTGCACCACACTCTCTCTCTATGCCCTCTCCAGGGCCACAGACCCCTGAAAAAGGGGCAATTCAGTAACTCCAGGGATGGACCTTCCTGATCCAGCTGCCATCCCAGCTTAATTCCATCTTTCCATATAGTGAAGTAAATGAACACAGTCAATTATTCCACAACTGAACTAGCAACACAAAGATACGGATGTGAAAATGAGGTATAGGAAAAAGTGTCTTCAAGACCATGTGCTGCTCCTGTTTGTTTGGGTAAAAATTCTTGCTCATGTGAAAAAAGTTTTCTCCCCAGGTCAAGGGCAGCAGATTATTCCTTTGCTGAGAGTGCTTGTAGCTTCACTTGGTAATACTCAAGACACACCGGGCAATCATGCCAGGCACACAATGGAAGCAGAAGTATCTTGTTGTCTAACAGAGGCAAAGAGCACCAGACAGAAGAAAGCTTGCTTCGAGGTCCCCCCATCCAGACCCACTTAAGCACTTTTGACTCTTAGTTTCACAGTCAGAAAAATCTTAGAGGCGGGGCCCAGGAACCCATTACAGCCAACAGAAGCCAATGCTTTTAACTGTAGCACAAAACACTTAACTGTAAATAAACAAATAGAAATAAGGAGACAAAGGGGTTGGAAAACTAATTAGGAAAGAAGTTATTTGCAAAGTGTGCTTGCTTCTATAGTTACAGCAAACTAGGCATAGATGAGCTTGTGCTAGAATTTTCTTTCCTAGGGAATGTCAGAGCAGCGACTGTCATGCAGCAAAACCTTGGACCTACAGAGGTGGCAGGATTATTTCATCCCTTCGTATTATTTTGTAACCAACAATATTACAAAGGAATTCTTAATTTAAATATACCCTCATGCTTGTATGACCTAAAGACATGCCATCCACCCACATTCAGCCACCCACTCACATGACCCATTCAAATAAAATAATCTCTCCCTACCTGGAAATGAGAATTCCCAGAAATCTTTAGTGCTCTCAAAGGGTCTAGACAGTAAAATCACAATATTTGGGATATAATTTTATCATGTGGTAGCTTTTCCCTGCCAAATCTTTACCCAGCCAACCCTACTGCCAACAAAGGGAAAGAAAGCAAGCAGCCACTCCTCCAGCCTGCTTGGGCAGAGAGGCAGGAGGGCAGAGCCAGTATTGAAGGAACCTGCAGCCACAGGAGATGATTTTGAAGCACCTTGATTTCAGAGGAAGCTTTTCTCTTAAAAGGGCTTCAATTAAGATCTTGGGATGTGCACTGAAACAGAAAGAGCATTTTATGTGCCCCAGCTTGTATTTTAAGTATAGTGATTTTTTTAAAGTTTAATTTTTATTTCCTTGGGGGTTTGAATTAAGAAAATTAAGCTATCTAAAGCATGAGGAGGAACCAACTCACTGAGTCATTCAGCCTTTCTGAAATCTTAATTGCAGGACCTGCTGTTACAGCAAAGACCTATTTCAAAGACTCATTTCCTCCCCAGGCTCCCATGGGTGTATGCAGTTATGCGATTCTTGCTACAGGTTGGGTTTAACCTTGTTTTGCTGCCACCCTTTTTCTTCCCACCCTGTGGTGAGGGGCTGATGTATGTATGTGAAGTCAACAGCGTTCTCCTGGGGTAAGATGAAGAATGAAGGAGTTTTGTGGGAGGCGAGGAACAAGCCCAGGGCTGGGGAGTAGGGAAGGGTAAGAAAGTTGCATCGGATGAAGAAAGTGCATGTCAAGAATGATAAGATGTGACTGATGAACAAATTCGGTAACTGAGGAAAAAGTCTGGAAAAAACCCAAGCCATGGGGCTGAATGTGTGTTGTTTTAATATAAAGAGACATCCAGGGGGAAGGAGAGAAGCTAGGATTTGCCATCTCAAATCAAACCATCCAGTCTAGACTCCTGCCACAAGCAGTGGCCAGCACGAGCTGCTCCACATGAAAAGGCAAGAAGCTCCACAGAGCTTCAGTCTCACATCAGCGTGTTCTCAATGCACAAGGTCTCCACTTGGTGACACAGACCTACCGATTTCCATCAGAGGCACCTGCCTACATGTCTATAAGGATCCAGATCATCATGCACTTTCCAATACAAGCAGTGCACATAAAAGATATCTTCAAGGTGACTTTCTGGGCAAGGGAAGTAACCCATCTGTATTCTTCCAAGGACTGTCGTCAGAGATTTCCATTAAAAGGACAAGAAGACACAAAAAGCACAATGGGATATAGGACATGCAGAGCATTAATGGACACAGAAAAATCATGCATGCATTTATGTGTTCAGGTGCTTCTGATGTCTTTTCTGAGAGGTAACCAGGATCCAACATACGATTCATCTTGAATTTCTCTGTATTTTTTCTTTTGCAAAGTCTTTCAGCAGCACTAATGCTGATGTTGGTTTAGGATGCCTGAAAGCATTAAGTATTAATCACAAATGAAATACAGTAGACCTGGAAAAGGTACAGAGAACTAAAAGAGGATGATCAAAGATCTGGAGAAGTTTCTGTGCAAGGCTATGACTCTTTATCCCAGGAAAGAGGGGAGTGGGACAGATGTTTATAAAAATACATGCAGCACAGGAAAGAGGGAAGAAAGAATCACTCTCTCCACAAAGAGCTATGGTGCATAAACAGCTTGCTGGTGGCAGGGTCTCTGCAAATGAATGGTGATTCTTCCCATCGTGAATTACTCCCCACAGGGAATTACACTGTGCAGGAGGTAGCGTACAATAAAAGTTGACATAGGTTCAAAAGGCAACTACTGAATTTCTCTGCCATTAATTTGCCCATGGTTTTTCAATTTGAGAGCCTTTTCTGTGAAACGAATGCTTTCACCACATAAATAACATCTAAATCCGACGCAGCTTAGATGCTTTATTTGCTGTTGTAACTTGCTGAGTATCACAATGTTTAACAAACTCTAAATAAAAACACACTGTATGACATACACTGTGTTGCACTATAAATGAAAAGCCCCTATTGCACAGCCAGGCTGTAGCAAATGAACGGCTTTGTTGGTCTCATAAGTTTCTAACTGAAACATGACATTACATTCCAGACACGTGCTCTTCCATATCCCTCTGCTGATGCAGCAAAAACAGGCTCTGGAGACTACACCGTACCACTTATGTGAAGCTGGTTGACCAGATGAAGCAAGGCAGGGCTCATTTTCAACCTGTTCTGCAGAATCAACTTGACCACCCCATACTAAAAATCTACAGACAGCACACTGTGACATCTAGTTAATGACAAGATTGGGGACATCAACTGGAAGCTCAGCTGAGAAAAGTGTTCTGGGGTAGTGGTGATACTGAAGAGAAAAAGCACACGAGCAGCTAGGAAGACAGATGGCTCTTCCAGAAGGACCTGGTTATGTATCCAGAGCTGCCACTAGTAAGGGGTCTCATGAGACACTATATGTAAATGTTTTATAAATGAGATGCTCAAAGCTGCAACAGCGTAAGCAAAATCTTGTATGTTTTCTTTCTCATTTAGGGCAAGCAGTCTGAAACATATGCCCCACCACTGACCTCAGCTCTGACCCAGAGGGGCTGTCTCTGGTTGAAAAGATGATTCATTCACTCTGCTAGAAGGGCTGAATGAATAGGCAGTATTCAGACTGCAGAACGCTTATCACTTGGGATTCCCTCAAAATTTAGGTCTGACATGACTGGGTCAGTAACCACTCGCTTTTGTTCCCAGCTCCTTGAACAGAAATGTCTCTTTGCATCCTTCAGTGGTTCCCACAAATCAGGTCGATTTTTATGGCTTGCTAATTATTACTGCTAGACTTCTGCCGGGCTTCAGGATGAAAAGAAGTGTATTTCTGAAAGCTCAGGGCACAAAACTTACAGACTAAATCACTGTCTATCTGGCAGCAACAAAATCCAGCCATGGCAGCCACTTAAATATACACATCTGGATAGTGCTGAACTTTATTTATTTAGTAATGGAAAGTTTTCTGCTTTTGTTGACAGAGCATATTAAAGGCTGCCAAAAATGCAAAAAGAGAAAAAGAAGTAACTGTCACAAACTGGATTTCGTCAAGAGGTGCATCAACATATATCACGCATACAAAGCTATCTGAAATGACATTAAGGTTGCAAGGTTACACCTCAGGAGTTTGGCTGTGAAAGAAATAAGAGATGACTGTAACTGGGTCCCCTTCTGCATATTTACTAAGCTACTGCCTAGTTCAAGAAACATTTTGTTCTTCTCATTCCCTCTGCCTAGATTATCCCAGTTTCCATTGCATCAGCTTCCCATCCCAGGGGTCGTCCCTGTGGGCTCCAGTCCCTCACTCAGGACCTGTTCATGTTTGCTGTCCAGACTATAGCTTTCACCACCACAAACTTTTAAAGATTTTACCCTCCTCATACCAAGATACACTTTCAGATCCTCTCCTGCAGGTTTCATCCCAAGAAGCAGCTTGAGAAGCTGAACATGAGCTGGCAACGTGTGCTCACAGCCCAGAAAGCCAACTGCATCTTGGGCTGCATCAAAAGAACAGCTAGTAGGTCAAGGGAGCTGATTCTGCCCCTCTATTCCACGCTGGTGAGACCCCACCTGGAGTACTGTGTCCAGCTCTAGGACCCCCAGCATAAAGAAGGTTATGGGCCTGTTGGAGCAAGTCCAGAGGAAGGCCACGGAGATAATCAGAGGGCTGGAAGACCTCTGCTACAAGGACAGGCTGAGAGTTGGGGTTGTTCAGCCTGAAATGAGAAGGCTCTGAGGAGGCCATATAGCTGCCTTCCAGCACCTAAAGGGGCCTACAAGGAAGAAGGGGAGAGACTCTTTATCAGGGATTGTAGTGATAGGATGAGAGGTAATGGTTTTAAACTGAAAGAGAGGAGATTTAGATGAGATATCAGGAAGAAATTCTTTATTGTGAGGGTGGTGAGACCCTGGAACAGGTTGTCCAGAGAAGCTGTGGATGCCCCATCCCTGGAGGTGTTCAAGGCCAGGTTGGATGGGGCTTTGAGCAACCTGGTCTAGTGGGAGGTGTCCCTGCCCATGGCAGGGGGGCTGGAATTCAATGATCTTTAAGGTCCCTTCCAATTGTAAACATTCTATGATTCCTCATTCCCATTCCTCTATTAACTTCCAGTTTTCCTTCCTGGACTTCTCATCCAGTCCCTCTCTACAACTTGCCTTCACCTACATGTTTACCCATCCTCACCTTTCCCCAAGCATCCTTTATCAGGACTGTCTCTTCTGCCCTTGACCCCCTGCTTCCACAAGTTCTTGGCCATATTTTCTAACTTTGGTTGCCTCTGCATTTTAAAGCGTGGACTTTCTCCTCTCCCTGAGACTATAAGCGAAGGAGAGGCAGCTTGTACTTTTTTTTCCTTTTTCCATTCACAGTGATATGTAATGACATGACATCAATTGGGCTGATCAAGCTCAGTGAGGTTGAAAGCAACAGAGGCTCTAGCAAATCTCTCCTGACACTCAAGCAAACTTTCAAAAGATATGTTGTTCCCTCCTCAACAACAAGGCTCCTAAAGAGTTCCACAGAGATCTTGAGTTAAAACAGCAAACCTGGCTTCTTCCACCTAGGCCAGGAAGGCAGCCTTGCTCCAGAAAAGGGCAGCTTAGGCCAAATCACGTGCCTAAGAGAGCAAGATAAGACTGACTGCCAGAGAGGAAAATTGCAGCCTAAACCACAAAAAGTTTGGCAAAGTAGTAATAGAAACAGAGTCTTATAATGGAAAGTAGCAAGCCACCTTAGCTGGCAGCCTCACCTATAACACCATGGTCAGCAAATGGACCGTGTGTGAAGGGATGTGTATGTTATGCTCAGAGATGCACTAGCAGGTAAAATGACTGTATCCATAGTGATAGCAAGTGATGCACTGGCCACTGCACAAGTAGTGCAGGCCAGAGTCTGCTGGTCTGATTCAAAGCACAGGGTGTAAAGAGGCCTAGAAAGACTTTTACAGAGAGGCAGACAATCCTTCTTTGTATGCCCTGAAAGAAAGTATATGTTCAATCAGGGCAAAGCGTAATAGGTCCTAGCAAAGGCATCTCAAAGGATTTGCTGTACCCTCTTCATCAGCAGAGAGAGCTGCCTGCCATTCAGGTCTGGACTCTGTTCCTGCCCAAACTCCTGCTGCTGCAGGGGTGACTCTGCAGAAAAGCCAGTTTGAATGCTGGGACTGCGATGGGAATGGCTTTGGACTCTCTGATCCCCTCTTGCTGAGGGTAATGCAGTGTTCACGTCTCCTGTTATGGATCCCATAATCTCTGCTCCTTTCCTCTGATGCTGCCACCACTACGTGTTTGAGCCCCAGCTGCCCTCCCCAGGTCCTCGCCATCCAAAGGGGCTCACCATGCTGGGGCCTCCTCCTAATCTCTTGTTCTCTGTAAGCTAGTGCTGAGTAACAGGCAGCAAGATGTTTGTCCCAGATCCTGTCTCAAAGTTGGAAAAGGACCTGAATTTACTCAGCCTGGCCCCTAAACTCAGGTTTATCCCAGCCAGAACCCAGGCTGTAGCCCAAAAAGTCATACTGAGGTTCCTCACAGCCAGCGAGACAGACCGCATGCAGAACAGCAGGGCACCTTATTCTGAAGTCCAGACACCTCTCTACCTCCAAAAACGTTCTGAAGTGACAAACAACCACTAATTTCTCTGCATTTAGACTTATACTGCGTGGGACCAAAAAGTCCCACCACCAAATGCTGGGCACCCCTCCAAAACTGTGAAGCATGTACCTATGAAGAAACAGGCACTAAATTCAGTAAGATACAAACTAACTGCCCCAGCACCACGGTGTCCCTCTTCAGTCTCATTCCTCTCTTATCCCTTGTCTGGCCACAAGAGAAGACATGGACCATGTCTAGCCTCACGCCAATCTTTGAAATACCCCTATGATAAATGCTCACAGATAAAAATAACTGCTTCAGGCATTTAAACTTCCTGATCAATTTATTGATTGTGAAAAGTCTACTCCCCCCCTACACCTGATTTCTGCACTGTGTTAGCTGAGCTGGCATTTAGGGGCGTTTTTCCAGGGTACAGTATCAAGGTACTTCGTAGCATCACTAGGTACCCGACATACGTACTGTCAAGAACATAGAAAGGATGAAAAACGCCTTTTTTTTTTTTTTTAAACACAATTCTCACATATTATAAAAAGAAGGACTTAGCTGCTGTCCTTTTAGGTGTTATCAGTTTGAAACACTTTATGTGTGTGAGGCTGCAGCACAAACTAGAATAATAAAACCCTTTTCCATAAGCATTGCTAGGATCAAACCTGCTTTGTGCATGCCAACTGGCAGAGATTTTCAGCGAGGATTTACTCTGGTGCTTTGTCAGTGTTCTCCGGGAATATTACAGAAGTCAGGAGATTTTTCTTGAAGTAAATTTTAACTTGTCCTTTGAAGAGGCACCTTGTTTGATACTGAAGGATTGGATGTGGGAGGGTACTCCAAAACTGCAATCCTCAACACATTTCAATTTTCTTTAAATTTTTGAACATTTTCGAGGGGCTGTACTTTGCGAAGTGGGAATTGTTAACATCAGGCTAATAAATACTACAATATCCACATCATTCTATTTGACATAAAGCCCGTGATCAAGTGCAAAAAATTAGCATTTAAAAGATACAGTTGATTTTTCAAACATCAACCATTCAAATAATATGCTGCTTTGAAGAATATATTGCGCTTTACTTGGTTGTACTGCTTCCAAGGAGCATTGCTCATAACCATTTGCAGATTCTTAAACGAGGGTGGCATTCTTCCTTTTTCCACAGCAAGAAATGACTATTGAGACAACATGTTTTAAAATAGAAGGCTTCTTTCTATCAATACTAAATGAACGCAAAGGTGACAGGAAGTTACTGTGTAATCATGTAACTATATGATATATATAATGTGTATATATATAACTATAACTCTCCATATAACTAACACTTCATGGCTCTCTTTGTTCCCTAGTATGAAAACCAACATGGCTCTATTTTCTTTGGCTCTTGACCTTTTACTGCTTTCTCTACTGGTTTACCTGTTCACATTCCCAGGAGATCTTAACATCAAAGATTTCCAAAAATCATGGCTGAGATTCATGAACACTGTGCAATGTTCTCCTTAACTCTCCAGAACAATCTTCTGTGGCAAGAAAGGTGCAGAAGAGAAGATATGGCTTTAAGACATTTCTCACTCTTCCTCAAAATCCAGATAAAAAAAATTCATCACCACTTAACTCCTAACATTCATTTTTCCATTTCAGCAATTGCTGAACAAGGAAATGACAAGATCATAAAAATGGGGAGCAGCAGCAAAATCCAGTGCTGTAGGCATGCTAGAAAATATGTTAAGGTCCCTGAACTGTCCCATCTCTGCAAATCACTGTGAAGTGTTTATGCAAGGCCAAATTAGACAAGAAAGGGCATAACCGGACTTTTACACACTAAAACTAATAACCACTCCCTTATGCAGCAAGAAGTCTAAGCATCCAACATGTTCTTGAGGAGGAGAAAGAGCAGAGCAGTTCAGCCTCACTACAAGGGAGATCAATAGCAGCGTGGCAGACGAGGGACTCACGGAGAGATTTCTTCCCCACAGCTGAGACGTTTCTGTCCTTTCCCAACCCCTTAACTAGAGCATGCTGTCTTACTGGCAATGCTGGTATTTCTGAAAATCCTACCTTCAACACTTTTCTGAAGGTGTAGGCTTGGTGCTACTGACAGAGCCAGACAGGTCTATGATGGGAGATCACCAACATGCAATTAACCATCCCTGACGTACAGCTCCTGAGACAGGGTTGTAATTCTGCAGGTGAACTAGGCAAGGACATTTGGGGTGTTACAGCATTAAATTCTACACTGCTAACCTCCTGTAGTTAGATTGTAGTAAAAAAAAAATAAAAATAATAATAATAAAAAAAATCACTGGAACTTCATTTTCATGTGTATTTAGGAGCAGTCATTAGCCAACAGGAGCAGGAAATAGCCAATACATTTTCTCATTGTAAATCAACTTCGTTAGAGCAGCTAAGTGAGCTGTCACTTACATTTTCCGACACCCCCACAGGATTACTGACTTGTATTCCCCTCGATCACTGCATATCTGCAGGACTGCAAATACATTGCAGTAAAAATTTCTTAAGTGTAACACAGAAAGCATCAAACACAATTGAACACATTTATGTTAGACATGGCAAAGCAGCAGACCATCTCGTGATCAGGCGCAACTGCCTCATTTCCATGAGTTAGCATGGTTTAGCCATGTGGTGCTTTCAAGATTAATTCATTAACAGAAAGTGAAGCATTCAATTAAGATCCTCCCTGATTTCATTTTAACCCCTTCTTGCTGCTCCTTTCTGCATCTATTTATATGTACTGAAATAAATTATAATGCCATACAGCACTCCCCAGTTTCTCATGCATTTACATGTCTGTTTTGATGGGGGCTCATGTTTGCAGTAGTGAATCAAAATACCTGCCAATAAAACTGCCTCTGTCAGGAATTACAAATGTGAAATAGCTATGATGCAAGAATAAATATAAAAGAATGAAAAAGCAACGTAAGCAGTACATTACACATTACTTCAATCGCACCCTTGTTAGAGAAAAGGCAACAATAGAACCTGGTAAAAAGATGACGAAGATTTTCTGCATTCAGTAACACCTCCTTCCATTTTACGTCCTTTGTCATCTCTGCACCAGAAACACTGAAATAACCAGCATCACTGCAGCTGTAATGACTTAACACCCACCTCAAGCACATACAGAAAAAAAACGACTAATTTTGTAGGCTTCAGTGCTTTTAAGTTATGTTTGTTACCATGAGAACTTGATTAAAATGCCACCCACAAGCTTGTAGAAGGGGGGAAAAAAAAACAACAACAACAAAAATCTACTTTTAATCAGTGGTAGTACACTTGCTGCATTGCAGCATTTTCATAAGCTCCATAACCTTCTGCAGTAAGAGGCAGCAGAGATGCCCAAACAGATATATTTTGCTGAATACTTTATTCCGGAAAAAAAAATTAGCTGACAGTATGGTTGTCACCCAATACTATTATGCAATATTCCATTTGAGGAAGATAAAGCACATATAGATGTTCTGCACCATGTTACAAGGCTCGATTTGAAAACTAGACAATTACATGCATGTACAAGGTGGATGCAACATTGACAGCCACTCAGGACAAAAATTTATTTTGGATGATATTTGAGATAAATCAAAGCTACGGAACACTCTGGTGTTCCATTTGCTAGCTTTATAAATTTAGGCTGAGTTTTATGCATGCATATATATACAGAAATTTAAATGATAGCACTGTATCATCGAGGCTTTTTGTGGGTTTGTTTGTTTTTATTTTTTATCTTTTTTTTTTTTTCTTTTTAATTTACAGTCCCATTCTCTTTGGATTAATGGCTACGGACACCGCACGACTGCAGTTTGACTAGGAGCCAGAGTTTGCACAACAGGCACCGCAAGCCTGCAGCCACTTCAAAGCAGATAATTAGCACCCTGGCTGAATCAAGAGCCAGTAGTGAACTATATAAAGTAGCTTGTTCAGTAGTGTTATGTGTTAAATGCAGGAGCTGATGCAGACTATAGGAACAGCATGCAGCCAGTGGTGTGCTAGGAAGGAGGAAGAGTTTCATACTTTTGATCAGAATAGCTTACTAGCCACTTACTCAAGAAGTCATCTCACACAGCTGTCTTAAAAAAAAAAAAAAAAAAAGAAAAAGAAAAAAGAGACATTTATGCATCCACAGGAGGGAAACTACCACTACTGTAATTAAGAGACTGGCTAGACAGTACCCTATTTAAGGTAAGAACAGAGTGAATTTCCCCGTGAAAGATCAATCACCCTCTCAAGGACACCGTCCGTGCCAGAGCATTAGGCATCTTTTAGACTTGAAACGAATCAGCTCCAAAAGGAAAAATCTATCAGTCAGAGATAGCATGCACTTTGCCAAAAACCCTGGCTACCATCTTCTTAAGAGGGAAATGTAAAGCGAGTGGAAAGAAAGGGGGGCAGGGAAAGACCTTCAATATAATTTCAGCAGAGTAGGCAGGTCTCTTAGTTCTTCACTTGCATTTTTATACAACATTAGCAGTTGGTCTATCCATTTTGAATGCTATTCTTAATATGTGTATTTGCAGCTGTCATGAGTTAAGCACCACAAACGATAAACTGTTCTCCCTCTGCCAGAGGAGGTAACAAATCCATGAACTGGCCTAACAGAAGGTGATACCCTACCTGAATTGGTCAGGCTGCACGGGGAGATCATACCAGGTAGGCTGGGGGAGGCATAAACATCTTCCAGTGACACGGGTGCTCTCTGCCATGCAGTAAAATACAAGCGTATTTGCTTGAACTTCAAAGGTCAGACAGGGAGCGTGTCATACTCCCTATTAGGCAACATCCTAAAGGAGATCTTTTTAATCATTGTCAATCAATATTTTGGGAAGGATTCCACACAGCATCCATCACGAGTGACTTCAGCAAGGTTGTCCCAGCTCGAAATCTGGCACTCAGTGGCTGCCTGGAGCGGGATCCCACCTCAACCCCTTCCTGCTCCCATCCATGTACAAGACTGACTCCCACCAACTTCCATGGGATATACACCATGCAGGCCAAACGTCAGCAAAGCTTGATCCTATATACACAGAATAAAATGGGCATATCATGCCTCAGGGTTGAACATGGTGCAAAGAAACAGAGAACAGGGCCAAGGTGGAACATGCAGAGCAACCAGAATTACAGTACCCACAGTTGAGCTCTGCACATCGTGCTTTCACACCTAGAGCACACAATGCTATGGATGCGCCAGTTTAGGCCAGGAGGACCACTTCAAACAGCCCTGTAGCTCAACGGCATCACATTTCTATTTTTTCCTCCTTTCCTTTTCTCTTTCTTTTTGATAATTGCAGTGAATCTGGAGTCATGTTCCATCGGGTTGCAAAGGGAGAAAGAAGAATGTTACAATCATTCAAACCTCCCAGAGATGAAAAACAAAACTTCTCTCCTTTCTGTTCAAGGAAAAGCTTGGCTTATTCTTCATAGACGTGGATTTTCCAGGAAAGTAATAGCATTAGCAATTATTAGGTACTTTAAATAAAGAGATTTCCCTTTTATTATCTATAGACTGCTAAGACTATGATTGTCTCACCTCTTCTCTGGATTATTGTTAATTTATTATTTGCTGGCAATTTATGTTCTTCCATTAGGTATTAGCTGCATAGACCAAAGGATGAAGAAATCCATGCACCAATTTAAGTGCCTTCAAGATTATCTCACTCAAATAGAGGTTTTCTTCCTCCTATCACTATGGTATAATATAAATACGCCTATAATCATCAGGATCTTTTGAAAGACAGAACAGTTTTATGGTTAAAGCACCGAGATGCAAGATCAGACTTCAGTCCAGGGCTCTGCTGTTCACCTGCTTCATGACCTTGAATTTATGAATAAATAAGACTTTGCCTCAGTTCTCCCAGCTATAAAACATGGATTATAATGTTCACGCTGTCTGTAACTTGCCTATTTTTGCTGCAAACCCTTCAGGGCAAGGGCTGTCTCTTCCCATATGTGTGAGCACACTCTGGCTCCCAACCAAAGTCTTCGGATCCAGATTTAAGAAAGTTTTGCTCAAGGAAGGACATTTGTCAGACACGGCGTCTGCCTGGAGGCAGCACGACAAACTTGAAGACACAAAAAGGAGACCCAAAAGGAGAGAACTGCAACCCTGACCACCGACACCACGGCCTGAGTTGCTTTGTGAGCACATTGGGGAAGCAGAGGGATCCAGGACAGATGCCATCTGTCTGCTTGACAGCTCTGGGGACAGAGGCAGCCCTAAGCCTTGGCCCCTGGTACTGCTGGAATGGACCCTGATCTCTTAAAACTCTCGACGATCAGCCAGGAATATCAGGGATAGCCACAGTTTAAACTCTGTAGCGCTGCCGGCCTCACAAACTGTCTTGTCTCTAAATGACTTAATTACTGTCCATAACACTTCCACCCTCTTTCCTCCAGGGATCTATGTATATAAAGTTTTCTGCATTTCTTGTTCTGATGGATGGTCATTTCTAAAAATAATTTTACAAAAGAACCGCCTTTGATAGCAATTAAAAACGTGACACAATGTAGCACCGGAATCCATTTCAGAAAACATAAATCACAAGGTGTGCATCAAGTTCCTGATACCAACCTGCCGCCACAACTACATGACATCTCCTTAAAATTTCTCCCTGACATTAAACCAGTATTGTCAACCCCTTGCTCAATTCTGCAGGTTAACTCAGCTGAAGATGTGTGACGTATAAGCAATCCAAAAATACTTGCTCCCTAATTCTCTCATTATGTTTGTGCTCGGGTTTCCTGTCTCTGCCTGTCTGCTGTGTCTATCCACATCCATAATTGTGAATCACACCGGCCAATTTCTATCATCTTTGACAGAAGATACTAAGATTCTACCTACTACCTTAGGAAATCTACAGATGGGTACAGGAGAGAGAAGATATTAATACCTCTATGAAGGGAAATACAAGGAGAAGAGCTCAGTCCTTATTTCTTCTGTTTGACAGTGCTAATTAGACCTGGTGGTCTAATCAGTAGATGTGGAGCTCACACGCAGCAATAGCATATGCTCTTTCTGGCCCAATTAACTCAGCAAAGACAGGTAGAGGATGAAACAGGTGCTGGTTAACCTACAGTGGGAAGTAACTGCAAAGAGGATGTAGAAAGTTGCTGAGAAAATGCTACGTGGAACTCAAATTAAGTCAGGAGACCCCAAAGATCCAAGGAGGAAATTGAGATAATTTGGTGAAGAATCAGAAAAAACATGGGAAAAGAAACCTGGGGATTGCAAGGAAGAACCAAGTGCTGTGGGTCTGAAGGATTACAGGAGAGAGTATGAATCTTTCAGAGAGAACCATGGGGATAGAAAACTAGTGGTAGCTGGAACCACAGGAAGGGAATACAGGGGCTGGACAGCTAGGTGTAGACTGCTGCTAGTGTGGTGAAAAAGGTCACGAGCTGTGAGTAGGGAGCTGACACTGGATACCACCCCACACTGACAAATAATACCTATTATTTTAATTTACAAAGTAGTTTAATTGGCAACACCATTTCCAGCAGTGAGCTGAACTCAAAGCAAGAGGAAGGACCTGACTTCAGGCACTTCAAAATACAGATTTGCTCTGAAAGGTATAGGTACATTTCAGATCGTGAGGGAAGGCACTTTGATGACTTTAACAGATCCTCCTCACGCAAGAAAATAATAGCTTTTCTCACCTCGATTTGGTGGTTTTATTGTTAGCTGAAGCCAATTATCTAAATATTCAGAACCGGGAAGAAATGGGGGGGAAGCAGGCAAGATCTAATTCCAGTTTAAAGCCAGTGCTTAGACTAGTTTTTAATGGAGCTGAACTATTTTGTCCATTTTTGTTACTTGCCACGCTGGCCAATAGGCAGAAATACAGAGCTGCATTAGTAACTGGACTTTTGCTGTATTAGAAAGACAAATACTCTCAATGGAAAACATGCTATAACAGCAGAGACAGACTAGAGATGAAGCTGGCCTTGTGTATTTTACAACTTATAATACACTGGATTTTAAGTCAAAAAACCCAAGTAAAAAAGGATTAGATCCCTTGTCAGCTGCATAATGCATGTGCTTTCATGCTGATATGCCCCAGGTGAACTGCATCACGTGAGTACGGTTTTCCATCTACAATTTCCCAGCATGAACTATGGAGTCTCTAAGCTGCTAATTACACTGACAAATATTGTCTCACCAGCATGCTATCTGGCTGCTTACACATCCATACCTCTTTCTTAGGTTTGACTGTAAGCTCTTTGGGGTCCGGAACAACTCTGCTGTTTGAGAGCACAGCATATAACACAACAGTGATCTAATCCAGACTTGGACACCTAGCTACTAATATTATGGTAGCTACAGTAATGAATCACGGACCATTAACAAGAATCACAGCAGAAGCTGTTGCACACAGTATCTAGTTCCCAGGCATGCCACCATTAACCCTAGACGTGATCCTGTTTTGTCTAATTCTGTTTTCATTACACTCATAAAAATAAAATATAAATTTTTTTAGCAGCAAAACTGATGCAAAAGTAATCGTATAAGGAAGCAAAACATTTTTTTTGCACAAAAGAATTCATAACTAAAATAATGATACCAGGGAGTTATTATTAAGAGTATGCTTAATAATAGCACAGCAGAAATATCTTACAGATGCAGGTACAGGTAACATGAATTGCTGAGAAAGGACTATTGATAAAAGTGCCTTGCAATCTACCCCAGATATCCCACACAGACATGGCAAAAGGCAGAACAACAGGCAATCTGACAATTTTATTACAAAAATGTCCTGACGCCTTCTGATCCAAGGATAATTTGGAAAACAATAAAGAGAACAAGCTGTGTCTGTAATGTCAGGATCTCCCCTTTCACATGAAGACCTCACTTATACATGAATCGCACGGTGTATTATATCCCTCTCCTTGCATCATTACTCCAACTGCCCAACATGTCACGACCAGAGAATTATAACTTCCTGCTTCAGAAGGGAATCAAAGTCTCAGAGGGTTTAAAAATGACTAATCTTAAGGATGACAACTAGAGTATTTTTTGGTCACGATTATGAAGAGTTTTCTTTCATTAGCTGTGTTGGAAAGAACATCATGATTCAAACATCTGTTCTTATAAGCTTCACTCCTCATTACAAACGAATCTGTGCCTCTCTCAAACCCCTCTCATGCAGAACACTCACAGCTCTCCCATTACTCCCACTAACCCTTTCAAAAGCGTGTTTACTAACACAACTGCTTAAATACACAATAACTGGGGCTAAACTCTGAGCATTAGGTTTCCCAACACTGAACAAAATGGGGTTGCAAAACTTAGATATTTGGTGACTTGCACTACAAAGCCACTTAGAGTTATCAAGTGGATGATTTTTTCCACGAGCGCTCGCAGGCAGCACTAACTCCCAGTGCCCTCTCAGAGCTGGTGGGCAACAGCACGTCCCCGTGCACTGTGTCCTGGCCCTGACACCAGCTAGAACCAAACATTCCACTGGAAATTTCAGGAGAACTTGGCAGTAGAATGCTACAGATAAAGGTGGTTTTAGACAGCAGCAAGGTTTTCTCTGAAGAAAAACAGAGAACATCTGGTAGGTCAGATCACCAGAGGAGGCAAATGATACAAAGCATTTTTAACAGGTCACCAGCCCAGTCACATTCTGATGGATGGCATAATCCGACCAACAGAGTTGAGCTTCTGCTCCGTGACGTTGAGTTTTCTTTCCTTCAACATGACAAAACTCACAGTTGTGAGAATTCAACATTAGCTGTTTCTTGAGCTACGGGAGGTATTATGTTGACTTCACTGATGGAGATGCGAAAGAAAATATACTTCTCAATCGCAGTAAGTCTTCACAAAACCAAAATTCAGCTCATCAACTCACCTGCACCTTGCTTAATTCTGCCCCTCTATAAAGTCATTTAAGGACAGCAGAGGAGCGAAAAAGCTCAGTATTAATTGCTGGCTGCTAATCCTGACAAAAGCATCAAGCACGAGCTGCAACACGCAGAATGGTACACTTTCCCCTACTTACCAATCTCTTCCCTCAAAATTAAGCTTCTTTGCTTATCATTACACAGGGGAAAGGAAGGATGACATTTCCCTCTTTCTCTCCCCTCCTTGTCTCTCTGGCCCACCTCTTGCACCCAATGAGTTGGGGGGGTTGCTTACTACAAAGCCACAATAAGTCATATAACCTCTGCTTGTCAATTCCCTACCTGAACAATCTTGCTTCTTGGCTGTAAACAAGTTTTAAGCATGTACTAGTGACTCAGCCTGCTAGGTAGGATTGTTACTAACACCACCACCACCATCATCATGATTTACTAGTGACAGGGGACCTTCTCCTTCCTTTCAATTGCTTAACAGCCACGCCTGAATCCTTTCAAAATGTAGCAAATGCTACCTTCCACAGTTGGTAAATACAAGTAACAGAGTGTTCTGCCTTTGCAGCTTATGTTCCAAACAGGTGTTTTCAAATGAAAGAAGGTGCAGATAATGGCTAGTCAGATAATCAGAAGAAAGGATGAAAGAGACAGGTTGATTATAAAATTGATGACAGCCCTCTTTTCTAAGAAGGAAAGATGATAAGGAAGGTTTCTCCTCAAAGGAGGAGAAACCAAAGGCTAGTTTGGCACAAGAACCCCATGGCCATTCATAAGTCTTAGCTGGAAGCTAAAGGTTTCTTGCAAGTGAGACTGCAGAACAACCTACTGGTTGGCAGGAGACTATTTTTAAGAGGGAGATTGATGAAGGAGGATAGGATGCCACACTGTCTGTGACAGCAGGCACATCACAAGCCTCCTTCAGCCCGGTATCAGAACCACGCAGGGGGGGATGCCTCCTTGCAACCCTCCCAATGCCACACAGCAGACACTCAAGCCAGCTGCATGGGAAAAGAGAAGCCAATGTCAATAACACCACTAAGCTATATCTTGCACTCCATCCACTTACAATCTTTCCCTACTGTTACAAAGATCATTGAGAAAAAAAAAAGAAGTAAGCAAAATTACATAGGAGAAAAACATATCCAGAGTTTTTGACTCTTCAGAAGTCAAGACAATGTTTCATCCCTAGGTACTACAAGAAATCCTTTCTAGCAGGTATCAACTTGCATTCCTTTTCCTAAAAACTGTTCTAATCATTGCTCACTGACATCTTGTACAGTGCTGACTTCCAACCAGTATTTAGGGAAGTTTCTAAGCATGAAATACAAGCTGTGGTGTATTTCAAGTGCAGTCATTTAAAGTGCAGTTAGCTCTCAACAGAATTAATAGAAGACGTGCTTGTATCTGATGAGGTTCCAACCTAATCTAACAAAACATTGATACACACATGTTCTTCCTGAGTACGCCACAGGTTCACGTTAGCCCCATGTGGTCCTCAAGCCTCTGGCTCAGGATGGCTGCTGCCAAGCACTGTCCTCATCTACACGCCTCTCCTTCTGAGCATCAGTAGATTTACAGTAGAAAAAGAAGTGCAAGTAATGCTTATACTTCCAAAGCTACTCAAAATTATTAGAAATCTCAAGATGAAAGAGCCTCTGGAGGTTGTTAAGATGTCTCCCTCCTGCTCAGAAACAGCCCTACATCAGGCCCAGGCAGAGTCCAGGTCAGCAAATGTCTTGGTACCTTTCTGTTGTGGAGTTCCTTCCTACAACCAGCTTATGTGCAGAGAAGCACAGTGAAAAGCTCACATTGAGAGATGCTGTCTTTGCCCATGGCCCACAGGGAATCACAGGGCCCAGTGACCAGTGTGAAAAGTCACAGCAGCAGCCCCAGAAGTATCAGAAACAAAACCACGCTATCAGAGAATGCCATAACACTTCCAAAGCTTAGCCCTCAGCTCCAAATGCTGCAAATGATCTGTACTGACACCCCAGAGCAGAGGAACGGGAGCTTTATCACCCATCCCTGTATCCCTCTGCGCCACCTTGGTGGTTTCTGCTACTTCTCCTCTTCCTCCAACAGCCCAGCCTCGAGGGATGCCCTTACACAGGAGGCAACACAACAGTCACCTTGTCCTGCACCCCTACCTTCTTTATCCCAACATTGTCACACACCTGCAGCATGTCATTCCTGCTGCTAGTTTGCACTGTTACCTTTAGCCACTACAGAGACAAAGAAGGACAGGACAGAAAGCAATGCTCACAAGATATTATATCCTGGCTTTATCTCCTAACCACAGTGACCCTGCGTAGGAAATGCCAGTTCTGACATAAAATTGTTTCCTCCTTTTTATTTCAGACTTGCCCACTTCTAAAACTGTCTGTGGCATCCCAGCAGCACCAAGAGGCTACGGAGCACTCCATGGATATACTTATTATTTTAAGAGCAATAATTTAAATGTGTCAGTTAAAGATGGGACCTGCAGAAACAATTTAAGCTTTGCACAGTAGACATCTAGGAATTTATTTTATCACCAGTGGAATATCATCAATGGAGAAATGGTGAATGCAATAAAACTGCCCAGTACTTTAAGTCTTAGAGGCTAATTTAATCCTTCATTTAGTACTTGCACGCTGCTGCAAGGGTTATTCTGAGGCCATGGGAAAATTCCTGAAGCATGCAGGATGACTGTAAGCAGCCTTATGCTGCCCCCAGCCCTGGCAGATGCTGGCAGGGAGCCATCCTGCAGGCACGCTGGGATGCTGTATGTGCTGGCTGTCCCCCACAGGAGTGAATGCCAGGGCTGGGGTAGCTCCTGCCCTGCTGCGGTTCTCCATCCAAGAAGGCAAATGCTCCTTCCCAAACTGCTGGGCTGCTTGGACCACCGTTTTCCAGAAGAGGAGTAGCACTGATATTTAGTGCAACAGCAAAAGACACCCTAAACCTTGTCTCCCAGGGACAGGAGAGGCTGGCACACACAGCCTAGTCTGTCTCCCACAGCCCCTGGCAGGTCTGGGCTGCCACGGCTTGTGAGAGAGAGATCACAGATGAAAAGTGAACCGCCCCGTACTTGTCTATGTGCTTTACACAGCCTGAAAACCTAGAGGGCCACATTTGATCCTTGATTTCCATTTCCTTCAAACTCATAGGGCAAGATGAGACCACATACTGAATTAAACTAGGGGGGTGGTGAGGAAATGGATAGATTTATGGGCTTATAAAAGTTCGAGAAGTCCAAAACCAGCCTCGTACCAAATACACACATGTACAAGTCCACGTACACACAGATCCCAGATCACACACTATTACACTAATGCAGATTCTACATTTCGTAGCTTGCCTTTAAACCTGTGCTTCATCTTTCTATTTTTTCATCAGTATCTTTGCAGCCTCAGAAGCATGGTACAGCATTTTGGGGGGAAATAGGGAAGATTCATTTTGCTCACAAAAAAGCAGAAAAACCATGAAAGATTTAAAAATACCACATAATCCTATAGTCCATTCTCTGTAAACCAAATCCTTGCCACGCTTTTCAGATATCAAAAAAAATGACAGCTTGTGAAATTTCAGGAAAAGAAGGTCCAGAATGGACTGCCCACTGACTGATGAATATCCTCAAATAATCACTCATTATTAATAGCTTTTTCCCCCCCTGCTTAAGTATGATCTCACAAAAGGAACACGTCCTAAGCTGGAATAATCCAACACCTTTTTATTAACAATAACACAGAGGAGATATCTTTTACCAAATGAATAGAAATTTTGTGTGAGTATTTGTTCACGCTACTCCTCAAAGGATGCAGAGCTTGAACCTTCTCTAGCTTTCTGAGCAGAGGGGAGATTCTGGGAAGGGGACCACCATCTCAGTATGCCTTACATCTCACTCTTCATGATCTTTTACAGACACCTTCTGAGCTCACCGAAACCCTTGTTTAGGTTGTGTTGTAAGGCCAGCGTGAAGACAACACTTCACTCCAAAAGAATAGCAGTATTTCACCCTCCCCTGCCCTGTCCAAGTGAAGTTACAACAACAGAAACTTGAGCACTTTGCCACCCACTTACTCTGCCCTCCTACATTTCTTTCTTCTACTTCATAAGAAGTCTTCCCATTGAAATCCACTCCCATTTCCCAAAGTTCAGTATTCTCTCTTAGTATTTCAAACTCCTGCTTGTGAGAACAGAAATTATGTTCGCTTGTAAATCAAACTGAAATGAATACATATGTATAAGAAAATATTGGCAAAGCAAGTATCTGTTCATCCACATGACAGAGGCAGCGCAGGTTCCCTCTACTGCTTGCTTTCAGTCTTCTGAGACAGTGGTCTCTTGAAAGTTTTCTCTTTCTTGAAGAGGAAAAAAACTGCAATTTCCTTGATCTAACACCATTATTTTCAATTCTGGAGATGAGGCAGTATTATGCTTGCCCTTGCTCTGCCAAATCATTCTTATCTTTCCTGTGGTACGACTCACGGCAGCGGCAGGGCATCACAGACCAGAGCAGCATGCAGCAACACTGCATGATAGTCACCTCTCTCAGATGTTCTCCCATTGTATCAACACCATCTTACGCCCTTTCCACCCAGAGCTGTAAGCAGGTTCTTGCCAAGCCAAAAGCAAGACAGCTGCTTTGACAATGGGTATAGTATCTCCCATCAGACACAGGAGGCTTTTAAAATTAAAAAAAAAAAAGGAGATTACAAAAGCAGGAACTAACCCCAGAAAAATAAAGTGTTCCAGGAGCTAGAGGTGTTTTCTTCTTTCTCTTTTTTCAAGCCTCCCCAGTCTGTTGAAGCAGCCTCCTTGTGAAACTATTCTAACAAGTAAAAAGGTCATACCTGTGTAAGCAGATGACAGGATGCTGTGTCTGGTTGTTAAACAAGGGAAACTCTCTGTTCCTATAAAGAAATAGAAATACACACTCTATTTAGTTTCTGTTCAGTGAATTTAGCATTAGCTCAATAAGGACTAAAAGATGTTCCATATTTGTACGCTTATGTCTGAGTCTTTTTCTCTCGGGTCTGTTTCCCAAGGCTCATTTGAGACACACTAACTGAGATCCCCTGTTATGCCCAGCCTGCTTAATCCCTAGACCTGCCCTAAGAAAAGCTGGCTGATGGCTCCAAAAAGCCATCCATTGGGGAAGGCAAACGGAGCACACCACACTCCAAGACTCACTCCCTCCACTGGGAGATTGGGTAGGGCTTCTATATGCAGTTTTCTGATGCAGGAGGATCTCAAGCAGGAATGAGGAAAGTGATTGCAAAGATGCCCAAAAAGTAATGGAAGAAGAGCAAGAGTCCCCCACTGACTTCCCAGCATGACACTTCAGAGCAGCTGAAGATACCAATGCAGGGAACTACTCCAATTTCTTCTTAAAACTGTTTTTCTTGCCTCGCTCGTATAGCAGTATGACATCCTCCCACAGTAACATATTGCAATGATACTCCCTTTTACTGTCCTCATTCCTTCTAAAGGACCAAAGGTAACAGAATTATCATCAGTAAAACTATACTGCTGATATATATATTTATATATATAGAGAGAGAAAATGTAACGTTATTTTGCTGTCCAAGAATGTAACTGTTGACTCTTTGTTCTACAAGTCCTTAATGCAGAAATCACACTTTTGCATCAACCAATGATGGTATTTAGTTGAAAATTTAATCAGCTGAATTTTAAAAGTCAGCACTTTGCATGTATCTGAATAGACATTTTGAACATGTTCCTGATACAGGTGTTAAAAAAACAGAAATGAGCTGGCATGAAAGACACCCATGTGAAAAACATAATGAAAGGAATGCTCCTCATTGCAAGCCTAGGACACAGAAGCTAATGACCCACTCCAGTGGTGACAGCTACAACCCTAGATCCTTAGGTAGTAATGGTGCTGCATACCAACTGACTTGAAAGTACAAATACATAGCATTGATGTACCAATTACCAGACACCTGGGCCTGCTGTACTCATTCTCCAGTAACAATTCAGAGAGAAATTCTCCTCCTACTTAAGAGTGAGGAAGGTCGAACCCTTGCAAAATACTAAGAAATCATCAGAGATCCTTGTTAGAAAACCTAAATCATGAAAGCTCAAACCTCCACCAAGGAAATATTTTAAGCAGGAGTGTACATGTAATGATCAGTGTAACACAGACAGACAAGAAAAGTTTATATTGAGAGTGGCTGTATCACCTTCTGCAAGTTTTCTCCAGTTTATCTGGGATAAATAGCAAGGGACACCACAGACCTTACCACCCCTTTTGTGACCCTCTTTGCTTGGACACCAAATGCAGTTAGCCTGTTGAAGTAGCCTCCTCTGCATGGCCTGCTACACACCCTCTCTCCTTATTGTAAGTCTTTGATCAGAGCCCACCAGGGAAAACATTACAGCTGCAAGCAGCAGACAGACACTGAAGTGGCTGCAATCAGGGAGGAAGGGGTCTTCTTGTCGCGTGCATCTTTGAGTATCTCCTAAGTTCCTAAGTATTACACAGACAGCTGGTACTATTACCTATATTTAAGGTTGCAGTGTTTCTCACCTCTCAGGTACTTGTAACTTCACTGATTTTAATTGTTCAGAAATTAATTCCCCATGCATGATATGTGACTCAAGCTAATGCTTTTGTTTGGGAGTTGTTTGTTTTAAAGCTTCAGCAAGAATGAGCCAGGCATTTCCAGAAACTAGAATGGTGAGAAATACATGACTAAAACCAAGTTAAAAAGAAAGATAGTATTAAGGCAATGATAAAAAAGTAGGATATAAGTATACTATTAGAGAGAATCGTAATGCATATAAATAGAGGGGACTAACCTTAAGATGGAAAACAGTTCAAGTATTTCCTATTTCCAAGCCTGGATTCTCTTATTCTTTGACACTGAGTTAGTCTCCTTGCCTGCACCATGTCGCTGGCATAAAGCTGTGGTAAATACAGGACTTCATCAGTTTGCCCAGTTAACACCCAGCAAGAACTGCAAAATCTTTCTGTCTTGAAGGGGGAAGGTTTTAGATGGTTCTGATGGCAAATACACGGCCGTGACCACTCCACCTTACTGCAGAGGCTGTCAGCAGAGTGTACCATTTACTTATATGCAATAATGAGTTGCACTAAATGAGCTATGTGGAAATGAGGCTCCAGCCAGCATCAATTCTACCTACCCGCAGGATGAAGAGGAATGTTAAGCTAATTAAATTTGCTGTGGCTCAGCAGAAAGATCGATGTTCTTGACAGCTGAGTGTTCAGCACTCAGCGTCCCAACAGCCCTCTGATGTGTCACCGATGCAAAATGATGCCATGTAGTCAGAACCAGAGGAGGTGGATGCACGCCTCTTGGGAAAGATAAATGCATAAGACAGAGGCATTCAACAGAGACATTAGCAAAAGGAAGGACACACCTACAACAAATCCCAGATGATCAGATGACATTTTTAATGAATTAAAAAAAAAAAACAGTACACTGGCTTAGTACTTTCACATTGTCTACTATACCAGCATTGAACATCCCCACTAATAGTCAGAACTGAGGTCTCAATCACCTCTCTGCTGAAGGTCTACCACAATAAATGTGATTCTAGCTGGCATCACAACACCAAAAAGACCAGACAATCAAAATACAAGATGCCAGAAGTGGGAAGCAGTTTTGCTTCCCCAGGAATTTGCTGGGGACAGGCTGTGATCAGCATTTCCACCCCTTGCTGACTGGGAAGAAACTGAGATGTTTCAAAGATTCTTCCCCTAGAAAACAGGAGACACACCCACCCAACACAGAGGAGCCAACATCCACTCATCGGGGACAGCTATTTAGAAAGCAAGAAGTTAATGTTTAAATAACTGGTCAGTACCTGGCACCACATATAAGAATAGGGTTTTCTACTTCTTATGAGCATCTTCTAATAACCACAGCAGAGAATGCACCAAGAAAGGTTTCTTTTTGTTTGTTTTTCTCCATAGCCTTTGGACAGAAGTCCCCGAAGAAAATGTCCCAATAAGGAATTCATTGAAATTAGAACAGTCTTTAGAAAAGTTTTGTCCTTTGAACATGCTGGCTTGTTGGTGCTTTGGCGCCAGGACTGCAGGGGACAGCACCTTGGCTGCTCTGAGCATCACCCTTTCCAAGGGACTGGGCACAAAACGGATGAGCTGTTTCACTCCTAATGGGAAGCTGCCATTCAGAGACTCTTCAATCTTGGATATAAAAATCTTTATCAGATCAAGCAAGTTTATCACAATGAATACCCCTTTCTGAAGTCTTGTTTGCAAATACAGACTGGTAAGTGCATTTAGCATACAGTTTTTCTGTTGATGTAGAGTAGCACGGGTCTAGACAGCTCTAGGCTAGATGCACTGCAACCTAGTACAAAATGGGTAAGGATACCTCTTTATTCTGGCTCTGACATTTGCCTATGGGTAAAGCATGTCACTGACTGCATCCTCCTTCCCCTGCTATATATATTAGGGATTGCATTTCTTTCTTTTTGTTAAACACTTTCACATTTACCTGTAAAAATTGATAGAAAAAAACCCAATGTGCATACACATTCATATGCACAGCAGAGGACTAAGGCTCTTCTTCACGCACAATGCATTTGTAACTGTTCTTCACTCATGTGCACCTACTTCTGCTTCTCAAAAAAAACTTTCAAAGAAAACTGGCTTGATAGATGTGTATATTTATACAATGTATATTTATACATTTTATTCAATTAAAAAAATAATCTTTTACAGGACCTGTTTCTCTTTTTTTCATTTTGGGGGACTTTTTCAAAGACTCCTGTATGATCTACCCAACAACACACCGGTTCTGCATGGTATCTGTGGTGAAAATTATAAGGACTAAGTGCATACTTCTCCTAAGCTCAGAAAGGAGCTGTGCTGTCATCCTGAGGGGTGAGCCCATCCACCCGAGGCTCTGACTCTTCCTTGCAGAGATCTATTAGCTTCACCGAGTTGCCTGCAGATTTGCACATTTAAGACTATAAACTCTTCAGTCCGGGAGCTTGTTTTTTGCTACATATTCCCCCAGAGCAACATGCAGGCAACGATAAAAACGTAAACTGCCACAAATTACTTTTAAGCATTTAGCATGTTGCCCAACAATGCATTATACACCTTAGTCTGCAAACACTAATGGATCTGATCCATTAGCACCAAAGCTTTCCACATGGCTTTTTCCTTTTAGACTACAATCTCCTACTCCTTCCTACTCCCCACCCCCCTCACGCTTTCCCCTCGGCAGCGGAGGCTTAAAATAAGATAACAAACATTTTTTCAAAGGGATGCAAAGAAAAATAATCTGATATCTGGAGGGCAGAATTCACTACACATTCATTATTCAGTTTCAAAAGCGCTAGGAAATGAAGGTCAAATATATCCGAATTTCAGCTGGTGTTAACGTGGATAGCGAATGTCCTTAAAGCACTGCAGCTAAAGGAGGTAATCCAGAGACCGGGTTATGCTGCTGTAAATTGCTGACAATCAGCAGAAGTCAGCAGCTTTCCCCGACATGGCCCAGAAATTCAGTAAGGACTGC
>JAHREE010000045.1:1586166-1691195 GCA_033628505.1 Tringa tobata
GTACAGTGGCAGACACAGGGGGAAAAAGGAACAGGAAACCACCAGTATCAGCTGGGGTCTCCAGAGCAGGCAGGCTGCAATGAATTTTGAATGACATGGATTGGTGAAAGACTTAATTCCACCAAGCAGCCAAGCGCCTCAGACCCAAGGCCAATTTCTGCTATGGGGAGCATTTTACCCAAAGCAAAAGGTGCTGATGAGTCTGAGAAACCAGAAGCCAGAAACAAGTGGAAAAGCCAGAGGAGTCTGGTGACCCCAGTCACCAGAAAATGAGGGGTGCTGATGAGACAGATGCTCTCAACAAGTTTCTGTGAAGTGTGATGGACCCTTCCCACTCAGACACCCCAAGACTAGGGCTTTTAATATTGCAAGTACTCCAGTCCATTAGCTTAATTTTCCTGCAGCAAACCTGCACAGAGACAGAGTGCTGCTGTCTTTCTGCTGCAAGGCACTCTATCAGCTGCAGCCTGGCAAGTTAGCATTTCAGGCAGCTACGACTTCTTGCAGGGGCTGAGTGCCCCTGTTTCCCACCTAACATCTTGCACTACTCCATCTTTATATACATCCGTCTTCTGATGATCTCTGCAAGCAGCATTGCTGGGAAATGAAAATGCTCTGGGTTCAGTTCTCATAAACAGTCACAGCTGTAAATCCTCAAAAGCCTTTTTAAGCTCTGTCATAACATATGACTTTCTTTCCCATGACACAGTTTATTATACAACTATTTCTTTCCCTTGTTTTAAGAAGAAAGGGGGCATACCTGCAAGGAAGCTTATTAGCGCTCTAACATGAATCGAATCCAAAGGTGATAACATGGGTTTTGGCAGAACGCGTATGCGCAGTTTGGGTCCCTCATTACATTTAGTAAACCATACAGAAGTACAGGTGGAAAGGAGATGCTTCACATCTATGACTACCCTTCACTAGAAGCCTGGCCTAAGGCTTTTCAAGTCATCACCTCCATAGATGCTGGATTAAGCCCAGTAAGAGTATTTTTTTAAATTATTGTATCAATTTTACTTTAGCAACAGGATTTCAGCAGACATAAATAGAAGCGAATGTCTCATCTTTGACAGATGTAGAAAGAAAAAAACAACAAACAAACAAAAAACCAAAGACCCAAACACTGGGGTTTTATAAACTGAGTGAAATTACGGGTAAGTGAAAGAAGGTACGCTCCATTTTCTTTATCCATTATCCATTATTTATCGAAATCCATTTTGATTTAAAATCGACTTTTCTGTATTATATATGATTATACACACATATATTCACAGACCAAATTCATATTTGGTTACTGGAAGAAGTTCCGGGAATTAGTTTGTCGATAGTACTTTATTCCAACAGATCTCATAAAAATAATCCTAACTCCAGCATTCCTTCACTGATATTAGGAAGAAGAGTTTGCTTGGTAATTCTCCTGCCCATTTGGATACTGCAGAAAGGCATTTTTTGAGTCAAGACAGTGTTATTACAAGGGTTCTTCGTAATAAAGAGAGCTCTGTTAAATGTAAATGCAAACACTAACAAAATGCAAGTGAACACAAGGCCACAAACGCAATGCTTTGACTATACCTCCTTCCCTGTGTCCCACTGCTTTCCTTCATTTTTAATCATATGTTGATATTTTAGGGGGGGAAATCACAAATCTTTTGCAAAGCTGACACAATGGCTGAATATTCGTATTTGCTCTGCTGGGCACAGATTAACCTTTAACATATGAAGAGCAAAAAATAAGTTTTCGGTTGCCCAGCCAAGAAATATTTTGTAGTGCAGTTGTGATGGCATCAAATTGCAATCCAAAAGGTAACTGAGGTGGCTCCAACGCTTGAGATGTCTCTGGAACAGAACAATCATCTGCCAAGCTGCCTGTAAAGGATATCATAACAGTCCTAAGCCTCCACGAGCCCTGGTTTAAACATAATCAGCAGAATGTGGAGGGATTTCCACCCCACAGATCACCGGAAGAGGAAAATATTAAAAGAAAGAAAAAAAAAGGACAAGACAGACAGTCTTGTTGCTACAGCTCTCAAACTGGTGTCAGGAGTGCTGCACAGTCTTTGGCAATAGGCGCAATTGACTCATTTCTCTCTGCACAGGAAGGCTGGTGTCCCAGCCCTGGAATGATACACCTGGCAGCAGTAGTGGTGGCCTTCATACACACAAAGAACAACATCACCAGCATGGAGACAGCAGAATGGGGAGGTACCTCTCAGCCAGCGCAGACACTCGTACCCAAAGCATCTATGTACACAACTGTTGTGCAAACTGTAGCAATACAACTGCCCAGAGCCTTCTGCCTGCAGCATCTTGACCTGCACCCGGGCTGCCCAGCTGCCAAGCACAAACTCCCAAAAGCAGGAGTTGTTGCACTTAACGCACCCTTCTGCTGTTCTTCCCTGCACTCAATATGCTAAACAAAATTAACCACATTGAATCTCCTGCAAAAATACATGAATGAGGAATGACAGCACACAAAAAAAGGGCAGGGCCTAAGCATCGGTAGATCTCTAAAAATCACTCTTAGGGTGAAACAGATACAGGGTAAGAACACTGAAAACAAGAGGATTCAATGTGCTTGCTCAAGAACCCTTCCTAGCCACTGGCACTGTACTCAGGGCCGTACAGCCACATCATACTAAAAGACCTGTGATGACTACCCTACTCTTATACATCCCTCCCTTCACAAACACGACACTGAAGGCACACAGCAGAGACTGAGTGGGGACCAATGAGAAGCACGACAGTTCATAACAACACTCGCTTCGTCTCCTTTTGTCTCTGCCTCAGCCACAGAGAACTTCTCTCCTCTTTTTTTTTTTTTCCAAATTTTTTTGTGAGTTCTTTCAGGGAGTTATTCTTGGTTTGTATACTGTTTATGAGCCACATGGATGCATTATTTGTACCGTGGAGCATGGTTTCCATTCCTTCTGTTCTATAATTAATGACTGAAGTGCTCAAGTTTCCTGCTTAACAGTAACGCACACAATGGTATTTAAACTTTTTACACACACTGGCTAGTTACACAATTGTAAAACTACTTCTAGTAGTTGTATACATCAGTCTTGAATTTACCTTTTCATAATTACTTCCACAAGTGTTTGCTGAAAGACGTTTTTGCTAATGGACACTAAATACAACGAACCTAAGAATAAGCACATTCATGTAAATACTCAAAGGCATTTCGTGTATTTTTGCAGGTAAGATTGCTGCAATAAGCAGTTCTGTCTGTGTCTCGTGTCTCTCATTGCAAATACTGCTGTTCTTATCATTCATTACCTAATACCACCATTACAAATAATAGCACCAATTCTTATTTTAATGATTATTAATATGCTTAGTTGTATTGCGGCAGTACTTTGTGGCAACTTTCCAAGGAAGAGAATTCAATTCTCCTAGGCATTGCACATCCATCCAAGGAGAAACCAAGCTCCTGCCTAGGAGGACATCAACAGCAGCTCTGAGTACAGTGCGACCACAGCACCAGGCACCGAGAGCACAAACCTCTGTGGATCCCAGCTGGTTTCAAAAAGAGTCAGAGGTCCCCTTGGTATATATATATAGGACTATGGGGTGGTGGTGGTGGGATGTCACAGAGCTTTATATCTCAGATTTCTATCTTCTCTGAGGGCATTCAGCACATTACTGAGCATCCCAATTTGTTGCTCTAACTTCTGTCTTATCATGACTGGAAAAAATAATCAGTTCAATCTTGACTCATTCTTTGGCACCTAATTTTCCTTTAGTTTTATCATCATGTTGCTAAACCCAAGAGAAGATTACTCAACTGTTGTCTTGTCCTTTAGAGATTCAGAGCATACAGTGTAGGAGCAGCACACTGGCTCCAGCAGAGCATGTGTTCCGAGCCAGGAGCTCACTGCAAAGCATATTCAACTGCAGTTTGTTTCACTTAAAAATAAAGCATGTATGTTTCAGATTTCCTAAAAAATTTTGAAAGTGACACTCAACTACACTCAACTTCGTGGGGGAAGTCACCGGAGCAGTGTATCATCAGGGCAGAGGATCCGTCCTCACTAGTCAGCTGCCCACCTCCACGGCTGGCCAGGATTAGACCCAGCAACACAGACTTGCTGGCATACACTTAAACTACAGCAGTAACTGAGCCCTGATTTACCATCAAGTTACCAATACAGATATCAGCTGCCTTGAATCATTATAAACTTATTTTATACTGCATTAAGTCAATACAGAGGACCCAAACGCTAATCCATCAGCCAGGCCACCACCATCACATTAAGAAGTACTGAGAAGGGGTTTGGATTGATGCAAGTAAATCCACTCTTGATTCCACAGATTTCAGTTAAACCACTGCAACTATGGAAATCCTAAAGCAGGTAGGTCTGTTCTAAATTATTAAACGTCACTGGGTTTGTCCCTTCTCTGACCCCGTTCAGAGATCACTCCAGGTGGACCGTGACTGCAGACGGGGTTTTTATGCCTTTGCTTTCAGACTAAAATGAAAGCAAGTTGGAGCTATCAGTGAGACTGCTCCCCTGTGTGCTCAGGGCTGGGTACAAGGGAAGAAAGGTGCAGCAGCGCCAACTCCCAGACAGCAACCTGGTTTCCAGGGCTAGTGTCCAAAGGCAGAACACGATCAATCTCCAGATCCTCACAGCCCTATGGTTTCCACTCCTGCTGCCCTTTCTCCAGGATGTCTCAAACATCTAAAAAAAATAGCAGGAGAATTTAGAAAATCCACACTGCCAAGAGCAGTTTCTAACCCCACGAAACTCCCCATCCTATCTTGACAATTCTCAGCACAGAAATGGCAATAAAACACAAAGTCTTCCTAACGCTCGTGAAAGATGTCCAATACAGTTGCACAAGAAGAGCAGTCACTAGCCTGTGCATTGCTGCCAGAAGCTCACGTGGGGCCTCACAGCACACTGACTGACACTACTAGCCTGCAGAATTAGGATATTCCGAGTAGGTGAAGAGTGCTCCTACAGACCAGAACTAGGTGCTTTCCCCAGCACAAAAATGAGATGCCAGTTTAGCCGGATTTCCTCTCTGCTGGACTACCTATGCAGTGGACTGTGTTGCTCTGTACACAAAGCCAAGGAACTTTCCATAGAGATGTGTTGTGGATTTGTTTCCAGGTCCATAACTCAACCATCTGAAACAGGAAAGGGTAGAATATGCTGCACATAAGTCCCCAGAGCTGTCACATGCACCTTTCTCTCCCTGGTCAAACTCAGGGCTGTGGATTCCACCATAAGATGAAGTTTTTCAGTACTAAATGCTACGATGCTAAGGAGCATAGTCCTCACGTTCCTTTTGGCATGTGGATGGAAGTGATTTAGAAACAACGGAGATACAGGAAACTGGACAATACTGGGAGTTTTATACTGACGCTTAAATACATAGCTCTGTGACCTCTCCCTCCTGCTCTCTATTCCTGTCTCTAGCAGTCATAAACCTCATCCCCTTGGTGATGAAAAGGCTAAAGAAAGGCACTTTCTTAAATGTGACTCATTTTCTTTTAGCCAATTAAGGCATACATTTGCATTTTTAAGAGCAAATATACTCACAAAGTAAGAAAAAGAAAAGATTAACCCAATTTACTTACCACACATACTGAAAAATCACCTTATCGCAAGAACCAGGATGACTCAGAAAACAAATGTAAATAGCTTCTGTGATTTAGCACCGACTGACACCTAATGTATTAAAATAAATTGCCCATCATTTCTCGCAAGCTCCATGCTAATGCACTCCAGAAAATGTCAGTGAAAATGCAGCAGTGCATAACTATCTAGAGGCTTCACTTGGTGGCATATAATACAATGAATTGTCCTCTGACCAGGACAGGGAAAGGAAGTTAATCTGCAACTCCAGCCTTCCAGGGAATGTTCCAGGTTTGTAATACATGAGTCAGCATCATTGCTGCTATGAAGGGTTTTTTTCCTACCGTACTACTGACAATACAGTCTTTTCCAGCTTTCCCAGCTTTGGTATGCCAGCTTAAGTTTCCATCAGCAAAGAGCCACCTTTTATATAAAATGGGACAGGTGAATTGATTGCCATTTATTCATTATCATGTTAAAAGCCATCGCACACCTGTGTGACCACCATATAATTCCATACAACAAGGAGCTCCACATGAAGAAAGAGTTAAGTTGATGGGTGAAGGCAGGAGAAATCCAGCATTTTACTATTCTAGTATTCTAACCTTTTTATTAATACTGGTACCACAGTAACACCACAAGCCCCTTTGTTACTGCAGCCAAGACAAAAGTCTTACAGACAACGAAAACAAGGAAGAGAAGCAGGACAAACTTTCAGAAATGTACTTGGCAGCTTAGAGCCCTTCATAGGAACTACAGGTCTGCACCTAATGACTTCTTCCTCCAGCTGAGGATGTGTCGGCTGAGCTCCTGGTCCTGTCCATCCTCCACTGGATTTCTGCACTTTGATGATTATTTTCTTGACAGGTTATACAGGGTCCTTCCTAAAGTTACTAAACCAAACTTCTGCTAACTGTCCCTAACTCTTAATATTTAAACATAGTTTGACAGAGAGTGAAGCACAAAAATGTATTTTCTTCCTAGAAATGGAAAACAAAGCTGAAATGAATCCTCCCTTCCCTCAAATGAAGAAAGCACTGACATAACTTCATCAGTTGCTGCCTCTGATCTTCCGGGCAGGCAGTACAGGCACATATCAGCCAGCAAGCACCCTGGTGCAGCTCAAGCACTTGCTGTGTCCTGCCCAGCTGACAGCACAGAGCCCCAGAGAAACTGGGGTACTCTGGTACAAAGGTAATGGAAGATGTGGTAGGGGAGGAAGACACAAGATGTAAACCCATAAGAAAACAACTTTCATCAGGACTACGATATATTAGCTCCAGTCTTACCCATAGAAAATCAGTTTTATGTGGATTATGTTCTCCCTAGTTAGTATTTTTTGAGTCCATTGACAAATTTCAAACTGCTTAGGCACAGAAGCAGAGAGAGCTGTCTTCCTATAAGTCACATGAAAATAGACATCCATGGAGAAAAGGTAGACCCTACAAGCAACCGCCTCAATGTCCCAACTGAAAGTAAAGCCATAAGATAGGACTCTTATTTGGCACTGAAAAATTTGCCTAGGAGACAGTCTTTCTAATCAGTAGAACAGCAGGAAAATCTTCGCTGAGAATACTTCATGAAGCACAAGTCATAAATCAACAGGAAAGTCAGCACCATTAATTCCAATGCTCAAAAAAATACTTGTTTCATGTAATCATGGGACAAGACACTGTTAATACTGGTGATTTAACCTTACCCCTAGAAAACAAACTGAGGATATTGAGCCCCAACCTAGAATAGCTGTAAAGCAAACTTCCTCCTTACTTCCATCGCACATACTAAGAGAGGGCCACCTAAAAAGTGGGGTTAAAGAATAGATGACAAACTCAGGACAGAGGTAGACATGGGGCCCATGCTTGCTCCTGATGCTGCTCCCTGGAAAAGAGCCCTGGGGATGAACTGACACCAGCACATTGCTCCTGAATGCCTTTGGCGCATTTGGTCACCATGTCATTTGTTTAAATGAAGGTGAGTGCCAAACATCACGTCATTCTGGGTTCATGCCCTGGAGTCCGCAAACTGTAATCCAACACACCTCATTGTCACTGCATGCTCTGGCTTCAGTTGCCTTTTTGCATCAACTAACAAAATGCTTTCCTTTTGATATTCCAAGCCATCTTATGCTACCTGTCGCCACAGGATATTTAAATTCTGTCAATCTAGAATTAATTCTCTCCTTGCAGAATAAGTGCCCCTTACCCCTACTTCATTTTGAAAGTTTCCATTTTTGCCAGCATAACATCTCATTTTCTTCTTTGTAGACATAAGGAATGATTTGTAACATGGATCTGAAAAACCCAAATCAAAAGTGGAGGTTAAAATAACTGATAGATCAGAGGTATAAGAAATGTATATGTATTGCTCACTTAAAATAAAAAAAGTCTCCTCACCAACTCTGGTTTATTTACAAATAGGTGACACCATTTCTTTGTTTTTAGTAGACCACAGCGGACTGATAAGATGCTGTGCACAGGAGATAAGAGGCATTTCCATAGCAGATGAAAACCATTCTTCCAAGGGGATCCCATTGTCAACAAATTTGACCCATTATCCACAGATACTGTAAAGACTAGGCAGTTCTACTTGTCTGCTAACACTGCCATCATTCTGTTTGTGAGAAATCCTTCCTTTCCCCTTCTCCAATGCTGCAGCAAAACCCTGAATTTTGACATGAAGCCCAGCAAGCAGCGTTAGTCCTTGAGACAGAGTTTGCAAAACATTAATGAAATCAGAATGAGACTGCAGTTTGGCTTTTTGCCCTTAGATAATGGAAGTGAAATTAAAAGTAGAGAGAAGAGAAGGGGACTTTCCCTTCCAACCCGAATCATTCTGTGATTCTATTACCTGCTTTTAGCTTAAAAAAAAAAAAAGCACTAAACGTATTTTTCCAGAATTAAACCATTTTATACACTATTTACTTCATGCTTTTCTATTTCAAGGAGTCTAGTGATAACTGATACCAAGAGGAAACAGTATTAAAAGCAACTAAGTAAAACTAACAAATAAAGTATTCCTTTGAAGACTTCTATTTAGCCAGGAATATCTGATAGGTAAGAAACCTTCTGCACAAGACAGAAAATATAAAAGGGCCAAGAGAACAGAAAGATATGTAAAACAGGAAGACAAGGAACAGAATTATTTGTAAGAAAAACAGGAGAGAGAGTATCCTGGAAAATTCACTGATGCTTTCCCCCCAGAAGGAGCATCTATCAATCAGCCCTAGCAATTTATTGCAATGAAATTGATTATTCATCACACTTCAGAGGTATGCATTGCTGCTAGCAGCGGCCCACATCCTTCCCAACACTAATGTTCTGGCTTGGGGTTCTTGCCTGTCAGGGGATACAGAATAACTATTTCAAGAGACCAGGCTTTCTCACAGTTATCATTACTCCTGGGTTTACCCAGAATGAAAACATAACTGCCTTTCCTGAAGAATTTCTCTCCTTTTTTTATTCCAGTTTTCAAAAGACACCCTGAAACTTCTGACTAGAGAGGTATGCAGGTTTTGACTGCTGCCCTACAAACACACATATTCCCTTCAGGTCTAAAAGCAGATCTAAGAAGTATGACCAGCTGTAGCATACCTGGGGAGACCAACACATGACAAAGTCTGGTTTGGAAGGTATTGGGTGACACCTGGCACCTGAGAAGTTAATGCAAGATGGATATAACTTTCCCTTTCTCCATCAAGGTGCAAGAAGCAGATTTTCAATCCTGCCTAGATTTCTTTTATTCCTAAGGGAATAAAATTGATTTGCCTCCAGTGCAAATCAATGAGATCTGTATTCCTTAACCACTTGACACATGTGAAAGTTCAATACAAAGAAAGTCACTTAATATTTTTTATTTTGCAGCATTTTTATCTCGCTGTTTCCTTTACAGCATCAAGGGGTTAAAGCAACCAAAGCCAAAAGGTATTAGAGGGAAAAGGATAACAAAATACTTTTCTTGGGAACTAGCAATGTCACTGTCAAAACCCCCCAGTCTGTTAGTGTCATTTTGAAACGTAAAAGTAATTTCTGAAGTGCCACTAATATGTCAAAAAAGCATCAGACAGACTCTCTTTCAGCACTGCCCCACCCCACCAGGCTACTGAAACACTGTGCATAAAAACCCCAAGTTGAGACACATGCAGTTTTTGGCAGCAGTGAACAGGTTAAAAGAAGTTTCCCTCCTCCATGAAAGCAATACAGTATAAAACCACCACTATGGTTTCTGGTGAGCGCTCTGATAGATTGTACCTGCTCTGAGCAAGCCAGTGAGTTTAACCCTGTTCTCGCTGATACTAAAATCAATATTAAAAGGACTCCGCATCTGATATGACTGGAGGCAGCTTTGCACCATCGCTATACTAACCCAAGACAAAGGACAAGCACTCACGTTTGTATCTCACCCTTTGATAGCTGCAGCTGAAAGGACTAATTAAATAGGTAGAGCATATGCACACACTTCATAAAATAACTTTACAGTGCCTGTCAGAACAATTTGAAGATCTGTGCAAAGCTGCAACAAAACGTAGTTTGACAAAATGAAAAATAACAGCTATTGTTTAAATAAATAAATAAATACCAAAAAAACAAAGAACAGTCCACACCCTGTACCACATTCATTCCCACATTCTCAAAATCACATTCAAATACAGAGGTGTCCTACCTTTTCAATCTGTGAACAAGCAGATTCCAATCAGTGCGTCACGTCCAAGACTATATACTGGAGAATCTGTTAGTATAAAACAAAGGTGGAGAAAAAAAAAAACCTGAAAATACTTGATTTTTGCTGAAAAACAGTTTTCAGCTATGAAAAAAGTTTTTTTTCTATTATACAAAGAGATAGCTGCATAAACATATCCATACAAATATGTGTGTATGAAGATGTGTGTGCATATAATATACATTATGCATGCATCAAATATATTTATAAACAAAACCAGCAAAGTTTATTACCTATACATTTTACATGCAGCATGCACCGCTATGGAATTGAATCTACAGCAGACTAAATCCCAAAAGCTACAGCATAAAGGTATAACTCTTTCAAATCCTCAACAAGCAAACAAAGCTGACATTTTTAAAAAGAAAATCATTACCAGCTCATATGCTGCCATACCACAAAAGCCTATCCTTAAATAACTGCTGCATAATCATTCTCCTGGAGTGTTGTTATCCATCGGCTCGCTGCCTATCTCCAGACAGACGCAGTCTGCAAGCCACCAGCTTGTATCTACCATGTGTACGTCAGGAAAAGGAAAACTGCAAATTAGAAGAAGTCCCCGCAGTGGTGAAAAGGAAAAAAGGGTGAGTGGGAGAGGAAGAGGGAGTTCACTGGCCACAGAAATTTCGAGAATGATGACAAACCAGCAGGCTCCGCCATCACCCACTTACAATAGGATGCTGCGCCTCGCCGCTGCTGAAGCGGTTTGTCAAGGGGTTGCTGGTATCAAATGCCTGACAGGCATTTTAATTGCATCCAACCAAGTGTGTCCCCAGGAATCGGGCCTTTAATCCTATGAATATAATCAACTGGTTTCTTTTGTACTGCTGCCAAACACACACTGCACACAGGCAGCAGTGCACCCGGTTTCCACTGCGATGCCAATCCAAATCCTAAACAGGTTTTACGGACGGTACACGCTGAAAAGGAGGTCTTGAGGGATTTAGCATTTTCTGCATTACAGATTAGGAGGGGGATTCGCTCTCCCCCTTTATTTTTCTATCCAGCACTTATGTTCACGTGTTGGAACCGGCTCATCTATGCTGTTATTTGAGCCCTGCAGTTGCTTATTCACACCAACGGGAAATAAAACCAGGGAAAACACAGAAGTGCAGTAAGACTGTAGGGATGAGCAGGGACCCTTCAGGACTAATACAACAGAGGGCTCACCACACAGTTCAGCTCGCAAACAGGTTGCTGCGAGGGGACCAGTTTTACTGCCACTACTCAGCCATCATGCCTGCCCTAACCTCGCCTTCCTGTTACAGGGCTTTCTCTGGGGCAACATTAATCTGAGTAGGACAAGGGACCTGTGAATTGGGAAACAAACCATGGTATGACTAGGGAGGGGCTGCAGAGAAGAGTTAGAGCAGGATGAAGGCATTTTTAAAGAGAGAGAAAGTTGAAAGATTAACTGGTTTCTTCTTGAGCTTTGTATGTTTGTAATGAAAGAGCATAAGCAGCAAAGGAGCAGTCAGGAGAAACCAATGAGCCCAACCACACTCTTAAGGGCTGAAGATGAGCGTAAATGTCCCTGCAGTCAGGACACACAAGCCAACCAGATCCACTTCCCAGTAACAAGGTGGTGCTTCTCAGTCCCCATGACAGCAGAGCCCCTGAGAGGGAAGGGTGTCAACAGGAGAAGGAAATGTCTCCCTACCACAAATTCTGGGAGAGGTCCAACAAACTTTTATCTTTGAGGGGCACAAGGGGCTTTAAGGAAGGAGTAGCAAATCTCCCGTGATTTCCAGGGCTTCTTTCCCAAAACTTTGCAGACAGAGGTCTGCAAAGGGAATCAATTCCTTCCTGCCTTCTCCCACAACCACAACAAGATGACTTTTCGCACATTCATCAAGCTTTGCATTGACCAGAAGCTCTGCTCTCCTTGCTACAAACAGATCCTAGTACCTTAAAGGCATCTTTCCTGATCTGATCATTTCCCCCCCCCTCTCTAAATCACCACAGCATAGGAGATGAGGAAATGGAGGAAGGTAGCCCCCAAAGACAGCCTATATGGGACAAGGATGATGGTGGAGCTGGTCCCGCCTGGCGGCAAAAAGGCCTCCAGCAGGAACGGAAAAAACAAGCAGGAGCAGCACTAGCGCAATTCTTAGACCTTTCCTCTGAGAAAGCCTCCTGTGACTCATCAGAAGGGGTGCCTGCTGCTGCCAAACCTCCCACTGCAGAGCTCAGCCCCCTGCAGAAACCAAGGAAACTCTAATCCTGCCCTCATCTTCCTCAGCTCCACCATTTAACAGTTGGTGCTTGTTCACAGCATTGCTATCATCCCTTCCCCGCTTCTACAGCTCTCCTCCTCCAGCCATTCTTTCCCCAAAGCAACCCAGAGCTCTATGAGGTCCCAGAAACAGCACAATGGAGTTGGGATGGTGGAGGGGTAGCAGGAAGTCCTGAAAATTGTCCTGTAATTCCTCTCAGAAGCTCCTGACAGGCCTCATGCGGTTCACAAGGGACTGATACATATTGCCAGGCTGTCCTCTACGTGCTGAAGCCCATGGATGAATCTTCAACCAACCATCCAAACCACCTGTAGTCTACCCATGCCAATCGGCCAAGACAGTCCATGGCAAACAGTTTTCTCACAAGATACTACAAATGATAGATAATGTTAATAATCAAGTCTGTTCCAGCTGCTCTGTGATACACCTTTTCATAGTCCTGTAAAAGCATTTCTGACAAGACACAATGCTTGTCAGGAGGAGACAGGGATGAAGGGCCTAATCCAGGTAGATACTGGAACACAGAGAACACTTAGCCCTGTCAGAAATTTAACTTGTATTTTCCTGGCTCAGCCAGGAAAGTAGGATCAGCCACAAAACAAACTCATCACATAAAGTTAATATACACCAATACAGTGAAAAAGGAATGCTTGTGAGCAAAAACATCAGTAAGTTGACAAGTAAAGGTGCTGGAAGTATTTAAATTATGAAGCCGTGCTACATAGCATGCATTTTTAGCACCTTAGCCCTGAAAGAGGAATAGAGACATTCACAGTCTTGATAAAGGAGGTCGTGAGACTGTGACTGAAGCCTGGTCTAAACTCTAAAAAAGCTTGCATGTTCAGGTGTGTTTTTCTCTTTGATTCTGACATTCATGCAAGACAGTGCGCTTGGTTTCATTACTGTACTGTAGGAGATCTTAGAACATCCAGCTGCATACTGGGTCCCTCTATGCAAGGTGCTGGGCAAAACAGGAGATAGCTTCTATTAGAACATATTAGTTAGAAGAGCTGAGATGCAAAAAAGGGGTACCGGTAGCCTTCTCATTTTCAGGATAATGAAAAAAAGAACAATTAACGGGCTTAGGCTTACCGAAGGTCGCACACGACTTTTGCTGCCAAGACGAGGTGGAAGACCGTCCCAGAACCTCAGCCTGAGATCTTTCCACACCCAAGCCACTGCCAAAATCTTACAATCAGTCTTTAACAAAGGACTTGGGGGTTGATTGCTTTTTTTTTTTTTTTAGCAAAGACTGGGTGAACATTTTATGCAATGCCTAAAATAGCGTCTAATATCATCACTGATGTAGATGAAGAGGAATAAGTCTACTGAACAGAAACTGCACCACTCTGGTAAAAATAGTCCTGGAACAGGGATTTTTCTTTTTATTCGCTATTGTCTTATCACTTATAGCAGTGCTGGGGATGGCTGCCTGCTGGAGAGGTTGAGAGGAGACGGATGCTTCACCAGACTCTGTAAATACTGCCTGTTCTGCAGTAGTACTAAACATCAGACTGAACTATTTTACCAGCCATCTGAAGGACAGTCTTGCTTTCCTTTTTTTCCTTCCATGAGTAGGGAAAATAGAACAGAAGGGCATGAATTAATTCTGGGAAAAACACATGCAGTATAGCACACTAGCTTTTCCACTAGGGCTACATGGTGAGGAAGGCTGAGGCTAGAATCACTGTATCTCTATGGTTACTGGTAACAGAGAGGAGTTAGGAAAAGCTGCATGCTGAGTTAGCAGCTTCTGTGCATAACAAGGTACAAAGGATTTCAAGGCAGGTTGGAAAGTTTCAGGATGCAGGGGGACTCTGGTTTTGTTTTTAGTCTCCCCCCTAAAGAACATGTCAAGAGCTGATCTACCCACCTCATGGAGCCAGCCCCTTCAAGCCTTTTCAATTGCAATATTTCCTTTATACGAGTGGTGCCCCCAGCAGATTTCAGCATCTTCACAGGACTTATCTGCCTGTAATGATGACATTGCCCTTCCCCAGCATCCCTGCAAAGGCATCCCTTCATGACAAGTATCATGCAGCTCTCTGGGTGCCAGCTCTCTTGCGCCCATTAAGCCACCAGCTTGACAGAATGTGGACTTCTGCATGGCACAGTTATATAAACAAACCTTCAAAACCCAGGCAAATTATGTCTTGTCTTTTCCCTACCTCAGCTTATTTGTTTTAAACCTGTTAGATATTTTCAGGCATTTTGTGAATCCAAGCTGACTCTCAACTAAGTAACAGATATGTGGAATACCTAGAAATGGATCTGCCATTTCTATTTCATTCTGTGCCAGCATGTCACTGGAATCAAGGTGGAAGATGTAGGATATTCAAATCCTCCCAGGCCTGCTTTTCAGAACAACCAATTCTGCACAGAATGCTTTAAAGCTAACAGATAAATGTATTTGTGGGTTTTCTTACGAAATCCTTCGTTTCTGGCTTAGAGACCAGTGAGAACAAAAGAATAAGAAAGCAAAATTAATGAATGGTGGTTTTTAGCCCCCAAACCTCGTATGTATATGCAGTATAATTACTAGTAACAGCTGCAACACAAGCTTTTGTATAATAATCCCGTAACAAACCATCAATTCTACCTTCTGTGGAGGGGAACAGCCCAGTCTCCTGGCTCATTCAGCCCTCTGCTTCTGGGGTGCCAGTGTCAGTGACAGCTGGGCAAAACACCCCAAGCTCAAAATCCATCCAGAGAGGAAAAGCAAAAAGTAAAGAGATGCATGAGTAGCACTCCCCAAATTTCAACATGGCGGAAGCAAATCTCCATCTCAGAGAACCACCGAAACATCACTACACTCATCTGATGTGTCCCCATTGGCACAAGCTGCAAGTGCCTTGTCACTAATACTCAGATTCCCCCACTGCCTCTGGAAGATTATTTCAATTTTCAGCCAGCTTCTCCAGCATGCAATATCACAAATAATTGACAACATCAACACTGCTGCAGAAACCAATTCTGCTCGAGAGTGCCACGGCTTTCTGCAAAACCAGATCACCGAATCACACACATGCACAAGCACAACTCCTTCAGAGATTGTGAGACAGACCTATGCAGTCAACACTCCATTATTAGGAGGCTCAAAGGCTACATAAGCTGAGACAAAGCTCACACAGCCCAGAGCCACTGGAGTGTCTATAATAGATTCATTACTGTCCTAAACACATAGGTGGAAGAGGTGGGTCTACTCTTCTCTTCTATTTTTCATTTTTACTTTAATTCCATTTCCTGCAGGGACATAAACAGCATCATTTTGTACTACCACAAAGTAGTAGCTGTAGTGTTACAGCCACAACAAGCTAAGGTCATAATGGAAAGCAAGTTTTCTGGAAATAGTGTTTGCTCTTATCAGAGCAGTGCTGGTGCACACAACAGTCAAAACACAAATGATAATTAATCCTCTGGTCTACCTAAAGATACAATTTTTCCTACAAATCTTCCCACTCATGCCAAGAGATGGAGGCAACTCCTGTGGCCACACACAAGTGCCAAGCCCTGTGAAGGACTCAGGATTCACAACTGCCCCTGATATAAATGGGGGGATGAGGTTTTGTCAATCTGTCAGAAACTGAGCATTTCTGAATGAAAATCAAGAGTTAGGGGTGTCTGAAAAAGGTAAAGATAGACTGACACAGTTAAAAAAAAATGTTACAAGGTAATCAACCACTTTTTGTAATTCCAGGTCTCAAATTTCCCCTTTACTACCTGGCTCTTTGCTCTAAAGCCTCCTCCCAGCTCTCTCCCAAATGCTGCTTCATTCTCACTCTTCCTGTTCCATTTGCTTCCCACTCTTCCCCCTTTCACTTCCATCACTGTTCTCTCTTCTTCATGCATCCTTCCTGCACCTCTCTCTTTTGATACCTTCCCCTAACAACCCTTTTCTCCCCGCAACAGGTAAAGGACACAGGAAAGACAAAAGCCTGAACAGCACGTGCTGAATGACGTCTGTCGTGCATTGCGTTACTTATTCCGCTTGCCTTCATTAGTCCTTCCCTCACAGCTTCATCCTGTCTTTAGGGGCAATTCTTCTCTTCCTTCTCTGCTTGCAGAGGAAAGGGACGCAATTGCTCAACACACCCACAGAAATTCCTGCTTCAAAGAGATGCTTAAACCAGGCTCCTAAAGCCATAGAATCCAAACTCAACAGTTAATGCTGAAAATCACAGCCAGCTTTGCCATTACACCTCTGCACAGAAGGAGACACACTCCTGAGAGCATGCAATAGTTATTACCATCCTTTTTGACCCCAGCCTTAACCTGAACAGGTGCTCTGGTGGCCCTTGAGTACCCACAGCCCTTGTCCCAGAGTGGGCTCACGTGAAAGCCTATCTTACCATGTTTATCCATCCTATCACCCAGCTTATGACTAAGAAAATAACTGCAGATACAAACATTTCTTCTCATCTTTTCTCTCTCCTGGCCTACCAGTGGGGTGATGAATCAAGACAAAAGCTTGCTTACAGTAAAATATCACCGTTACTGTGACAGAATTTATTCAAATGTCAGTTTGTACTTCACTTAACCATGTAACCTAATGGTTTTCAATTAACTGTCATGTCACACCTTATCATAGAGTCTTCAGTTACTATTCTGTACAAAATTTATAAATAAAATATTTTAAATTCATGAATCATTTGTTAAATCAGATTTTGCATGACATGCAATTAAAATATACACTCTGAGCTGGCATATAAATGCAATGTAAAATACATACATTTATCTGTTTTGTCTAATCACGTTTTGGGCAGTATTTCAATTTAAATCCTATTAATGTTTAGGACAATGCAGAAGTAAACGTTTAAGTTTCAGTTCCAATCAGTGGGATGTTGGCATATAGTGAAATGTAGTACTGAAAACTGAGGTTTTCCTGGAATTGGTCGGTATCTGAGACCCCCTTCAGAGAAAAGGTATGCGCTCCTTCATTTTTACCATGCTGATACACCGATTTAAAGACCAACCTTTTTTCAGAACTCTCTTTCCTATCAGCAAAGTAATGCCTTCCTAAAAGCTGCCAGCCAGTTGCTTTCCTCCATATCCACATTTTCCTTCAAGAAATTTTTTTAAAAATGGGTTAGCACTAATAATTCACTGCTTTTCCTCGACAGCAAAACCAACCAGACAGGCAATAGAAATTGCAGTAACATGTAAGAACACGTAGCAGAATTGGTTTGAACAGCTTCTCACTTAGCAGCGTTTTATGTAACGAAGCCAGTCAGGCAGAAACCCTGGGAAGAGCTACCAGCAGCTGAGCCGCGCAGAGGGGAAGCAACTCTGTCCTCGCTACAAAGGGGAGATGACAAAAGCCGCCTTATGAGAATGCTACTGACTAGTCAGCCTGACCCACATGGGCACATATGTGACACCATGCCAGCATGATGCAACAGCTTATCCCTTCTTCGCGTGGGCATACAGGTCCTTGGCACGGCGATGAGCCTGTCCAATAGCTGTCCTTCACAGACTGCACATTTCCAGTAAACCCAGCCATAATCAATAACCGCTTTGACCTCCAAGACAAAGCCCAGCAAAAAAGCGAAAAACACCAGAAGCCCTTCCCTGACTTCAGTGCATTTGGATCAGAACTTGTAATTCACATGCACTTGTATAGTGCTTCAGATAAAGACAAGGAGGGCTGGCAGAGTGTGCACTGTGCATTACAGATGTTCTCTTTGCAAAGGACCCCATTGCAAAGGGCTTCTTAATGGATTTTGACTGTTGCATTTACTGTGAAATGAACATAGCAGATATTGTAGGCTAATTCATTAGCTACTTGTGATTGATTCTTGTTTTCATCACTATAAAAGCAGATTTCCCGTGGTTAACATAATGAACTCTATTCCCTCTTTGCTTATACACATTTAAGTCATCCACAGCTCCACTGAGTCCACAGCATTTGGTACATCAAGAATAAAACAGGTTTAATGACTGGAGACTTGGGTTGGGTAACTTAAACACAGTTTTCGTTCACTGTGGTCTCATAGCACTGTCCAAAATGATTTTAAAGCTCTTTGTACACAAGATTACTTCCCTCAACTCTAGCAGGTAGTTGCCTTGAGGGTGAAGAGCAGCAGCAGTTTAACAGCCGCTCAGTTACACTGCCCATGAGCTCAGGGTACAAAGCCAAGAGTGCCACATCCAATCGTCATCACCGGGAAGACTTTTGGGAGGTGTAACGTGATTATAGTCAAATCTGGTTTATCATAATGGGATGGAAGACAAGAAAGTCATTAGGTAAAATGGAATTTCGGATAAATGGAAGACCTTGCAACTTATCTGACAGACCTCAAGGGACATGACCTTCTTTTAGATGAAGAAGTACTTTGATCAATGGCATTTTAGATGACAGATCCGAATGGCAGCACTGCCAGTAAATCAGGGAACTTCTTCTCCTGTTTCAACAACTGCCACAGGTATTCTTGCTACTGTAAGCACTGGTGTACACTGTATTCCAAGGATGGTACTGTTTCACAGAGCAGTGACCCCACAGCAACGCTATAGCACTGATGAAAATATGATCTGGAATTAAAAGGGGAGAAGGCAGAGGTGAGGACAGAGAGAAAAATTGCCAGTCTCAGCTCCTCTACTGTCCTCCCGGATTTATTTGGAAGATTTCCATTCAGATTGGCAAGCAACAGAAGGCGGCACAAACAGCTCAAAAGACAAAGGTTTATGCTCTGTGCAAGGCTCCTGAGTTACAGAGAACCAGAAAGGAAAGACAGAAATAAGAGCAGCTTCAACATCAAACTCTACCAGTATGAAGAAGAATATGCTAAGCTTTTTAAGAGTCTGAATACTCAAATAAAAATCATACAAAAAACAGAGGCAAACATCATGTAACTAAGGGGCAGCAAAAGCTCGGGCCATCAGAATATAAATCAGAAAAGCTAAGAAACAAAATTATTTACAATTAGCAAAGAACATAACAGGCAACCAAAAAAGATTCAATACGATCTGAAAAGCAGACAGGGAAAGTCACGGTTCAGCAGAGAGGCACAGCAAAGATGATGCGCAGAAGGGTAGGATTCAATAAATTCAACATTTGCCTGAATTCTCACAAACAAGATCAACTGTGAGCAAATGCTGCATGCAATTAGTTTTAAAAAGAAGCAGAACCTCAGGTCAGAATAAGAATGAGCAGCCTAAGAAACACTCAAAACAAGATGCAGCTCAGCAAATTTTGTGATTCCTGCCTGACTCAAGAAGAACATTTAAGGTTTCAGAATAGATCCCAGAGAAGATCAAACATCACACTCTCTCTCAAGAAGGCCATGGGAAATTACAAACCGGTCAGTTTAACCTCATCTTTGCAAAGATTTTGGAAAGAATAAATAAACAAGCAGTTTACAAGCACCTACAGGACAGGAGCAGCACCTACAGGACAGGAGCACGACTGAAAAAATACTGCTGGCAATATAAGTTTGTCAGTAACAAATTCCAAAAAAAATAATCTCATTCCCTCCTGATTTTGCATTTATAACATTTGGGTTTGACCCCAAGTCAGAATGAGCTTGTCACACTTGGAGAAAAAAAAAAAAAAAAAGCATCCCAAAAAACTAAGATCATTGCAATACAGTGCAGAGCATCTCCCAAATCCAAAAGCAGGAAATCAAGAAAGAAAAGGACTGAACAGCATATTGAGAGACAAGGTCTCAAACACGTAACTAGACAAATCGGGTGTAAGTAGCTAGGCAGTAGCTTGGCAGGAAAAGGCTTAATGTGGGAAAAAAAAAAAGACAAATCATAGTTTTATCTATCCTAATGGGGATGCTGTCCCTAAAACACTGAGATACTTATTCCATTTTCTTTGTTGGTGGTGATGTCTCAGCTGGAGAAGTGCCAAAATTTGAGGTTCACGCAGCAAGAAAGATACTGGCAAACTAGGGAGAGTCTAGATAAACGCAAAAGGGAGAGTTTGGGAAAACATTCTTCTAATCCTTCCTTGTAAAACACATGCTTTCAGATACATTTCTCTAAAGAGCATATTAAAAGCAAATATGATTTTTTGGTGAGGTATTTAAAAAACCTGCTACTGAGGAAGGTCAAAATTCATGTATGTATTTATTTTTATAAAAAGAACACCAAGGACAGTGCCTAGATGTGCTGGCATCTTCTTTGGACTAAATGAGGATCCTGTTGTCCCATCCTGTAGGTGCCTGGTTTCTGTGACCGTGCAACTGTGCACAGATTGAGCAACTGGTACAGCCCCCAGCAAAATTCACCCGGGCCACAGGACTGATTTATAGTCTTCTCTCCATCCTTCAGCAGGCTTCCTGAGAAGCCAAGTCAAAGTTGCCATTGCAGAGCATGGCACTGCACCAACATTGCTTCCTCCACATCTCCCTAATCCGGGCCAGCCATGGTGCTGGGGACCTCAGCCTCAGCCCCAACCTGCCGTTAGCTACAAAGGCTAAAGCTCCAAGGATTCTGGGGCTGGAAAAGGTATGCCAAGGGGAGGCTGGCATGGTACCAACATGCTACCACTACATTAACATGGTCTCTCAGAAGTAAAAGCAGGTGGGACAAGCCCTGCAGCTCTTCCATGTGAATCCCATCTACTGCTCCCCTCTTTGCTGCTGGAGCACCTCAGTGGGATGGGGAGGGCACCAAGGCTGGCCCTTGCCTCTCCACAGTGCCATCGAGATCATACATTCATGTTTACTGAGTCTGTGACATGCCATCTCCCAGACTTCAAGCTGGTGCAGAGTGGGACTGGTTCAGATGAAGGTGTCTGTCCACTTATTGACATCAAAGTAGAGACTGCAGAAAACAGATGCTCCTAGCATTTCCAAAAAGGCTCCCTACCTCTTTTTAAAAAGAGTTCAGAATAAAAGTTAGTCATTGGGGCACAATGGCTCTTATATTTGAGCAAAATCCCCAAGCAATGATGCAGAACCTGTGAGTGAAAACCTAGGAGCACAACACTATTAAAAAAGACTGCAGAAGGAATGAAGAGGAGAGAATAAATGGAATAACTAATACGCATTTGCTCCAAGGTTCTCTCTGCACCAATTGGCAAAAAGAATACAACTGAATCATTAATAATTGAAGGAACCTGAAGACAAAGGCATTTTCAGCCAACATTAGATAAAGGGATGAAAGAGGGCTGTAATGAGAATTCTGATGATGGTATCATTTGGGGGAGAGGGGGCTGGGAAGGAGGAGATTATATTTAAAAGAAATGGTTCCTTTGTAAATTGAGAGCAAGCATTCTCAGACTCATCTGAAAGACCTCATTCAGCTGATGGTGTCACAGAACACCTTTTTGGACACAAGCTCTCCACTGACAATGTTAAACAAGGATAGGAAACTGCTGTAACAAAATATAATGTATCACTTGTTTATATTTTCTATCCTCATAAATCATTAAGGGATGAATATTAACAAGCATCCAGCTTTCTGAGCTTTTCTTAACTCTGATGATTCTCTGCAAGTAGTTGATGGGAGCTTGAGCTCTCATTGCTTTTGGAAGTTGGTCATGCAGACCAAGTCAGGAGAATCATTACTAGCTAAACACACTGGGTATCCCTTCTTAGGAGCCAAATCTTAGAGGAATTTCCACCGACGGCTTTTAAAGTCCATCAGTGGAGTCAGGCACACTCACGTCTGCCTCTGGCTCAAAGCTTTGAATTTTACACAAGACAGTTTCTGAGCAACCAAATTGTGCAAAGAGACAAAGAACAGGCACGTTAATTTTACTGGCTCACCACCATACTTGGGAGAAAGATGTTCACAAAAACTAGGTAAGACTGAAATGCATTGTTTTTATCATAAAGAATAAAAAGCTACAACTTCAAGAACACTACAGAAAAGATCAGGTCAGATAAATTTCCTAGGAGGAGGGAAGGGAAAAAAAAAAACAAACAAACCAAACACAAAACAAACCCACAACTCTGCATCATCTGCAGAAAGGACTAGTATCAACCTGTCATGAACCAAAAGCTCACACTGTCAGGGTAACCAACTCCAAATTAACTATTGATACATTCACCCAAACAGCTATTCTTGCAAATCCTTCTGAGGCCCAGGAATACGGTAGTACAAACCACAAAAGCATTTTCAGAATGGCATTGTAATATCACCGCTCACCACAGCAAAGTCAGTGGGAAAGAAACAATCCACTATTCTGCCAGAAGTTAAGACAGAAAATGCAACAGAGCATCGCACCATAGCACAACCTGTCTGCAGCCCCACCTGAACAAAGGCCATAAACAGGAGGAGGGCGGCCCTCCTGCAGCTGTTCACACCCTGAGGACTTCCTCCCAACTGCACACGAAGGCTGCGTTTTCTGGTCTGTTGGCTTTGCTCGAGTCACCTTCTGCTGTCCTCTGAATATCCCCATTGCACTCAGCAGGATGACTGGAGCTGTAACAGTCACTCGACCCAGGTAAGCGTGGCAGGACAGACCCTACAGAGCCTGTTCTTGGCTGTACTCTGCAGGTACACGCGTGAAGCCACAGAAATGGACAGATTCTAGTTTATGAGGACAGTGGGGGTTTTTTTGCATTATCTTCTTTTAGCTGCTAGGGATCTCTAATACGTAGACTCACCTTTGTAACTCCTGGCTTTCGGCTACTACCCAATTTCCTCGAGTCTCCCTGGGATCGTCCCTCTTTGCAGATCTTGCTGCAAGCTTGGAACACTTCAGTGAGCAGAGCGGGAGCTCCAGGGGCCATTCGCCCCAGCCACCTCAGTACTAAGACAGTCACTCACCTCCCACAACCACAGAGCCTTCGCTTCAGCTCAGAGTAGAAACCAAATCCCAAGAGAGCTCAAGTACTTTAAACTTGGGACTCACCTCACTTAATAGTAAGCCTTATTCACAGGACTTGCAAGTTGCCTAGTATTTATAACCTATCATTAATAATTTTTTATTGCTTTCCAGTCAATGCAAACCAAAACCTCAGAACCCGGACAACTGGCAACATCTTTCTTCAACATTTTATTGCTTACACTCAGCTATAAATCTTCTGCCTGATAAAGCTTTCACAGGACAAGATTAGTGGAAAAGGAACGGGTTTTCATTATGGGATTTATTCTCTATTCATTGCATATGTGAGGCTTGTAAGAGACAACATCATCCTGTGCATTCATTTGGAAACTTACCAATCCTCGCTTCGACTTAATTTCTTATTACTTCCTATTCAGAGACGAAATTTTGAAGAACAGAGAAAGAAGTATATATTGCACTTCTTAATAAAGGGAAACCATGAAAAGTCATTAATAAATCATTAACAGCTTTACTAGTAAAAAAAATACAGGCCATCTCAAAATAACCAGCTTTCACACATCAAAAAAACCAGCATGCAAACAAAACACAAGAAACCTACACCTGCTGCAGAGAGTTGCAGGTCAAAAGTTAGAAAATTCACATCTGGTAAGGCTGCCTGAAACTTTGTTAACTTGTGGTATTTCTCTGGGATATTTTGATTCTCTCCTACAAGATGTTGTCTGTTAAGGCCATCAAAGGACTGGGAGCTCTAGAAAAACCTCATGCTAACTGCTTCTCAAATAGCATCCACTGATTACACCTTGGTGCTAGAAATCATCTGAGCTTTAATCACTGCAATGCCAGGAAACACGCTTTTCTTCCAGCCCTTTTTGTTCCCCCAGCAGATTGCATTTGCTGATCCTTCTTGCTAGATTTAGGCCACTTCCATTTGCTGACCCCCAGCAGTCCATCAGGAGGGGGGCCTAATGAAACCAGCTTTCTTAAAACAGATTTTCTTCCTGCCACTGTTCTCCACTCTTACATTCACAGATCTCTCCTCTGTTCTCTTCTTCAGCTGCTCCTGAGGGCAGGGTTCAACATCACAGAGGCAAGTCACATAAGGAGCATATGTCAAGGTTCAGTTAAACATACCGGGAGAACAAAAGGGCTTTCTTTTCCTTACACCTTTTTGCAGCGTTTTAGAGTACCTTCTCACTAAAAACACATCTCTACGTATGTCCCATCTACTGACTGTCAAACAGGTCAGCTGATTCTTGCCTCCCACCTTTCCCAAATTCCAAAATACTGTTACTCTAGAATTTAACAGGATCTATCAGTCATTCAACACAGTTAAAAGCTGTGAGCGCTTAGAAGTATTCAAACCTTTTAAAAAAATAAAAATGCATGACCTTATCTTATGCTCTGTTTCCTGAGTCACTACTGAGGGGTCACAACTGATGGTTGGGAAAAAAAGACCGAGAGCAGCTATCCCTCAAACTTCACACAGCTTTCAGGCTAAGAAAACATTGTCTTCTCCTGAAAGATTTAAGATAACTCTGAAACATTTCTGTGTTATAGTAGCAAATATAAATAAATCTAAAATTAGATAATGTGGAATACACGCATTACCAGCACTCCTCCCATCTTTTTTTGCCAATGTTCTTTAATCTATTTGCTGTAATATTTAACAATTTTCTCTGACTCTTTGGCTTCCATCCACCTCTTTCACCTGACTGCTGCTTCTTTATGTCTCTATATTCTTTTTCATTCAGTTTCATCCTTTTCATCTTTCTTCTTCCTTCATGTCCTGCATCAGCTCTGCCCTGGCACCTTGCTCACTTTTGCTGCTGTGGGCTGTGCCTGCCCTCTGCTCAGGCCCCCATTGAAGGCCTGCAATCTCCCACCTTCCCAAGAACAAGGCTTCCACAGCCACATTACACTCCCCCCATACACTGCAGGTCGTTGTGTACATGGTAAATGCATGTCCCCAGCCAGGTCCTCCTACACGTGGCATAAATGCTCACTCTCCACTGTGCCCCAAACCCACACAGCGTCCCTCGTGCATCCTTCACTGTGCTTCTCCACCCTCTGGCTCTCATTCCCCCTAATCTCCTATCCCACTTCATCTTAAGCAAACCAAGTGTTGCTTAATGATCTCACAGTGTTGTCAGGAGGCCCAAATAATTACTGTTTTGCAATGCATGCCTCAGTCCTGAAGTGAGAGCTGTTTAGAACATGTGCTGGATCCTGTTGTCAAACTGCTTTCAAAAATTCAACAAGCATGCCACTGGGGCAAACAAAATACGGCAGCATTTTCTCTCCACTTTCTCCACCTAGCCTAAAAGCCTTTTTCCTTGTCTCTTTCCATCCCCTTGAACAAAGGAGAAACCAAGTGTAGAAGCCTTCTATGTATAAATCTGTATTTTATTAATAAGTATACACACACACGCATCGGTTCATATTGACTCCAACATACAGCCAAGATAGAAATAACTGAACACAATTCTATTTTGCTATGCCTTGGTAGAAATGATTTTACACTTCAGTGACTTGAAAACGAGTCACTGTGACCAGCAAATGCCTTCTACCATGCAACATGCAATCTGATAAGCAGAAGGCAGAGCACAAAAGGCAGGTATCACTTGAAGATAAAAGTCTCCTGACAGCATGCCCCTAATATCCATGCACGGAGCAGGTGTTTGCCATCTGACAGAGAACTCAGAGAACAAGATAAACTAAAAAGCTTAAGGCTTTTTTGCTATCTCATTTTCGTTTTTATTCAACTACCACTCCACATGTTGCTATTTAATTTCTGTGGCTCAAGGTTTTGCCCCTTTAAAAGACCAAAAGACTCTCTCATCCTGAATTAATCTCTCATTCCTGAAAAGCACTGGACTGAAACTCCTTATTTCCCCCTGGGTACACCAAGGCTAGTGACAGCTGATCCTTCCCTGCACTGCCCAGTCAATTGTTATTATTTTCTTTCTGAAGCCCACAAAGACTCTTCAGGAGTGAAAGATCTCTCAGTGCGAGGGCACTGCACAAACATCTGTTAAGAAATGAATGGATAAAATAAGATAATGGGTGGGAGGAGGAAAAAGGCTGCAAGGGGCAAAGTAGCTCCCTAGAACCAAAGGCAAGAGCCCAGTCCAGTTCCTGCATCTCTGCCCTGACTTTCAGAAGCTGGGTGAGAAAAGATTTCCTGCAAGCCAGCTTCTTCCCCACATTTGGCCTTCCTCACCCACTAGCACGGCAAAGGATTTTATTGTTTACATTTTATCTACACTGCAGCAGCTTGAGATGTCAGTCCCAAACCAGCCCCAGAGTACCAGGTACTGCATCCGCTTGCACCAAGCTTATCAGCTGCACAGCAAATAAATGAGAACGCAGATACAGATGGACAACACCCATCAGCTGCAGGATGAGGTGGAGTCTCAGCTGGGACCTGTTGGTGCACTTTGAGCTGGCACTGCATGACGGGGGAATCCTCTGAGGACAGCACAGTGGTTTGGCTGCCACAAGATGCTTCCTCGCACTTCCCAATCCACGTGGAGGGGAAGCAAGAAAGAAAGCAAAGAGAACGCAGCTTGAAAATTGGCAGCAAGTGCTGTATGTACTGGGAAGGGGACTCACACAGAAACACAAAAAATTTGAAAGAAAATCCCTGTAAGTAAAGAGCAAAGAGCAGTTGGGTCCAAACCACTTACCATGTTGACCTTAGCCACACGAATCTAATGCCTCTACGAGTCTAAGTGAAAGACAGCCAAACCCCTTATGTAGCCAGGTCCTTAAAAACTGAAGACAGAATTCTTTAAGAAAAATAGAAAAGAAAAATGGATTTAAAAAAAAAAATAAAATCTGCCTTACCTGAAGATTCAGAGAAATGACACTGCTCTGAATGAGGCCCAACCCTACATCAATGTCCTGCTGAAAGCCTGGCTGCTCTCAGGGAAGAGCCGAACTGAGCAAAGCCTGACCCTAGGGACCAGAGTTTGGAAAGAGAGAGCAGGGACCCCCCCAGGCAAACATCTCCCCAGTGAGCTCCCAGCAGGAGGCTCCAACAGAAAGGCCCACCATTCACCGACAAGGCATAGATGGTGCAGAGCAAAGCCCAAGCTGACAAACAGGCTTATTCATTTGCTTGCCGTTTATTATGTGTAAGCACGGCACCATCTGCTTTACTATATCCTTTCAAAAGGCTGTAGCAGTGAGGAGGAAGGCAGCCTGTGGATCATGGTGCGAGGCAGGCTGCTCTGTGCAGACAGGAGGCTGCCCCTTCCCCAAGAACGCTCGTACCGCAGGGGTCAGGGTGGTCCAGCAGCCGTGGGGAGAGGAGGGAACCCACAACCCTGCATCTTTGCAGGACACAAAGTCGCTGCTTCCAGGGCTGATCCTCCTTCTAAAAGCATCATTCCCCAGACTGAGGGAAACTACCCTGGTGTAACATTGAGGCCAAAGTCCCTGTAGAAGTTTTTTCTCCTCATTTTCAGTGCTGGGTGGCTTCAAACAAGGAGACATGACAACCTTGGAAAGTCCGCCTTGAGGTTGCCACCAAATGCCAAGCTACAAGCTACGGGTCTATTCACTGAATATATACCCATCTCACGTGGTTTTGACGATCCCAATATTAGAGCAATCACTCATCCCATCCCACCACTGATTACTGCCAACCTCTCCCCCATACACACCCAGTTTGAGTGGTTGGTAAAGCCTCAGTGCGGCCCTGCAGAATTAAATGCTAGAGAACTTCATATATATATATATGTATGTATATATATACACACACATACACACACCACATAACTGTGAAACACCCCATCTGCTCACGTTATGACACTTTAAACGCATGCAATTAACTGAACTGAAATGGCATAAGGATCTGGATCAGTCAGTGTCTCTTTCCCCCGACTCCCACTATTTCCACCTTCCTCTCACCCTAACATATGGAATGCCATATGAATTACTGAATGGATCATGCTAAAACTGGAGCCTGTAAGATCTATTTTTAGTACAGATTATGGGGGGATATTGTCAGTCCGTAGCGCAGCATTGTTTTCCTTACAAGCTTGGTCTGTCACTACTTCTGGCAAGCCCCATTTCCAGCGCTGACAACTAATCTCCAAACTCTTAAAAATTTTTCCTCAGTGCTCTGAAGGAAAACTCAGTTTCCTTCTGAGGTCCTTGGCAGGAACTTTACAAGAAAAGCAGGTCAGGAGAAAGTCAGCGGACTGCAGATTTTCCAGCCTGCTGCTGCTGTTCTGAAGTAGCCATGGGACACCTAACAAGGATGCCCAGTTTTCACTGTCAAAGCTACCAAGGTAGCTTTGGGCTACATGAAGGGCTGTTAATCTGAGCTTTCATGAAACGTTATCGAGACACACAAATCATGTGCTGTCCCAAGAAACAGCTACAGAAGAGTCTATACGTTTTTTTTGTCCTCTGGTACTCCTCAACTGAAAGCCTCTCCACCCTAAGAAGCCACAACACCATGGTCAAAGTCTTGGCAGAAGAAATAATTGAAGCAACATGGTTTGTTTATACGTTGATAATTAAATCTGATGCAAAGCTAAGGAGCAAAGATCCAGCAGCAGACAGACACAAAAATACAAAATCTCTTTACAAGGCCACAGCAAGTTCTAGTAGACATTTTAAAGCCAAGGCAGGTCAGGTTGGCCAGGTTATTATTAGCTCTGAATGGCCCATACATCAGTGTTAGCATACATTACCTAAAATTGCAATGGTTATCAAGAACTGCATTTTCTCCTATCCTTGAAAATCAATTAAACTATTACCAATCTCATCTTTACAGCCAAATGCATCATCAGCAATGCAGACTCAATTCAAAACCAATGTCAGATAAAAGGCTTCAGGTGAGGTCATACAGAATTAGAGGGAACCTGTGCCAAAAGAAAGTGATTTCTGCACAGTAACTCCTTCTTTCCTTTTAACCTATACAGGCTCATCAGAATTAAGCTCCACTGAAAGCAGTTTCTTCCACAATGAATTTAACAATTCAGAAAAAAAGCAACTCACAAGCACACACAGAGGACCATGTGGATGAACAGTTTCTAACTGATTTCAGAAATGATGCTCACATTTGCATATTAGATTCTACCTGATGAAACGCAGGTGCTGCCTAGGCAAAACAGGAGGCTGGGACCAATCCAGTATTTCCAGCTCTGGCCGGAGCTGAAGAAGCCAGTGATTCACAGAGTTCCCAGCAGTTAGGGAAGGAAAGCTGGGTGCGCTGAAGCAGCTTCAGAAGTGTTTAACAAAGCAGAAACTGGAACTGATGTGTCATAAAACACTATCAATTACCATGAAACTGTTACTTCATTTTAATGTACCACAAATCTAAGCCTGCCTCTTCAGGGTACCACCATTTCATAAGCAGGGGCCGCTTAGAGTCTCACACTTAAAATGTTCTCACATATTTCCTTTCCCCACAATCAAAAAAAAAAATTCCCAGTCATTCCTTCCTGGTTACTCTCTGCAGGACTCTGAAACTTCAGAAACGCTCTCACGTCTTTCCTTGCAACACTGAAATTTGTTGGCAAGGCTGTGCTTTCCTGTTGTGTATCGGCAGCAGATCAGGCTTTCACCCCTTTACACATAAGCTCCCTTTCCACTCCACCACTCTGCCCCATAGACATTTTATTTCACTTTCCCTGATACAGCTACAGATCAAAGGACCTGAAACATCTTAAAGCAGGGTTAGGATCTGACCTGGATTAGACACCCTTGTAAAGGAACAGAGAGACCTTGTGCTCCCACAAAAGCTGTCTTCTCTCTCATTGGACTAGTGCACATAAAAAAACCAAACAGGTTTATACTCCTCCTTCAGGGAAGGTAGGGAGGAAAAAAAGATGAGGACCTATCTCTTCTGGTCCACCGAACTGGATTGGGAAGGAAGCCCAAACTGAAAGACAACCACCAGGAAAAGCCAGCAAGTAATTAAAACCTCAAGAAGAGGTAGGGCTCAGGAAAGGCAGTGTGCCTGAGATGGAGCCCAAGGAAAGAGACACCCCAACCTCTGTGGCCAAGGCATTGTCCTCACTTGGAGCAGTACCTCGCATTACAACCGAGCCCTCAGTCTGGTCGGCTGAAGCTCCCCCAGCCCATATGTTCCTCTGGCTCAAAAGATGTGATATGCTATGCCTTCACTTCAGCAGGGGGAAGAGGGGGAGGGAGAAGGGGGCAAATTAATTCAGAAGCTCTTGGCAGGCATATGAGTAACAAAAAGGCAGAAGTTATGTAGAGTAGGTCTGTGCTGCCAAATGAAGTCACAAGTGGCTTAGTTCAGATTTGAGTTTTTTTTATTTTTATTATTATTTTTATTATTATTATTAGCATTTGGCAAAAGGAGCCAGGAAATACCTTGCTGGTGATGTCTGCTTCTCCCAGCACGAGCCAGTTTGGAATGCTGAATGGCTTATCCTTAAAAAGGGAGAACCACACTATTTCCAAACCCCTGACTTCTACTGCCTTTTATTTAAGCAGCATTGCAACATTTTATTTTTGTTCTTATTTAATAAGAAGTTACTACACGATGAGAACAAACATTCCCAAGAATGTTCACTTTTCTCCTCCTCTATTAAATGGGCATGGCCTCAGAAATCGGTAAATTTCCAAACACATGCACTAGTGAAATTTGAGTTTGATCTAACAGGAAAAAGCTTCTATTCACTTAAAAGCCTTAAAAAGAAAAGAATTCTGAAAGAATCCTGTCTTTCAGATATATAAACACAAAACCAGAATTCACTGGTTCATCTGAAAAGTGAAATATATGGTCTCCCATAGCAGGACATAAATAACTCCCAGTCAAGCCAACATGAATGACTTGCTCCCTGCCGCAGCAGAAGGCATGGTCTAAGAGAGCACCTACTTTTGAAGAAATCCATTTTTAACTTCTGGGCAAAGAGGAAGTTTAAGCTTAAGGAGGATGAAAAATTATGTGTGTTACTTATAAAAAAAGGCCAAGTTTAGCAATATATAGAGAATCAAATTCATAGAATGCTAAGCAAGTTACCTACAAACCTCTTGCTTGAAGTGAAAGCCAAAAATACAGCACACTGTCACAGAATATACCCCTCCATCTGTTTGCTGCTTCAGGTCAGTTTAAATACTGCAGCTTCCTAGAAAGCTAAATAAACTTTACCTAAGGGATCCTCAAAACACTGACAGGTGACTGTGGGCAGCTTTCTTCCTCCTCTCCAGAGTTCGTAGCCATAGAGAGCCTTGTGCCACTGCAGAGAAACTCACCACGTTCCCTGAGGCACCACCTCCTCACACCAGGCTGTTGTGCCAAATTCAGTTGGATGCTTCTCCTGGGTGGACCCCACGACCAGGTTTCTCCATTTCCATATGTTGGGCTCTTTTCAGAAATCTGGCTGCTGGTAGAAGTAACCTCTATACTTACGTTTCACCCAGTCACAATGAGGTCCCATTTGCACAATCACACTCCAAGTGGCATTTTGGCGATCTTATGAGCACAAATGGTTTCTAGGGTCAAGCAACCTTTAATCCAACAGCCTGACACCAATGTCATGAATCAACATAACAAGTATTCAGATAACTGTGAATGTTCCACTCACATGCTGTTGGAAAACCAAGACTCCAAGTCTTTTGCTTGAAAGGAAGGAATTCTGCCACTCAAATAATGGAGAGCCTCTATAGCTGCTGATACTGGTTATCATCTACTCAGTCCGGATGTGGCAACCAGTACTCTCCACCCAGCACACCACATTCATTGCTTTCAATAAGACATTTAATTTAACTGACTCATCTGTGGCCTGTCCTAATTTGCAGACGCATGTTACCTCTCCTCTCTAACTACTACTAAAAGTTTTTAGCTGTTTACATCACTGTGTAGAAGACTATTTCATAGTATATTGGATTACTGAGGGAAAAAAGCTCCTTCAAGAAGAGCATCAGCATAATTCCTGTGACTTTAAGTGCAATATTGATCTTACTGAAAACTGTTCTTACTTAACTAAAACTGCAGCAGATGTAAATGATAAAACCTGGGGGTAAGAAACATGAAATACACTTCTTGAGGAAGATAACTGAAATGGTTTCTTAAACATCTGTATAAATAACTACTTCAGAAGCAGCTCTTAACGCATGAGTGTTTAAGAAACCACCATTATTGCAGAGATGGCATTATGTGCTTTACGAGGCTACATGTCTGAATCGGCTCTGTTCTAATATTTTATGAACTGCACAAAATTCATTGTCATTCGTTCTAACAGCATCATAAATTCTACACAGAAACACAGCTCTGGTAACTAGCCGTTTATAGATTGCTATTTCACATCTCAGCCTCACCTACACATTCTCTTACAGCCATGGCTGACAAACCACAGGTGCAGGGTCTATATGGAAGCAGGAATTGCTAGATTTATAGTCGTTACTAAAGCAAATGGGAAGCCAGTGAATGGACCAAGGGAACCTGATGCGTCATATCTACCATGTCATGTGTATCTCCTCTGGTTAGTAGAAAGATAAAACTTAAATCGCAACACCTACCCAGTTCTTAAAGAAGAAATAGAACATGAGAAGCTGCAAAAAAGCAGCAGCCAGACACAAGCTGGTTGATGATATCAATAACCTGTCACAACTGGTGTCAAGCCCACCAAATTACTCAGGATCATTTGCTAAATAAGCATAAATCATTTTGTTGTAGCAGGCTTTTCACTAACACATAGGTGTGACAGTTGTGGAACTGCACCTGCATTAGACAGCTCTCCCAGCTTACTCACCTCAGGACACACACGCTTCATCTCACTTACAGAGAATTAATGTTTGCTCTTGAAGCCCAGACTCTCATGAGCACAAATGTTGCACAGTGATGCTGCCGCAGCCATATACACGTGGGCCAGCAAAGCCTTAGGCCAGAAGAGACACCACCATGAGCAGCATGCTGAAACAGCCCTGTGATTCACTCTGCTATCTCCTCTAAGCCCTGCATGGGACATGCCAGAAATCGACATACAAACAGTAGTAAACTAATACAGAGAGCAAGGTGACGTGCTTCATGAGTAGTCACTGTATTGTCACACAGCCTACTTGCTGTTAAATCACCATCCCTTTACCTCTATAGCAGAGTGAGGCATGTCTACGTGTATAAACAAAACCTAAATATCCACAAGATTGCCAAAAGTCTTAATGCCCGAATCTGGGTAGGTTTCCTATATGGCAGAAATGTTGTACTCACGTTATAGAAAGACAAGTCTCTCAATGGCAACCAGGTGTTCATTCATTTACATGCCCACCAGAGCCGGTGCTAGGCTGCATGACAAGCAGCAGGACGGCCACCACACACGGCAGGCCAGGATGGTGCAAAGCACCGCATTTCTTCCTTAATCACATGCAGTTCTACCCTTTTTCAACTCTTCCCTTTCCACCTCATTGTCCTTCTCAGCTGAAATATAAAAACTCCAGTTTGATAGAACCACAGGGAAATACAAGGACTCAAACATGTTATTCACAATCCAGAAAATCTGTCTTCTGAATTAGAAGCAGCCAAAGGCTGAATTCTCCAAGGCAACTTGCTTTGAGTACTTGATGTGGCCAAGGATAAAGCTGACAGGGCAGAAAAAAAGCTCAGATTTAAGCAATCAATTGCAGAGCCACTGAACCGCATACAACTGCGGACAGGACTTAACATTACAAGACACATTTTGGTTTAATTTGCGTGTCAGCAGCATCCCCCTCCTCACCTGTGTCATACAGCTGCAGCTGAGGTCAGCAGAGCTGTCAAAGCCTGTGCAGACCCTCCATAAAACACCACAGACTGATAGCCAGTTCCCTGTGAGGATTATGTGGAGCTCGTTCCCTTTGGCTGTCCAGTTTTCTGCAGCAATAGAAATAACCCTACTTCAATAAGGCAAGGCCAATAGAGAAAGACTAAATTAACAAGAGTTAAGTTCAGACAAGACCAAAAAGAGATACGACAAAAGTATGATATTGAAACATTTGCAAGATTACTGCGCATAACAGAGAATGTGTGCAGTGGACATGAAAAACAGGTCCATCGAAGCACCAAAAATCTAGGTAGTTATTGGAAGAAATCTTCTATCACTAAGGACGGTGAATCAAAAGAAAAACAGCACTAGCACTGGTGTATGCCCTGCAACCCTGAACTACAGCAAGGGAAGCAGGGAAAGAGCTCTAACTTCTGGCTAGCCAACTTCCTTCACTCACCCAAGTACTTTAATTTGCAGATTCGACAGTTCCCAACACAGCTGCTTCTCTCCTCCATTATTGTGATTTTCAATTTAATACACCATCATTTCACCCTGTTACTTTCCCTCAGCTAATATCCTGCTGCTAGAGGCAGCAAAGAACCTTTCTGCTAGATTTTAACCTTCCATTTTCTGTGATGTACAATGCACCATGAGGTGCATATTGTTACACTGCAGAAAGTTTTAATTCAGAAGCAATACCATGAACACCTTCTAGGCACTAGCTGGGCCATTTTGTGAGAAAAATGCAGCTAGGAAAGCAAAAGAACAACACTATATACGCCATAAGACTACAAATCATTTCTTCAAGCAGCAGGGTACTTTTAGATGACAAAGTTTCATCTTCCTTGCAATGCCCGCCAGTGGCAAAAGGGCCGGAGGCAGCTCTGTGCCGATTTCACCCCTGCAGGCAGCAGCAGGGCTATGCCAACTCAGATCAGGCAGAGCACTTTGGCTGGTGGGGAAGAAACACCACATTGTTCTCCCAGGGCCACCGTCAAAGCTGCAAGACCTCCACAAGGGATCCCAGTCAGGGTCACGTTAAAAGGCACCGTCTGTCCCCGTGCCCTCAGCTCCGCTGCGGTGCGACTGCTCCTTACGTAAGGCACTTCCCAAGCTGGACAGAGAAGCCCTTTAATGTGCTGCTGTCCCATCCAACCCTCCTCCCAGCAAAGAGTTTAATGAGGGCTGTTTTCAAGCAAGGTTAGGAAGAAAACAATTATCTTTTTTTATTTGTGTGGACACAGAAAGTAATTGAGCAGAGTACGGAGGAGTGGGCAGGACAGAAAGAGAATACATGGCCTTTTTCCTCCTCTTGCATGTAACTGAGCCAGTATTTACTGCGGTAAATACTTAAGTTCACGGGTTACACAGTATCTGGACTGGAAAAATATGAAAAGGAAGCATAAGAATAAAAACATTCACAAAACCTTACAGCCTTTTTCCTTGACTGTTTGACGGGTTTATTTAGGTTTTGCCAATCCCACCCCCCAAAATAAAAGAGAAATTGCCATGAAACAAACTTTCTGCCCAATCACAAAATTTTTCTTTGTTGAAATTTCTCATATTGAACTAGTGAGTCCAACATGAAAAGCATTCTTGTAGGGAGTGTGGATTTAACGATTTGCTCAACAAGGAAGGATTTAATTTACCTCCTTCACACCAAGGCTTGGCACAGCTAACATGCCTCACCAGCAGTACGCAAAAAAAAATCCAGTCTTACAACCACCACCAAACTCAGAACAGCGCTCATTTTTTCTGCAGAAATGATCAATCATCTCTTTACAACTAAATTCTTGTGCCTCTTACCAGCACTGCTTTGTGGAGGTGCAGCCCTCTCTCTCCCCACGTTTTGCTCACTTGTTGCAAGGACAGACCCGATGCCACAGTGCCTGGTCCAGGGAACACCGCAGGAGCAAGCCAACCCACGCACAGCCCCTCCAGCACCATCTGGCTGGCAGGGCTGCTCCCCAGGAGCTGCTCTGCTTCAGCGGCTCCCTTCCCCGCCAGCCACTGCCACGGTTGCAGTGAGGCAAAGTAGGCATTATGCTGAATAGCTCTTCCCAGTTCTGCTCTTTTCCCTCAAAGGTAACGTTCCTTTCGATCTACACTTGCATTGCTCCTTCTGCACAACAGTACTCCACCTGAGCACTTTTGTGAGCAAGTTTATGGCAGGTCATACCTATTAAGCCAAAGATTAATAACTCTTATTTTCACTGCAAGTGTTTAGGAAACAGCTGAGAATGGGGCTGCATTGTACCAGCTGCTGCACAAACACACAGCAAGATTATTTATATAGATACATCAGACACGTCCCTGGAAATGAAAGTATGAAAGTATGAATTCTGTCCTGTTTCCCACCTATATTAGTTTTATACCCAAGGAAGGTTTTAACACTGACTAAACTACCAAAATTCTTATTATAGTATAAACACACACACCCCCCTCAAAAAAACCCCAAAAACCAAAACCACCCAAACCTGGAAATCTTACCTTTTTGAGATTTTTTTTTCATGGTAAAATAGACAAGAGCTTAATAGCAATAATATCTTTTCTTTCGCACAATATTGTAGTTGCTGAACACTGCACAAGGTCCCCTCCATCCTCACTTACTTCAGTGGAAGCTCTTAGAGCATCCTTTGGGATAAAGTCCTTAAACACTGAGTTTACAAAACATTTAAGCATCTATATAACTTTAGGCACTTGGGCAATCCATCCTCATTTAGCAGAGCACTTAAGCACTTACAGCAAATCATGTGCTTGGTGACTCCGCTGACTCAAGGCTTTAACGTTATGTCTTTACAGGCCTATCCAGCTTCCATAGCACAACTTTAATACACAGCCAACAGCTCTAGAAGTTACAGACCAAAGCTGGCTTTGCTTTTTGAAGACAGTATGGTTAACAGATAGAGTATATGTTTCGTAAGCCTATTATGTGCAGTACATAAAAAGCTCTGATTGTGATCAGGTGATGGCAGGTGTCATTAACTCACTGTTAAAAGAAAGAAATATATGTGTTTTAAGTGACAAGGAATCTTTGGAAACCAACAGTAAATAAAAGTATTCTTCAGGATGAGGGCAGGGCTGAGCACGATGGATAAAGCAGCAGGTTCACTACTATGTACCTGAATCCCTGCAAACAGCAACGCACCTTTGCATCTGCTATACTTTTCAGTTATAGATTAGTCCTGGTTTTGCTTGAGCTTATGAGCTGTTGTAACCATGGCAACACATCTAAAACTACCAAATATACTTACCACTCTTCCTTCCCTTCCTTCAGCCAACTTGGAACTGATCTGGAGTTGTTTATGTGGCTTTCATTTAGGTATCTCTCCCACACGCACATCTCCAAAAGCTGAGTTACTTCAGGTGCTCCTAATAGCGAGGCTCTCTATTTTGCTCTCTGCAGGTCCCAAGGTTAATTGGCTATATGATTTACTTCTGGCATCGATTTCTGCACACAATTTGAGCTGTGTGTCAACTACTTAACAGTTTTTCAGCACAAGCCCACCAGAGTCATTGGCAGGCTTGCTGCTGATCTAGTTACTGCTGTTCCCATTCATCTAATCATCAAGCAAAACAATCCTTAGTTTAACAAAAAAATTGGCTCTGAACTTTCAGGCATCAGTGTTTGGTATACTGATCCTTTATCACCTAGGTTTGGGAGTTGCAATAGAGTCCTAAATGATGATGACTTAAACTTTACTAGTTAGAATACTTTTTCTTCCCCTAGACGAGCAATGGTAAAATCTGCATTTATTAAACTAGAAATGCTGCAGATGAGAGAGCAAGATGTTTCTCTTTCAGAGCCACCCAGTTTTTGTGTACACAGAAGAATAAGCTAAGTAGGACACAACAGAGCATTGAAGAGAAAACTGAGACAGCAAGATGTACAGGCAGGACCAAGCTGTCCTCGGAAAGCCCCAGAGGAACAGAAGACTCTAAGCACATGGCTACACCATCAGTTAAGAGTCTGCTGTCAGATCAGACTCAACCACCATCCATATTGTAAATCCCTGGCTCAGAGGCTGGCTAAGAGGATGCTTCAGCCTCCCCTGGCTAAGAGGATGCTTCAACCCAAGCTCTCTGGACAAAGAGATTAGTCATATTCAGCATCTTAGCACAGGCCCCAACTATTACTGTGATCTGGATGGCTTTGGCATGGGAAAGGCAAAGCAAACTACTGTCAGCCCACCAGCAGATTGGAGAAGATGGCTCCACCTAAGCACACTTCAGATGCTTCGATCCAGATATAAAATCAGGCTCTGGCTAGCCACAGTGAGGCCTATGTGTTGCAGCCTGCCCCTTATTTCACATTGCAAAAACACCCAGAGCTAAGAGAGGTGTAAGAACTACCATAAAAAGGCAACAGTTTCCTAGACCACCATGATGAAACATCAACATCCGAGATCAGGCCCCAGCAGAGGAAAGGAGAAAGCAAGGAGGAATTTGAGATGAGGTAAGTCACAAAGTGGAAACATCCCAAATGAAACACACTGTCACAAAACTAAGGAGAGCACAAAGCATACTACTTTATAAAAAGCAAAAATCCTTATGCATTCCCAGAACAAAATCTTGAACTAGTTGAGGTTGGCAGGGACCTCTGGAGATCATCTAGACCAACTGCCTCTGAACAAGCAGGGTTGCATTTGTTCATATCAGCAACTATTTGTCCAGAAACAACCCATTTAAAATAATCCTTTGGTCCAGTTTAATTAGAAATACAATTGAAAAAAAAAAACCAAATCCAAAAACAGAGTCCTGCATGTTATTTGGTGAGGCCAATGGATGTTAGTCCTCTTCTCACTTGAAAACACTGATTTTTCACCTTCATTATGAATCATATCACTAGCCCCTGGTTTTACATAGTTCTTAGCTAAACTTGAACTTGATATCAGAGAAGCTACTTTGATGCATTCCTCATGAGTACCCTAAAAGCATTTTCTGCTACACAGGAGTAAGAGCAAATGAGTCAGCACACACTGGGTGTGTGAACTTGTGTTGGTCTTTACTCCCTCTGAATTTATCTAGGTGGAACAACCCCACTGCTGTCAACTGAATTACATCAAAGAAAGAAAGTAAGCGTACACAGCCTTCTAAATGGAAGATGCAGTATCATGTTTTATATCTTGCATAAAGCACTGCACATCATTACAGGCTCACAAAAACATGAATGTTTTATGTGCTATTTGTTAAACCATACTTCCTGTCTGAAGACCAGCACAAAAAGGGGATAGAAAAAGCCTTCCATACAAATGCAAACCTACCTGCTTCTGAAGTCCTGCTAAAGCTTACACTAACACACACGCACCTTCCATTAAAGGGACTGGGAGAAAAAAGGAACTGAAAGGGGAAAAAAAAAATAAACAAAAAAAAAGAAATTGAAAAGGGTGCAAGACAGAACTCTGAGCTGGATAGATGGTTAACGAAATAAAAAGCACACATCCAGGATTGCTATTTTTAGAAATCCAGGGATTAGTCCTTAGTCCCAGTTTCATGTCTGGCCAGTCAGATGGGAGCACAGAGCACCTGCTTCAGCAGAAAAGTCTCCAGCAAAGAAGCTGCCAGCAAAGCTACCCCTTTGCCAACTGCCCCAGGCATGCTGGGTAAGCAAGGCTATGGCTTGCGTCCTTGCTGAAAATCTCTGCTCCTCACATAGGTTTCATCACTGTGTTCCTTGCTACAAGACCATACATCAAGCTGAAGCAGACCCTTGCTGACACTTGCTGACACAGAGTGTCTCAGAGTGGCTTTTCCCACTCTCCTGTCTAGAAAGCGTCTTGAATCCTTTCTTGCTTTGCATTTGCAGAGGACAAGAGATACCTTGGTGACTTAAAGGGTAGAAAAGAAAGGTAGGACTCAGTACTGTGAAACTGGAAGGGCAGCTGCCTAAATGCCAGAAACTGGGTAGATAAAACAACCCATTTGGGCGAGTCCTTGTGGCATAACTTTGATAATGGTTTTGAAAGGCAACAGGGAGCTTTGGAGAATGCAACTACTTAAGGCCTTTGATATTTCTCAATTAACCGAACCAACACTTGGACAGCCCTGAAAGTATTAGTACAAACTGGCTTCCACCCACAGAAGCACAAAACCTCTTGACCTCCTCTGATAATTCTCAAACTCCTGAAGAATCTGCCTTGACTGTCTGGTCCACACCTGCATCCACAGACATCTCCTAGATGGATCCCATATGCTTTATCTAAAGCGCTTATTCCTCTGCCTCACGGACAACACTCAAAATCAAAGCGGGGACAGGGCAGAATTCTACAGCTCAAACCAGTCTAAAGTCAAACAAGAAATCTGTGCTTTTTGAAAGTTGAGGATAACAGTGAGCTGTTTAGTTTTGTGAGGGAAAACAAAGTTGTACAGATGAACATGGTACAGACTTGGTGTATGTGCATCTGAAGCTTCGTGTTTCAGCTGCAGTTGAGAAGGAATTGTCTCTTTCACCTGGTGTGTCATTAAACAGCCGTAGAGTTCCCCCCTCAGGTAGTATAAACACACTTCTTCTTTAGAGAGGTGTGATCTGGGTTACATGAGAGGGATTTAAGAAAAAAAGTTGTGCCCTTCCTATGCTCCCAGTGCACTGTATGGAAGATGTTTGGGATGTGCCAGACTGGAATGGACCAGTGTTTCTTCCAAGCTTGTAACCCACCCCCAGTCAAAGTGGACTCCAGACATTATAGCAGATCATCTCTATTTACAAATTTTTTTTGCATATTTTGTTCCATTCGGTCTGCAGGTTCGCTGACCATTAGGTTGATGTTATTATGACAAGAGTGGAGTTCAGTAACATCCCTTCTGCACAGGCAGAAACCTCGAGCAGAAAGAATGTTCAAGCAGACAATAAACATCAACATTCACACCTAAGAGTTCTGGCCATAGCTAAAAAAAAAGGTCTTATGTAGGAGTATAACTTTAATCATGCACATAATCCCCTAGAGTTTATTTATGGGCTTGAAAATTAAGACTGTACTTGATTATTTTTCTGGAGGAAGGAAGCCTATGATTTCCTAAAGTGATGCAAAACAGCAGCATGCCAAGGCAACTTTATTTACTTTATTATTTAATGTCTACACTCCTCGCTTTAGCGCTTCAAAAATAAATGTCTTTCAACAGTCCACCTGCAGCACTAGCTATACAACTGACTCAACATTTTCAAGTCATCCACGGTTATTTAAGTGCAAAATGAAATCAGAATAAAAACACAACAGAAGCAAACACCCTTGGAGCTCAGAAATAACAAAAAGCCCCTCTTGATATTCACCACTCCTAAATTATTTGTTGCTAGAATGAAAGTGAATGAGGCCCTCCAGCCCAAAGGTAATTTACAAAACAGTTCGTGGAAGAAAAAAAAAAGAAAGGAGGAAGGATTCAGAACAGAAATGTCATCTTGCTAATAACTATTGTTTCTCTATCGAACAGTTCCCATTACTGAGGATGATTCACAGCAAACACCACTGCCAGCCTACCCCCAGCAGTATTTAGTCAAAGTGATGTTGCAGCTCTTGGGAATAACATGCAATAACTGTATGATTTCCTGCAATGAAATGTCAGCCCTGAGTCCAAAGTTATTGCTGTGAAGGCTGCAGCTAGGCCTAATGAAAACCAGAAACACTGTCCCCACCCCTCAGAGATGCTTCAAAGCAATGGTGGCACGTTGTCAAGGGGGCAGAAATCACACCTCTTCTCGAATCTGCCACTCTGATATTTTGTTGTCATTGTAGCACACAAAATACGTCAACATTTCATGCAGAAAAAGGGCCATTTCAGCACACACTTTTCCGAATATAATTTATTTCTTCAAAATACATGGAAGCATTTGTTCACTGAAAACTAGCAAGTGTCCTAGTGGTCCAAGGGACCAGTACCCAGAAACCACCAAAAAAACCCTGAAGGCAATTTGACAAATGTTTCCCCTTCCCTACATCAGAGGACCAGAATTGCTCATCATAGAGCAGCCAGGTTAATGAACATTTAAAACACAATCAACAACCATTCAAGACATGAATGTAATGGGAGAAAAATGTAACTGTTGCTCAATTTGACTTGTACAAACTGTGCTTCAGATGCCAAATGACTCTTGGGACTAAGTTCTCAGCATCTCCTGTCAATTGTTACTATCTATGAGAAAGCATCGATGTTCATCTTCCTAATTAAATGTCCAGTTACCCTACTGTGGTCACAAACCAGGGCAATTGTTTGCAAGCACCAAAATACACATGCACTGCCCTTAGTTAGGAAACCTACCCTTTGCCCTGTGCTTAAGCTGCATTCTTCTAGCATTTTGCTTGCAGAATGTGAAGCTTTCTTGGTCCAGTCGAAAGACGTGATCTGCAAAGCCAACAGGGGAAAAAATATGCCTGCAGAAGGACGAAATCTTCTCCAAGTAAGGCCAGAGCACTCCAAAGTTGATGGTATCATCTGAGAAACAGTAACTGTCATGGCATTACCTTCCTTTCCTTCTTTTGTATTTCGAGGAATCTGACTACCAGAATGCCTTTCAAGCACAATTTTTAACATCATAAAGTTGTATCTCCAACCCACTCTCCTGCATGACATTAACTGTTTTTTGAAAGGTTCCCAGATTCCTCAAGTCTTAGGGAAAAGTTCAAACAGACTAAGATTGGCTTTAAATACACACACGCCTTGCAACATGACAATTCTATAATTGCAGCCAAGATTTCCATTTACTTCAATGGAAAGTGACGGTTCTAAATGACTCCCCTCTCACACCTCTACCCTCCTACGCTTCTACTTGGACCTCCTTTCATTTCCTCACTCAGCCCATACATTCAGACCTCCTTCAGTGACACCAGACTTCAGATTGCTGGATCCCTCTTGCATCCTCAGTGTAAGTTTCCCCGGCTTTATTCACTAGAGCCAGGTGAATTATCAGGCTTGATACTGCAACTACTTACATGCTCACAGATTCTTATTCACATGAGCAACATGGTACATCAATCTAAGTGTTTGCACTGTCAGGAACACCACAATTTTGACTACAGAAATACAGAATTACTTGGACCTGGCTTTAACTCAGCAATGATAAACAGCACAGCCAAGGCTTTGCTCTCATCTGTTCCCACTAGCTGATGCTGACTTTACGATGTGGCTCAACAGCTTTAATTAAATGTGATCAGGATACACGTTACCTTCATGGCTTTTGTTGGTGCCTTTTAAAACTGTAGCCTGTCTAGGTATAAGAACCATTAGAGTAACAGATTGCCAAAAGGAAACATCCTTTTTTTTTAAATAAAAAAAAGAAAGAAACTAAGGGGGAGAAGAAAAAAAAACCAAAGGTAAAAATAGAACTGGATGGAAACCAGAGACCACAAGAAGAGCTAGCTTACAGGAAATTGCCCTCATCAGTTACTAGATGGGAAATTTTTTCCCATGTATTACATGGATCATGCAGAGACAGGATGGTTTTACATACACTCAAAAAAGCGTATTATCACAGGCTAACTCGCAGTCTTGTATGGTTGGGGAGAAAAGGAATGGAGAGGCTGTTCCTTTTCAGTCTATACCAGCAAAACAGAAAGAATCCCAGAAGATGCTTTGTCCACTGCATTAGCAAATTTCAGTTACTGAGTTTTAAAATAAAAACATTAAAATGTTTCAGCCAACATAAAGCATCAAAACAAAGTCAACAAAATATTAACATATGCACCACAAAACAGAGATGCAGGGCCCTCCTTCAGTGGTTCTACTCATATGAGGGAGCATCATTCATAGTAATGTCTCATTTGTTCAGGTCTTTACATGCTATTTCATTGTAAAACCATTACACCTATTTTCACTGTGCCACTCTAATTGAGCTTAATAGCATATTACTTAACCAGTCTACAGCTACAGGCAAAGCCTACCTATTACCTTTTCATATAAAAATGTTATATTTCCTAACCTGCCAATATGAGTGATTTTTGTCACAGAATGAGAAAATATTTGCACAATTGTGGCTACTGCTGCATGATGGAGTCTAAGTCATGAATGAACAAATAGCTAAATCTCCTCTCCAACAGACAGCTTTTATGATGTGCAATCATAAACACAATTTGGCTCTATCATCTGGCTAGGACTTCAAGCAGCTTTTACTAGTTACTCCTCTGTGCTCTGCAGGCAGTAAACTGTAGGCTCCTCTCAAAAAAATGCCAAACTATTTGCTGACAATTTGTTTTTGTTTATGAAGCCACTTCTCTGAACGGCAACACTGCTAGTACACATGTACCAACAGCACTCTTGCTCTGCGGTTCTGCAGCATGGTAAATACATCATTAGCCCTATTTTTATATTGCTCGAGGTCACCTGCAAAGTCAATAGCAGAGCTGGGGTTTGAGCACCACCATTCTCCCTTTCTGTCAGCCATGGGACCGATGTGTACAGATATTATACCGTGCTCTGCCCCGTATCACAGCACTCAAAAGCCAGTCATGGTTACAAAGAGAGTCCTTCTACGTACACAGCAAACCTTGGATCAGTCCTGATACTATGCTAATAAAGAGCAAGAAAAGCAGGACTGCTTTCCCACCACTTGCTGAGCTTCCATCACCTCATTGGCCCATTCTTTTAGGCCGGTTTTATCATTTCCATTGTGTGGCTCAAAATTATCATTCCTAGAGAAGCCATTCACAAGCTTGGACTAGGTAACTCCCCCATCTTCACCATCTTTTCTCTGTACTTCTTAGGACCATATTCTGCCCCCCATACGCAAACTAACTAGCGCCTTCTTCCCCGGATGCTCCCATTGCTTACCACAAATCCAGCACTGCAGCTGAGTCTGGCTCTTGCGAAGGACCAGCTAAATTACAGAAGTTAGCTGGGCTGCAGCCATGGATACAAAGGCCAAAATTCAGATCACAATAACGGATTGGCCTGAGGAAGATGTTTAGATTTTGCAGTTTCATATAACATGTAACTCATCTGGTCTAGGAAGTCTAGCTATGTTGCTGGATTCCCTACCTGAACACACAGGCCAGACATAGCTTTACTGTCATCTCCCGGTACTCACTCCCAGAATGGTCAAAAATTACAATAACTCAGAAGTTAGGTTTTAAGGACGCTGTTATACCTGTTCTAGATCCTTCATAATACAGTCATGCACTAACTGCTCCTATATTTCTCTAACAAGTATCTTTTTCCATTTGTATTTTAAAAGAAAAACATTTCCAAGAAGTATCCCATAGTATGTAGAACTGTGTTTTTCCCTAATACCTGCCATGAAATTGATATTGAAAGCTCAGGTGAAATATTCAAGTCATAATCATTTTTAATAATGGAAATCTATCTTCTGGCAGCTAGCAAATAGAAAACAGGTTCTGAAAGTTACTTTTACCAAAAGACTATTTAAAGTTCTCAATGTTTAAGACACTGCCTCTCAATTTATTCTCCACCAGCACTTAACACCTGAAACCAGCATCGTTCCTATATACATGAAGACATGCTTTTACAAAAGGTGGTACTGAACCTAGTGTCTCTGTCTACTGAAGAGCCTTTAACACGATTTTGCACCCTGGCCATCAGGAGGCAGGTCGGAGGCTCTTCCCAGACGCTTTCAAAGCTCATGTTTGCTAGAATCCCCCTCACTCCTAGGGGTAAGTTGTTTTTACTCCTAAGTCATACATGGCTATAGAGACACTACAAGGTACTGTAAAGTATGAAAACTGTTAAAAATGAAAGTAATGACAGAGTCCTGAAGTTTTTCACTGGTTCTTTTCATGCAGGCTACAACGTACTAACTTTATGACAGCAAATTCCCCATGAATTCAAACAAGCATACAAGAAATAGACAGGCACTGTCAGCCCCATTCTCCTTGTCAAGGACAACACCAGAATACGTCACCTCTGGAATCACATCTACAGGGAGCTCTAGCACTGCCCCTGTCCTGTCCTACAGCACGGCTCATTTACCTGGCTCTGAGCATTGACCTTATGGTCGTTTTTATTTCCTGGCTGCTGCACTCCCTGCAGCTTACACCATCCCCAATCTAACCTCATGATGATAAATAGTCACAGTCTGTGCTCTGCGCTCGGGCAAAATTTTTATCTGCACTGCTTGATTTGGCATAATTTCCCTAGATTTTGTTATTCCGGCCTGAATAAGTTACTTCCACATCTCTGCATGACTTGTCTTTTCTAAAAGTTTATCTCTATTTAATGTCTTTTCCACTCCACCTCCTTCAACACCTAGGAAGCCCACAGACACCTCAGCAGCTAACCTGTTATAGGTAAGAACATTCCTGCTATTTCCCAATTTGTTTCAAAGCAAAATGCTAGAAAAATCTCTGCTCTGCTGAGGAGCAGAAGAAAGGTCATGCCTTCTACTCTTTTCCTGCTGATAATCCAAACAATCTTTCCTGTTCAATTTGCAATCAGCACTCAGAAGTCCTGCAGTTTAAAAGCATGACCTAGTACAACGCAACACAACTGCATCATGCAAGACTGAGATGAGACACAGTGCTCCACAAAATACACAGACTGGTCTCTGTAACAGGGGGTGCGCACGGGGGCAAGTGTAGCATCTGTCCCCCAACAACCCACCAATACACCCGTCCACTGGTCACTGGTGGAGAAGAGGGTCTGCAGCACAGTTTTTAATCAAGTGGCGATCAGAAAGCATCTCCAGAGGAGGGCAAGATTTAAACAGAAGAATCAAAGCCACTTTTAAATTAAAGTGGTGAACGTGACAGCTCCCGTGCAAAGAATCTACTGTCTCTTTCCGAGGCGGGGGAAACACAGGATTTGCAGACAGGCCGGCAGTATTTCCAGACCTGTAGGGCTAAACTTGGGATTTCTTGTTCAAAGACTCTAAACCAACATTTAAAACAGAAAAATATCCCATTGCTTTTTGAAAACCTCTGGACCAGCTCTCAGTCACTCTACTTTGTCTAAATTTTCTCCTGTCTTTTTCTTTTTTTTCTTTTTTTTCAAATTTCTTTCCTTGCAAAAGCAATTTTTAGCCACAAAGTCACGCACTTTAAAAATGTCCTGAACCCACAAATCAGAGTTGCTGTGTCTGGGCACATGATTCATAACCACAATAAAGTTGTCTGAGGCTTGCCTATTCTCTTCTGCACTGACACTAATTCTAAAGATTAAAAATGAGATGCAGATTGCCTCTTCTGCAAATATACTCTGTAACCTTCACACGAGCTGGGTAACCTTCAGCCTCAACTTCATTCCTTACTTGCAAAATACATACTGTACAGGGAAGTTACTAACCTTAGCATCTCCCATGCCTCCCTTCTCTCCATAACTAAACTGAAGGACAGCAAAATACAAAACACATTCACACTCAGAGAAGAGCTCTAAGATCCTGCATCTTTGTAACGTCAGTGTCACCAGATAGAGGCTGGAGAAAGTAGCTTCTGGAAACACTGTACAGGAGCAGGAGCCTTCTTAAGGCAGCCCTTAACCTGTTGCTTATGGGCAGATACTCATTCAGGTTGGATGGCAGCAAAAGCACTCTAAAAGCCTACAGTAAGGCTGGTCACAACAAGGAGGTGACATGACTGCCTGATCAGCTTCAGCTAAAGCAGCAGATAGCATGACGTTCACATTTTAATAGGCCCAAAGAGATTGCAGTTTAAAAAAGACTACATCAACTACGTCAGTGGCTAGTGTCTGTGCTCTGTCAAATGAATACTGCTCCCAAAATGGAGTGCTTGCATCTTCAAAATTCATCTTTACAATTGGGAACACAGGAGATGCTTCCACACACAATAGCAGGTGTGTGTAAGCCAGTCAGGGCTTCCACTTTTTTTACAGCCATAAGCACATCCTGCTGCCGACTTCTACCGGAAAAAAATCACCAGAGTTTGCCCCTATCCCAAATGAACTTATCTAACACACAGCTTGTCTAGGCAAACTGCAGGGTCTAAATGGCACATCGACTGTCAAACCCACAGGTCTGCAACCAGGCAGCCTCTCCATGTACTGCTCAGCTTCATGTGAATGTTCTTGCCTCAGCAAACAGGCTGCAAGGCCCACCCAGGCTTAAACCCCCTGCTTTCATTGCAACCTTACAATAAAGAGAAGAGTTTGACTCCAGGGGTCACAACAGTGGTACCTTCCCACCAGCAGGACCTGGGTCTGCAGGACTTTCCCATTTCTCTTCGATTGCTCTCGGGCCTTTCCAGCCAGGAGTGATACAAGCACTCAGGTAGCACGAGTTCATCCATCAGATCCTAGTGGGGAGCTGGGTAGCATGACTAGTACGTGGCTTCTGTTTGCATGTTTATCTTCTTCCTGAGTGGAGGGGTTTGCTTCATTACAGTAGCCAAGAAACTGCAGAGCTGCTTCAGCTGAGGTGCAGAATACACTTTCTTTACCTTTTTTCTTTCAAATGATTACAGTTACCCCAAAGAACAGTGAAAGAAGTCACACTTCCCTGTAGGAAAATAGGCTACAGGATTTCTCTGAACTGCAAATTATTTTATTATTTCTTAAAGATTATCAATGCTGTAGAAACAGACCAAACACTTCAAACTCAGTTCTGGATTTTGTTTTGAAGCACTGAAGGGTGCTTTTCCTTGTACTGCACTTGTAAAAACAGAATCACTTTTGTCTATTCACAGCAAGACCTGAAAACCATTTTAAAAAGGGAGGGAATTGCCCATGATGGGCAGAAACAAACAAGGCAACTTCCTACTTTTATGAGACTTGCTTCTTCTGCCTCATACAGTGACAGATGAACACTGAAGTAATTTTACATCTTGTTCTGTCAGCACATGAGACAATAAATCCCAAGACGTAGCAAACACCCAGAAGGCTTTTTTCTGTTTCTTTTGGCTGCATAATTACAGACAGTAGTTACTACACTCATGCTACCTCCCCTTTTGCCCTTGCAGAAATAATAGGCAAACAATGTGAAAAACACAAAAGATACCAGGGGAAAACCTAATTGCTACATTTTGTGTAAATATAGGACATCTTTGAGGTGATGTCTGGCTTGCACAGGATCTGGTGCTACTCCTTCCAGAATGGCTTGATCCAAGTAATTCATTTTCTTAAATGCTTTATTTGCATAAGACTGTGAGACACCTGACAGCAGGCAAAAAGCAGGCACAGCAGCAGGTGCTGCACTGATCTCAAGCCTCAGTGCTGATTAACAGCAGCAGAGATGCTGATCCCGAGGAATATATAATGGCTGCTTATGGCCCACAACTATTTTCCAAGCCCCAGTACCTCCTTCTCTGTCAGGCACAAAAGGCACTTCCTTTTCATCCCCAGACAACACAGCAAAAGCAAAGGGCCTACCATGGGACGGCAGCCTGGGGCTTCTGCTGCCCACACAGCCTGCAACAACATTCCAGAGGGCCTGGAAGGGGAAAACAGAGATGCCAGACACTGCTGGTAAAGTTTCTGATGGATTCAGGAAGGCCAAGCTTCATGTGGGGGAAATGTTAATCCCATGGAAAGCAAGAAGAAATCACGAAGACGTGCTATGATGTGATGTCTTCCCAACCTTTCACACTGAACCAAAGCTGAGTCCTTGCACCACTACCATAACTGGCCATTGTTTTAAATTTGGTAGGCATCACACTTCCAAACAATTTGACAAGCCTGAACAAGAAGAAAGCAAACCCTCCACCATATGCTCACTCTTCCCGCCAACCTCTGAGACCACCACAAGAAGAACGGCAGAAAGGCTTTCCTGTTGCTATGTTACAGATGTTGTTCAGTGTCTTCATGGTGCATTTTTGAGACTCAAGAGCCTGTTTGCTGGCTGTTATAAATGCATGTGGGTGCAAGTCCCCTGAAATCAATGGAGCTACACCAATTTCAGAGATAAATAAGCATCTGGCTCTGATGCTTCAAGCTTTTTAGCACGAATACAATGTGTACAGCTGCATTCTGACATGAAGAGCTTAAGCACAACAATCTTAAGATTCACCTCTTGCTTATTATGAAAATGCATAATTGTTAATACAAAAATACTGGCAGAATCAGTCAGAAATTTATTTAAAAGTCCAAGCTTTCTAGGTCAGCTCCCAAAGCTCACATATGAAACTTGCCTTTGTATTTGCTTGAGAAAAGCAACAGCTTTTCATCCAAAGCAATAGTTTACTACTTGATGGGTTGGGGTCCATATTTTCTCCTTCTGAGCACATTATAAAATGCCTCACATGCACACACCCCTGTTCTAATAAGAAACAAAATATGTTTATACACATATCTGTGTATACACATACACAAATCTGCACTACAGAGCTATTTCTTAGCTTTTAGATCAGGATAAGCTGTTCATTAAGATGTCCAGCGGAAACAGACGCTGATGGAAGAGACAACAAACCACTGCATGAGGCTCAGGAGATTGGAGTCTGATCCCAACTGGGCCACAGACTCGCCTACTGTCTGCAAATAATATTTATGTCTTGAAGTATGCCTCATTTCCTCACAGGCAACAGAGATAACTAATGCTCCCTTTCTACTTCAGACACAGATCTCCCAGGAGGCTCCTCCTTCACCCTCTCTCTGCCTCAGCTCTGGAACTAAACACCTTCACGAAAGAGTAACATGGCATTTTTCTCACTCCTAAATTCAGCCCCCAAGTCACAGGGCAGGAAAAGAGGCCCATCCCATCACCTCCCATCCCAGCTCCATAGCAAGGATTTTTGGACAGGTGCTATTCCCTGACTGCTGTTTTCCCAAACCAGCGCCAGGACCAAAAGCCTTTCCCCAATGCAGACATTCAAGCACAAAGAGCCTTGCCCCCCACCTGGCTCCTATCCCCATTGCGCATATTCCCATCACAGTTTCTATAGGAAGACCATTATTTAGTTCAGCAGGTACCTCAAGGAAAAAAAGAAAAATTGAACAAAAGCTTATAAAGTTCTGGATTTCAAATGCAGCACCACTGTGATGCATTGTATCTTCCCTAGCTCTGAATTTTTGATTCAAATAGTTGGAAAGAGCAGTCTGAGTGCGACAGCTCCACAAAGCGCACACGAATCAGTTGAATTCTTGCCTAGAATTCCGTGGCACAGCCAAAGCTCTCCTATGACTGCACTTAAAAACTGAAGATTGAGTTTTTCACATTTTCAGCCGCACAATTCCCCTTGATTCTTGTTCAGAAGAAGGGCCTTTAGGAGCCTCAGCTCAAAACAACCACCACTGCAGCAGCAAAGTGTGAGATAACAGCATTTATATCAATGTCTAGCAAAGCACTGTACTGTACAGCATTTGGATTATAAACCTATCTGATGGAGAAAAACATAAAAATGTAAAGAGTCCCCTGCTCAACAGTGGTTAAATAAGGACGACGATGACATGGACCTCTAAACAAGTACTTTGCTGTTTTTTGGCCAGGATCAAAACATTACAAGGTCCCATTCATACCCAGCTGTCTCAACTTCTAGGCTAACATTCTCCATACTGAATCAGACTGCATTCCTTAGAAGCACAGGGCTGACTTGATTTCATCAGAATTTGAGACGCCAATCCTAAACAGACTAGGAACTACAAATGACTTCACAAACTTATTTCAGCTACACACAAATATCCAGAGGAGAAGTAACAGAACATGTAGGATTTGTGTGTCCTAAAAAGTGTTATGTGTTTCATTCATACAGTAAAATAAGCAGCTGATTATAACAGTAAAAAGGCAAATCAGTTCCAAGCAAAAACAGTGGGGTTTCATGTGAAAGTTTCACAGTGAAATAACTCCTGCCTTTATACATTGCTGGCCCGGTTTGAGCGACACAGAACTAACTTCTTTTCTAATGCTTGGGAACACTGCACTTTTAGAAGACTCTACTGTCTGATAAACTGTTGTGGGTTTCTCAAACCATAACAATTGGTCAGACAAATCAACTGTATCTCAGACAAATGAACTGAATTTTACAATCCACCTTTCAAAGTCTGAAAATCAAGAATTTAGGGAATGGTTCCCATTAATCCCATATGCTTCCAAGGCGAGAAGCAACACTAAAAGACATACTGTAATGCCTTTAGATAACGAGGCATGTTTATGCCTGCAGCACTTAAAAGCCACAAGAAAAATAGCCGAATCTTCCTATGATTGTAATCTTTTCTCTCAGGATGTCATCCCTTTCTCTTACAGACCGGGCCACAGGGAAAATGTGTTATTCCCATTAGGCAGAGCTGCAGTGGGCCCCTCCATACTGCCCTATCAGATCGAATAGTTTTAACTCTGGTTCTGTTGTTACTGGTACCAGTGGGAAAAAAAAAAACAACTGGAAGTGACTTTATGGGAGAAAAGAAAGACTCTTGACGTATTACCTGTTGAGTGGTAATGGTTCCAGAAACGCGTGAGGAAGGAGTGGAGATAAAAATCTATGAACAGAATATAAGTCAGGTCTGTAAGTAACATAAAAGTTTCCCAATTCTGAGTGCTACACACTGAAATGCTTTCTCCCCACCAGTAACAAAAGATACTGAAGTTATAAAGGCATTGCAGCCATTACGCTCAAAGTCTGTAAGTGAAGCAAACCCTGTAGACAGAGAAAACACCTAAGCAGCTGGGGAGGAACAAAAACAAACAAACAAAAGCATACAGGAAAAAAACAAACCACAAGAAAAGCTTTCAGGAATATAAACTTTTATCCAGGTCTTCATCACTCTGCTGCAAACATGCTGTTTTTCCTGCTATGTCAGATAATCTCATAAAATATGCTTCCTCTCTCCAAAGAGACTTCTCTTGCCTAAGTTAAACTTTTAAGGTTAGAATTAAAGGGCATAACAACTCCTCTTTAATACTGTCTCAGAAGACATCTTTGCTGCTTACAAAGAAAGGGCCTGGCCCCTACTCCTATTTGAAGTCGAGCAAAATTCCCACTCATTCCTCTGGAGAGGGGTCTAATCAAAATTGTTATTATCCTACTGCCTCCCAACCTCCTGGTATGGCATGCAGGAGGCAACAAGGGATATGTTTTTACCCCACTGAATAACTAAAACAAGAATTAAAAAAAAAAGTACTGTAAGGGCCTACTATCTGGTCTAGCAATTTATTGTCCATAAATGAACTGCATCAGAGAGTGTTTGAAGATTGAGCACTAAGTAGAAGCAGACACTTGCAGTTCAACAATATGTTGTTTCCTTTTAAAAAAGTTGTGTACCACCTGTTCCTTCCATTTGCTGTTTGTTTTCCTGAAGACATTGCTGGCAATGGAATTAGTCATTAAAAAACAACCCACAAACACTTACTTGGTTAACTAACTAGCACTCCAGAGCTGCTGGCGTCAATAAGAACAACTTCCTCAGATACTCCCTCAATAAATATTTTTCTGGCCCTGCCTCTGGTTTTCACATCTGGTGTTCGGTAGAACATTAACTCAAGCATTTGCTACAACTCAGAAAACTGCTGCTTTTTAAACTCCATATCTTTGTATGTTATATGTAATCTTAGACAATGAAAAACAAAGTGGCCATTAAGAAGTGCACCTATTTTTGTATATTCATAATCGCAGGATTTGAATTATTTGAGTGAGTGGGTTTTGGACATGTAGTCCAAATGCCCAGATACACCTGAAAGAAAACAAAAACAACAAGCCAGTTCTGCTGCTGTACAATATTGACATACTTGTGTTGACTTCAGTAGAGGCATGACAAGTAGAAATCCGGTTCATTAGCTTTATTATTGCAAGCATAGCCGGTTCAGTCACCGTATGGGTGCCCACTAGTTTTCCTGCACTACTGAAGAAAAGATGCTACAGCCACAACCCTCACTCAACATCTCCAACTTTGTTTCCTCCCTGGCACTGGTTCTAGGACAGATGGGCTTCCCTGGTCCCCACCGAACCCACAAGCTTTGGGGAAAGACGGTGTCACACGGGCACCCTTCCTGCTTTTCCACGTATGAACACAGGGAGCATTGCACAGGTCTGCAAGGCACTCTCAGCCCAAAAGAAAGGGCTGGTTAGCATCGTGGTTTGATGGCCTCCATCCTAAACTGCTGGATGTAGCCCAGTATACCGGCCAGTCCACAGCCCTCCTCCTGCCCAGGGCTAACAGCATTGCCCGCTGAGAGCCCAAGGCAGTGTGCTGCACATCCCCACAGTGCACTGCTGGGGGCAAACACTGCAAGAGATCTCTGGACGGAGAAACGCTGCCTCTCTCTGCCCCGTGCGCTGGAGGACTCCTTCTTACGAGAAGAGCATTTGGAACAGCAATACAAGGAGCACTTCCAATCAACTGGATTTTCATTTTTGTTTTTTTTGTAAGCTCAAGTTCCTTGTGATTTCAACATAAAAAGTCAAGGCTCGGTCTAAATAGTTTCTGCCTCACGTGACTCTCAAAGGTATTTTATAGCCCTTACCATCAAACCAAAGGATGCTGGATATGCCTTCAACAGGGAAGTGGATCTGGCTTTCTCTTTTCCTTGTTTATTTCAGCACAAAGGGAAGACTATCACACAGGAAATCTGTAACAGAGAAAGGAGTGGGCCTAAGGATAACATCTTTGTCTGTGTGGACTGTCCTCACTCCCCTATACCACACAACATGGCATTGCCCTCTTCAGGAACCTCTGCTGTGGGAGCTCTTTGCATTGCTGAACCCCTTCACACTTTCTGTTCCGAGCAGGAGAGACCGGTAATGATGAGTATATGTGAGCAGCTCCAGAAAACAACTGGAGGTGAATAATCTTATACTGGAAACTAGAGAACCAGTACAACCTGGTACAGTGACACTTAGATTTCGCCGACAGAGTGCCTTATTACAATCATTTATTTTCTGCGCTATAGCAGAACACTTTTACAACATAAACAGCCCAAAAGAACAGCAATTCTAAAGACAGAAGCACAAAAGACTCCATGGTACAAATGGTGGTCACAGTTCTCACATCACTCTTAACAGTATAGAGGTAAATGCTCAGCTAGATCTCTATGTTTATAGGGCTTGTTAGAACAGCAGCTCGCTCAGTTTCTCCATACCTCACATTCAACAGAGAACAGAGGTGCCCAAAACCCAAAAGCTTTTTCTAGATTCACAGGAGAGAGAGAGGTTCTTCAGAAAATGGCCCAACCACACATGCCCTTCATAGCCCTCCTGAGGTGCTAGTCTACAGACTGTCCTCTCTGCAGAAGAGCAGGGCGAGCACACTTCTCACAAGCAGTAGCCACACAGAAGGGCCTAATGTTAAGCTAGGCAATGCAGGTCTTGGGCTTTTGATAAAATTATCTCCATTTTGTTGTTCGTACAACCTGAAAATCCACTGTGAATTAGTACAGCTCTGGAAACTATTTCCTATATAAGACTCATGTTTTTCCTGTGAAATATTCTGATAAAATTTAAAAACATGGGTTTATTGTCTTTTTTTTTTTTCCCCAGAGACTCTCAGTAAAACAGAAATGTTGCACTTACATTTAACGTTCTGTTCTAAGGATTTGGGGTTTATTGCCTGCAAGTGTGAAAAAATAGGTAACATTTAGGTTTAATAAGTGCCTGAGCTTGCAGAGACAGGCCTGAGACAAATGTTCTTGCTTTCATTCTTTTGTGCAAGATACACAATTGCTATGTGATCAGCAAGAAGGAGAGGAAAGGTGCTTTGGGGCAGCCCAGAAAGTGATGCAACAGAGTCAGACCAAGAAATGTGTGAAGAATTTTTCTGTGCCATTTTCCAGGTTGTATACAGGGTTAATAAAGGGTTATAAGGAAGGCTATCAAGACAAAAGGCAGAGCTGAACATTTAAGGTGCTGTGAAAAAGTAACATGATCTGAACATGTCTTAGATTCACACAGGAGAAAAGGGAAAGAGAATACTATCAGACAGAAGAACTAACAAAACTCAGTTTGAAGTGTTTATTCAGCCTTGGTCTGGAGCTGCAGCCTGCATTCACTGTTTGATCAGCTTACTAAAATGCGATTTAGACAACCGATTATTTAATTACAAGAAGCTTTTTTGCTCTCCATTTATGCAAGAACACCTTTTCTTCACATGATAAATTGTGAGCAGCTCAAACACAGCTGAAAGTACCCATATTCTGGGTACAGGGAGAATTGGATTACTACTCACTTCTAAGAGCAGACAGGATTTTACCCATCCCGTTCAGCCGACAGCTTGCCAGCCTGCACCAACTTTCCTTGCTACACACATCACTGTTTGTGATGAGCTCCTGGTAAGAGCAGACAGCACATTCAACACCTGCCATCAGAACTTTTGAAGCTCAGACTTGCACCAGTGAATTAAAATGCAGAACAAACTCTCCTCAACTTCACTGTTGTTCTTTGCAAAGAGCGGCCACCGAACAGCTTCATCTACACTTCAAGCTCAGATTCTCAAATCACTCTCTTCATTAGAGTTATTTGGCTTGGCCTCATTACAGCTTTGAAAGACGCAGCTCTTCCTGACGATTTAACTTTTTGCCTAATGAATCATGTTCAATGACATGCAGAGGCTGACAAGGAGCAGCAAAAAGAAGCCTCTTGCACTCACTGAAATCAAAGGTAGACCTTTTCTCACTGGACAAGAATTAATACCATGGGCAGGACCCTGGCAACTTCAAGTATGCTGACAACCAGAGGCTTGCCAATAAATTTTCACACCTCACCTGTTTCTCTCGTTACCTTCCACAAAAGCATGAGACGAAGCTTACAAGACTACAGCAATTCTTTTTAGTATCTTGAACATACAAACAGTCTGTCTGTACTGCAGCCCATCACGATTACAATGCAGTATTTCACAGCTGGTGAAAAAAACTGCACTCTGAAATACCCAGCAGAGATACCACTGCTCTGCACTGAAATACTGCCGCTCATTCTCCCTACATCCTCAGATGTAGGAAAGAAGAACTATGATCTCCAAGACAGAAACGCGTGGCTGCAGTAAGAGCAGCAACGTTGTGGCCAGAAGAAACCGGGCACACACAGTTGCAGGCAACGCATGTCCCAGTTTCTACTCCATTCTCCACAACAGCAAGAAGAAGGACAAGAGCAAGGTCCAGGAAAGAAAAAACCAAAATCAAACCTATGACTTCACTGTGGTTTTGCAGTATCACCAGATAAACCTGGTGCTTGAAAACTTCAATTAGCCGAGATCAGTACTTTTCTTGGCTGAAGAGGAATGACCAAATAATTGTTCTTGCAACAACGACTGGATAAAGTGACAATTATATTTAACATCTCTCTTTGTGTTGTTTTTCACTTGAGCCATTTAAATAACCAAAAGCTGTCTGCACCCATTACAAAAACCCTCCTCTGAACAAGTAATGTCAGAGTACAATGGGAAATCCAGGGTTCAGCATTTCTTTGGCATCTGTATACAACCTCAATAAAACATTTCAACAAAGCAGAGGAATGAACCTTCAAACAAAGCGGGCATGTGGTGACTGACAGACAAGTAATCAGCACATGTTGCAGAGAACATTCTTGGCAACCATGAACCCTAAATTTGAGGTGTGAGAAGAGAAAAAACGCCATGTTATAGATTCAGCTTGCAATGCTTGTACTCAGCAGCACCAGCTTTTGGATAGCTCAACTCGTACTGCAAATAGAACGTTTCCTACAGAAAACAGACACCTGCACAAAAAGTTGGCAAAAATCCCAGTGCATTTTTATTTTCACTTAAGTTTCCACCCCCATACCATAAACACCTTCACTGAACAGCCCAGGAAACATACGTATTCTCTTTGTTTAGAATACCATCAAATTACGTAACACATGTACATGCAGACATAGGAGGAGTCCTGTCAAACTACTTGGTTTTGTTTGGACAAGACAAAGTGATTCATTAGGCAATCTATCCTAGCAAAATAGAGATGTACAACATTTCCAGCGCTCTGGAATGACTGAGAGGAGATCAACAAAAACAGAAAACCCACCTTTTGGTGTCGTCGTCAGGTCAGTCACAAAATATTTTAGTCCAGGTTTCCAAAATCTGAAACAAAGCAAAAGCCCTCAGTTAGTGGCAGCAATTAAAGGGAAAAGGTTCTCCTTTTATTAAATGAATTAAAGACTCATGAATTGCATCATGGGATTAAGAAAATACCTTCCTTCTCTGCTTTTGGTAACAAGTGCAAAGTTACACCAAACTCTCCTTTCCAGTGACTAGAACCTCTCCTGCCATCATAGCTTATGTGCTTTTGAATGCATCAAAACCATGTCCCACTGAAGAGCTTGGGCCTTCAGAATGCCTGTTCTCTTATAAAACGGATATCCACAGAAAAGCAGATTCCACTGAAACACAGGCTACACTGAAGGTTTCTGTTATAATCAGAGTTTCACAGAAACAGCTAACCCCCTTCTTCCTTTGCAGAAAGAAGATCTGCAAGCAGAAGACCTTTCATATATCTAGATTCACCAGGGATGATTCACCAAAAATTACAAAAGACAGTAACAGCAACAACCAAAAGTATCAGGAATCAGCAAACAAAGAATATAGATAATATGACTTCATTTACAAAAGCTTCCTTGTTTCCAGGAATCCCAGAGTTATACTGCACACTAAAAAATGGTATGCTTACAAGCTGCAGACCAGACTGATGGGATCTATAAATTCAGAATCATGTAACCAAGTATCATGTACCGCAGAAAAACTGCAATGGGGAAGTGCTGCTGAGCAGTCACAGAGGAGAATTCTCTCTGGTGCTACAGCTGTTTATTGCATGACCTGGGGCATATCCTTAACTACTTTGTGCTCTAGTTACTACCGTATCTTATGGTGAGTATAATATTATCGTAACAGCATAAATGAGGATTAATTACTGCTTTGCAAATCCTGGGAAAGGCTGGGCAGGGGAGAAGCACCTATAAAGTACAAATCGTTGGTATTTAAGAATTGCATTGAATTGCTCAAGAAGGAAGGAGATCAGACAGACTTCCCTTCCCAGCTTCAAGCCAACAGCCAGCAAACTGGAAAACAAATTTTCTAGTACTATCACCCTTAATCAGCATGCACCCTACCTGCTGAATTAACTTCTGCCATATGTGGGTAACAAAAATCACAGCTGAACAAAGCTATATAAGATATTCACTGCTTGACAGGGGAAGGCTGGGGAGAAGATAAATGCTAGCAGGAATAAAAGCACTTTGTACTTTTAGTCAACTTTGCTATATCTCACTGAGCGTAGGGATTGTCACTGAAAGCAATGGAAGCCTTGTATCTGACTTCATCAAACTTAGAAATGAAGCATTTCATTTCATAGAAAGGTAGTGAAGGGCAGGTTCAGCATCTTACCTAAGCTAATATGAGGCAGTGGCTGAAACAAGAGCAGAAAGCAAGCACCCCATCCCTACCTCCTGCTTTTAAGCATAGGGCAACTTTCTGAAAGCAAAAAACAGATCAAGTTTGTATTGCGCACTGCTTGTCATAATGAGAAATAAAGATGGAAGTGTTATCAAGAGAAAAGCAGAAGTCTCAAGCTCAACTATTTCTTCTTTCCTTTCAATACCAAAAAATGAAAAGTCAGTTCTTACAATATGCTGGCCAGGCATAACTCAGGCGTAACCTATTATCTTTGGTTAATTCCATATGTCTGAGAAGGAAATCAGTCTAAGCCGGTTAGACTTGCTAAATGAGATTTGTCTAAGGCCCCACCCTCAGGTCCAGTGTCATGCACCAAAGATTTGGCATTCTTTAGGAAGATGCTACCTGTCCAGACACTGTCAGTAATGGTCAGCAAAACACAACCATCTAACAACTCATATATATATATAATATTCCTCTCTTGAGCAAAACCCTATTCAGCACCTCCTAATCTCTGAGGGGCTCGCAGTCTGTATGCAAAGCACATCCAAAGCAAGAGATGAGTAGAGACAGTACCAGCAGGATCCCTTTCATAAAACTTCTGATGAGCATATGATGGACAGGCACACAACCCTGACACCTCCAGCAAGCAGAACGTCTAGCATCTTTAAGGCCTGGTTCACAATGTTTACTTCTTGAGAGACTCTAGGTTCATCCTAACATCTTGGGTCATGATAAAAGGGAAAAAGACTTGTTGCTAGCAAGATAATATGGCTGTGAAACACTAAGCAGACACCTATTTAATTTTCTGCTACAGTTACACTCAGTTATCTCTGCTTTAAGAACCTCAAGATTTTCAGAATCACAGTCCTGACTCATGGAGTCTGTGGTGAACACCCAGGACACATTTAGGAGAAGACTACTAATAAAAAGCATCATGCCAATTGCTTGACTCAGAGAAAACACAATTAGCACTGCTACATGTTGGCACTTTGTCTTCCAAATACTCATTGGCTAATAAAATCAGGAGCTGTTTTTAAAGAACACGCCTATATTGAATAATTTATCTACCCCTTTCCTCTAACTACAGTGGCATTTTCTGTCAGCTTTTATGTAAAGTCAGCGTTCCTGCAAGGAGTCACACTGACAGATCTAGTTAGCAAAGTTTATCACAAATAGCTTTTCAGTAACATGCAACACGAAAATAAAGTTGTCCAGTATTTCCCATCTTCCAGCCTTTGCTGGCCCCAAGAGAGGGGCACGTGCTACGAAGACAGCTGTGCTTGCAAAATATCCATCGGTGCAGCTGGACACATCAAGATCTTCTAACACCCTGGGTAGGTTTCATTTCAGAAGATGGAGTTTGTTTGGCTAAAAGGGAGAAACTGTTTGAAAATCTGAAGGCAGGAGATGGATTGGGTAATGGTGATGATGAAATTACACCACCAACTATTCCAACAGAAGGACGAAACGAATGCAGCAGATTAAGGGTAGCAAATCTCAAAAAAAAAGAAGACAGACTTCAACCAACTCTGCAGCAGTCGGCAGAGCTTCATGAGAGGCCAAAAGAGTGCAGGAAAGCTACAAGTGCTGGAGATGGAATAAAGATACAAACGTAAACTATTATGTGGCAAAAGAAAGCTAGGATATCAAGTAACTACAGTGCTGACCAAAACAGAGAGATATGTTTAAAGAATATTAAGAAGAGACTCATGTAGGTAAGTCAGCTGAAACAGATGAAATTAAAATGCAATTTTTTTATTATGTAAAAAAAACCAAAACAAAAAACAACACCACCAAAACAAAAAACAACACCACCAAAACAACCAGCCACCAACAAAAAATCCATCATCAAAACAAAACAACCACACATTAATGGATGAAACTACTGACAGGACAAATTCACAGGAGATGAGGGAAGTCCTCAAGTGCTGCTTGAAAGCAAGCACAGGACCACCACAAAAAGGAAAGAGGATGACAACCACACACTAGAGACCTGTTAGTCTAACTCAGATTTCTGAAACACATCATTAATCAATTATAAATACCCAAAAGACGGTTAGATGATCAAAATCAGCAGATCTGCCTCTGTAAAGAGCCAACCAAGACAAAACAGTCTAATCTAGTTTTCCATATTTACTGGAAAAAGGGGCAGCACAGAAATGCTGTGCCTTCGCCATCAGGGGTTTGAAAGAGTTCTCAGAGGGGTCAGTCTGAGGCTTACTTCTTTGCAATATTTTGCGTGAATAGCCAGAAGAAAGCACTGAGCTGGGAGAGTTTACAAGTATTTCATTAGGTCCAAAATAATCCAAAAATGATGCCATGAAACTCAATGATGCAAAGTGCTGCTGTAGTGCTGCTGCAGAGACAGCAAAAAGAAACATTTCAGCATGCAGCTTCATCCACCAACATCTTAGTCGAAGCCCAAGGGGCTGAGCCCAGGTAAACGATTTTGCACAGAAGGAGTGCAAACCCACGTTCCTCTCTGCTGTGCTGACTCCTAGGTGGAGGCAAGTCACACCCCACAGAAAACTAAAGAGAACAACTAGATATTCAGCTTTCACAGTCAGATTTTCCAGAGCTCTTCTGTCAGAGCAATCAACCTAGTACTATTAGCTGTTGTCTGCAACACAGACATGCCTTAACACAGGAGATAATCCTCCAAAGTATAAAGCTAGCAGTTGTTCAACATGTCTGAAAGACTTGCAAAGGAGATTTAGGCTAATCTAACTAAATTAGCAATCTACTGAAGCTGTACACCACCTTCACTGGACAGTACAAAAGAACCAGGTAAACAGGACAGGGATATCTCTGGGAATCTGGCTCCGTAACAAAGGTCTATATCGTGTCTCTTGCAATTTCTTCCAGCCTTGTGCATTTACCTTTCTTTGATCTGCCCAGTGCAGATAATGGACAGTCCAAGATTTTTGGTTGTCTGCCTGCCTGCGTGTGATGAAGCTGAGCAGCAGGAGCTGTGGATGCACTCTGAAGGCCTTATCCCTGAAAATACACTAGGCTAATTCACATTTTGAACTGAGGTTCACATTTGAAGTTCACTGCTGCAGGCCGCTCACAGCAGTCTGTGTGAAGGAAGAACAAATGAATCCTCTGTTTCTTTAAAAAGCCAGAAATTTCAAAGCCCACTTTATCTCTAATTGGAGTAAGGCTGCTCCTCATCTGCTATGGTACTTTTGATAGCCTCTATTAGTGTGTCTCATGATATGAAAAGTTTAATGATTTCTAAAGAATCGAGAATATTTCAGATTGTTTACACATGAAAAATGATCTATGGCTCAGAGCTGAAGAGGAAGTAATGTAACAGATCTGTGGGGCATCTTCCCTGCTGTGTAAAACAGGAGCAGATACAAATTCAATACCTTTAATGGAAGCTGAGAGCCTAGTTTCCCAGGAGCTATTCAGAGTGCATACCCTTTCAACTTTAATTTCCCTGTTTCAGGGACAGGAATGCACACCAAAAGTACAGCAGTCAGTACTTCTGCAGTGAATAACCTCAAAGCTTCTGTTTGGTTCTTTGACTGATCCTGTTATCCTTTTGCCATTTTTTATGCTTAAACACATTTTTAAGGTGCAACTCAACACACTGCAAGAAAACATCTAACAAAAAAAAAAATTACTTTCAAGAGCAATCAGTTTCGCTCTAACCCTGCTCTTATTCAAATAAATTCTTTATCCACTCATGGCAAGGCACTTCTGTTAGTATGAACCTGCAAATACTGAATTGCTTCCTGTTCTCATTCATAGGTAATGTCTTCCTGATAGCAATTCTGATTTCCAGGGAGTTTATCCAGGCTATACAGTTGCAAGTAAATTAAACCACATCCTTTTATTACCTGCTTCGCCAATTTTCAATTTATTGACATCAACCTATAAGAGATAACACGGTTGGAAGCTTTGTGCAAGGAAAGAACTGCCTGAAAATTTTTTCCATGAGATTTCATACTCAAAAGCCTGACTCCTACCTAGGACAGATCAGCACAGCTCTACCAACATGCCAGGGAATGCCACTGATTCATAGCAGATAAGGATCCATCTTGGACACGTCTCAGGAAACCACAATGTGAGCTGTTCCTCTCTCTGCAGTGATGAAAAGATGAAAAGTATCTGCTTGCCTCTGCTGCCAGAGAACCTACACGTTCCCATTCTCTCCCTAAAACAAATGCTTGTTTGCCCTGTTACTCTCACATCCGGTCCTGAGTCCAGAAAGGCAATCAGAGCTTCACCACTGACCAGCACTTGCCAACCACATCACCAGAGTCAGCCCTGCCAATCACAACTTTTCAAGAGGAAGCATTAAATGAAGAGTCTCCCTCTGACTTATAGACTCCTACTATTTTAATTTCCAAAGAGCTCCCAGTCTACAACCTTCACTTTCCAAAGGTCACAAAGGATTAGTTATCCCAGTACAGAAGGGTAAATGAGGCCCAAAGAGATTAAGTTATTTATTGCAAGATTCCAAGAAAATCTTTGAAAACACACGCAAACCCCAATTCAGATGACATCTGTCACAGCCTCAGCTGATGCTAAGGGTACTTGTTAGACAGGCTCACAGCAGCTACACAACTTTGAAAAGTCCATAAGCAGCCCTAGTTAAGGGCTAATAGTTGAGGAAAAACTCCTTAATAACTATCATAGGCAGCTTCAACAATCAGCAAATCAAAGAATATAATACAAAGCTTCAATAATAGCAGAAAAAAAAAAACATCAGTAAAATGACACTCATTTCTAAAAATCAAGTTCAATTTAAGGTATTCATATCAGAAATCAATGAGAGTTCTTCCAGACTTTTTAAGTGTCACACGCATGAAGGATTACTTTGAGGAAGCATATTTCTTAATTAGATAAAGGATCAATTCTATTTGTGATAGCCTTAAAGATCTGAAACATGCAAACGGGTTGATTTGATAAATATGAATCTTGAGTAATTTAAAAAGACTGTGCCATTCTAGATAAGAAAAAAAAAAATTAAGAAGTCTGAGCAGTTTAAACTCCAGCTGCCTGATGCACAGGTTTTAATTAAAAGATCACAGTGTCTTTCCACAGGACCTGCTCCTCACTCTTACAGAAATTAAAGGTACTCCAGGGACAAAGAAAAGGAGGTATTTGAAGGACAGCTCTCTCTGACACCACAACTGAAAGGCACATGATAAAGCAAGGACTAAGGATGTGGAAAGGAGCATGCAGGTGTGAGGAGGGCAGCCTTGGAGTCAAAGCAGGATGTCCTAGACCACTGTTTCTCTCCCAGCCTCTGCCCAGGGTCTGATGTCCTACCTGCATCTCCATGCCCAAACTGCTCACAGAGGGTGAGAGCAGAGACTTCACAGCGAACCCGAGGATCTTCCACTGGAAACCTACAAGTAGGGTTAACTTGAACTGTAAAAGTTTGTTCCGCCTCTACAGTACAAGTGTGCCTCCATTTCACTGCATTTCCCTGTTCTGAAATAGAAATTCCTAAACCTGTGACACAGCAAGACAATATAAGAATGACTGATACAGAAAAGTTAGTATTTTCAAAACAGTCTTACACAGTTTGCAGAAAACAAAAAGAATGAAGACATGCACTGAAAATACAGGAGAAAACAAAAAACACTGAGGGCTGTTTCTAAATGGAGCAACATCTATATAATACACTCAATGAGGCATGAGTTATGTGGAAACAAGTAATAAAGTGATCCCATAATTAAAGACTGCTTTATAATACATATGCAGAAGGCTGCCACAAAGACTGCACAAACACCCTTTATTCCAGTATTTCCTGAAATGAGCCATTTGACTCAGCAATGTTAAAAGGTTCCTTTAACAGTTTTCTCGGTCTGTGATACATCATCTAGATGTAACTGAGGTCAAGTGCATTAAGAATCAGAGTAACATTTTGTGCCGCAACATGACAAAAAAAGGCACTGTCTGAGCTGCAAGGGCTGACTAGACTCAATCTATTTCTACAGCCATACTAGAAACATATGTGGAAGTATCCAGAACCTGGAATTCATGAAAAAACCCAACATTTCCAATAAGTTTTTTTTTATTATTCTGAATTAAATATATAAATACTAAGTCTTTGGTGGCCTCCTCATCCCCATATAAATGACTGTGGCACCACAGAAACAGCACATTAACAATGCTACCCAGTCTAAAGGCTAACGGGGGAAAACAAGGTCACATAGCAGGGTTTTCTGGGTCCCTCACCCAGAGACCTGTCACAAGTCACAACAGCAAACTGATTCAAATCTGCCTCAGAAATCCCATTTTTTACAGATTTATTAACTTCTAATTAATAGGTACAAGCATTGTTCTAGTCTTAAATAATACTTTCCTTGGGAAGTGACATTATCTCTATTGTATTTGTATTTCAGCCAAAGAATAATGCATTTCTTCCTTTATTAAAAGGGCTGACAGTAACATAATTAATGAGCAGCTTTGAATGTGATCTTCTTTTAAAACCCTCTATTCAGGATCAGAATGCTGTTTGTAATTATAGGTGCTGAGCAAAAAACTTGTCCTGGTACATTTCAAAATGCTACATATATAATTAATCTCCAGCTATTTTTCAACATAGAGATTTTCAAAGGTTCAAAGGGCTTTCGGAATGGAGGGGTTTGATTTAATAGGGACTGGTCTCTCAAATCAGATAACTTAGAAAACTGCTCCAACAGCCCTAAGCTGTTGGCAACTGTGGCAACTATTCTTACAAGTAAAAAAGAAAACTGGGCTCTGACACAGCAAGCTGTCATTCTTGAAAGTTGTCCTTAATCACACAATCAGCCATACTAAACTCAGTGGGGTCCTACCACATATCCATTTGTAAAACCAAGACGTGTCAAGCTCAGGGATCCCATGCAGTATTTCCATTGACACTTTCTGGTTCTGGAACAGTCTTTTTGACAGCGTATTTTTTTCAAAAGATACAAGGAAAGCACTTGGGAGCAAGCAAGTACAGCTGCAGCATTAAATAAATTAGAATACATTTGTCAAAACTCTAGGCCATATGTTGATTGAGATAGAGAAGGTGTCTGACAGGGCATGCAATGTTAACCTAACCACACAGACAGAGGCCACTTGAAGTAATTCTATTCAGGACCCACATCAAAGAGAGATGAGGGTTTATGAAAGCTGCACATGTTCTGGTCCTCAGTATTCAGGTGTGCATGTATGTGTCTGTATGTATATATACACACAGAGTAATTACACAAACTTTTTTTTTAAAGGAGAGATAGGAAAGGAAAGCACATGGAAAAGGAAAGGCAGCCAGGACACAACCATCTGAAGAGCAAACATATTGAAAATTAAATATCCTACTCAATTATAGTAGGTTCTACAAGTATTTTCTGAGCACAAGTACAAACTGCCACTGAATGAGAAATGACTGTTTCCACTGAGGCAAAACCAACAGTACACCTGACTTGACCCTTCATGCCATGCCAGTTTATACCTGCAAAGCACATAGTCACAGTCCCACTTCTAAAGAGGTTTAATATTTTTTTAATCCTGTATCACAGTAACTCTGACACTGAGTCCTTCTGCAGTGGCTAAAGTGCACGCTATCTCAGGATAATGCCTTGTGCTGGCTGCCAAAGACTGAATCAAGCTAATCAGCAGTGTGCTATTGCATGCTGATGTTGACACTTCAAGGAATCACAAAATATTCAGTTCAACTCATTAATCCTTTAATGCTGCTTCTCATCACTCACAGAGCTCACTGTAATTGCAGGTTTCAAAAAGCACCAATAAGATTATTAGCAGAGCAACGCAGAGGACAGCACAACAAGAAAAGAACTTCAGATGCCAAATCATTTTTATGCAAAGCCAGTACCAATGGCTTCAATCTCCTCATATGCATCAATGGCAAACCACAGGCAGAATTACCTGTATGTGGGTCCACAGAGGTATAGCAAGGCAACAACCTGCAAGAGAACACTACAAGCATATATCCTCTCCTAGGTGCAAAACCAGTCCCTCCATTTAGGTACAGGCACCTCAGATTACAAAGGTGGAGTCCAGAAACTCCACTGCTGACTATTTGGTTGCTGCACATTTGAGCCAGGGACCCAGTTCTGCTGCTCACCCCTGGTGAACCTTTGCCTCCAACAGCCTGCTCTGACCCTGCTGAACAAACCCTGGAACATATGGGAGTTACAGGAAACTGGAATTAATGACTCTGTGGTCTCACTGCACCGTTCTACACTTGCAGCTAGCTAAGTTTTCCCTGCTATGTACAGCAAGCACGCAATTCTTCAGAAAAGAATTTGCTGTCTCTTTGATAAGTCCCATCATCCAATTTTCAGCTTCTCTCTGCATGATACTAGCTTTGTGTTTTAGGCCTTCTCTCTTGCTCACTCCTCCCAATTTACTGTGCAGTATTTTGCAATCTCTCAGCAACACAGACACACAGACAAATCACTTCCTCCTGTCGTCCCTCCATCACTCCTCTTGAATAACATTAGTGAGACACTGGCTGTGGGTCGTTGGACACCTTTAGCCAAGACAAATTGAGGTCGAGACTCTCAAAGACACTCGGGCAAAAATCTGCAGGGTGTCAATTTATTTGAAAATTACATAGAGCAAATAATTGTATGTTCTTCTGTCCATGTCTCAAGATTCTTCCCATCTCCTCCCCTTGTGTTACGAGTGGGATCTTACCCACGCACACTGACCCCAGGAATACTGTAGGATATATGGTCTCAGCATAAATTCATGGAACACTTCAGAAAGCACATGTGCATGTCAGGTAATCCTGATAGGGGTGTTTACTCCACCACTTAATGTCAGTGTTTAAAATCAGCTGTCTTTGGCTAGGATACTCAGTGCTCAGTGAAGCACCGGTCCATCATCCACCTGGACAAACTGCACTGTTTCAGAATTTGTCCCTCAGGTTTCAATCCTCAGCAGGTTGCTCTGCAAATACAACACTTTTCCCTCTGATTTCCCACTGCCTCCTTGCAATCCTCAAGTACCTTTCCCCTACACCACTTAACCGTGGCAATGTGCTGGTGTAAGGGCAGCTACTGTCACCCTTCTCAGCACCTTTTTCTACTGTTTCCAGAAGTCCCGAGTACACACATAAGCCAAGTGTTCTAACGGCGGAGGGGTATCATCATCACCCCCAAATAGATAAGGCACAGGATCTCCCAGGTTTTTTCCCTTGTAACCTCCATGATTTCTCTCCTCTGCTTAGCATTAACATCTCAACCGTACCTCCTTACAAAGCACAAGATACAAACACTCACAGTTCAATGATGATTTTCCCCATCAGTTGAATGCGATAAAGTCCTGCCATCCATGGCCCTCAGGCAAACATGGGATGTATGCACTTGAGAGGCAAAATTTCTGTGCTAAAGCCCTACAGATAACATTGCAGAGCCATAATTACCTCGCATAGGAATCTTCTGCACTTGACCATGGAAGAAAGAGCATTCAATAGAGAAAATTACCAAGCAACAATCAGCAAACTGCACTCAAGTCAAATGCAATCACGGTTACATACATGGGTACATTGAGTTGATGATGTCTTTAAGGCTAAAGCCTATTTTGCACTGCCTCCAGCTCAAAGGCAAATATGCCAGCAGTAATGGTAATTGAACCAAAACTGCCCTAAGGAGAGAACATTTCATAAAGGTTGAATCAAAAGCCAGAACATCCCCAGTAAGAGAAAGCTTCAGCACTTGCTGTTACCTGCAAGTCCAAGTCACTTGAGCACTGCAAATAGATTTTGTTAAACAAAGCTGACACACCTGGTCTAGGCACAGCAGAGGAAGCCCTCATGATAGCATAGCAGGCCTAGCATCACTGATCAGAACAAAGCAGTACCGCAGGCAAGCACAACCAATCACACATTGAGCATGCAAGAGTTGGTTGTGTGGTCACAGCCTGTGCACTTTCTTTCATTCACGTTTACTCAGCAAGTATCAGCCTTAAGACAAGGCATGGAACCAAAGCACAGCTTCCCAACTGAGAACCATAAATCAAAAATTAAACAAGGTAAATGAGATGAGCAAACAGAATACATCTCGCCATCCCCATCAGTAAACACAGTTTTTGCTTTTCCTTTTCTTGAAGAGTAAGAGACAGGTACATAGAAAACAGCCAATGGTTGCTGAGGGACTTACTCATTTCCACATGTTTTATCTTTATAGAAAGATCATCCTCAACATCTTACCCAGTGTTAACTCCAATAATGTGAACTGACAGCTTTGCTTTTACCATTCATACCTGTGCGGTATAGCAGTTCTGGTTCCCATCCAACACTTAAAATATTCACCTATATATTCTATCCCTGTCAGTCTTTGAATCATCCTAAATATTCTGTAATCTGCTACAATACGGCTTTCTTTAGAGAAGATCTGCTAAACATGACATATATGGAATCCATTTCAGTAAAGGATTTACTTTCTTGTCAGGTTAGAAAATAAACTGATAAAATTACTCATGCTTTCCAAAAAAATGGATTTGTTACACCAATTCTTTAGACTTCTTAGCTTTAGGGTAGAAATTTTAAAAAACATGGTAGCACCTGGACAGATCACAGAATGCAAATTCCTAATCACCTTTCAAAAAAAGCAGACCTTCAAATACCCCTTTTGAAGAGGGTAACAAGACCCACAGTACAAGTTATACTCAAAATAAGATCTAGAACAGGTGATTATAAACCATATTCTTTGACCACACAATTCATCAAGCAAAATCTAAGAGATTTCTGCAACTAAGAAGGAAAAAAGCTAAATCCTTCCGCACAGAATGGATCTTTTTCCTGTATGTATCTAGTTTGGATACTTTGCAACTTATCCACTGAGTTGGTTATACATATATACAGACACACCTCAAAATACAGTGCTGGCTGCTTCTCTGCAGAACCGCAAGATGACTGGAAAATCGGAAAATCCTTGTGGATCCTTGCAGAGACCACAGCTGTCCAGCTAAACACACAGCAGCAGCTTTTGGATGGCTACCAAATATATCTTTACTGAGGCCAGGAAAAACCGTCCTGAATCCCAGTTTGGGGGCCTGCCCTACTCCAAGATTTTCCACTTCCATCAAGCTGCGGGTAAGAGCAGAGCCGCCCCAACACAATGCCGAGCAGGCCTGGCCCATGGCCATGCCCGTGTCCAGCCAGCATGGAAGGACATCCTGTGTAAAGGTGGATGCTGACAGCCTCCCAAGGGAAAAATCAAAGCCAAAAGGCGTTTGTGGCCTGGCTAATCCTGTAATCAAATAAACTCTTAACAGCTCTCTAGTGGTGCGTAACGCTGGTGGAAGAATTATGCAGCTTTGTTAAAAATTATAAGTTAAATCTGCTTTTCTTCTGGGGCTTTGTGGATAATTTTACTCTTTACCTCACAAGCAAAGGATTTCCATTTTTCTTTGAAATACTTTTACAAAAGTTTAAAGTTCATCAAAATGGCAATCTCCCAATTAAAAAATATTACTGACTGAATGGTATTGGTAATATTTAATCGTTATTAAGGGATTTAACAAAACGAAAAGTATAATTGGATTTCTTCCTCTCTTTGCAAATACCTCACCACAAGTTCCCAACACCTTGCCCATCTATTAAAGTAGATGCTCCATAACAAGCAGCTAAGCTTTCATATTACCTAAGATTGCAGGAAAGTGTATGTGCATGAATTATGCTTTATAATAGGAAGAGGAGGAGCCTATAAATTGCATGTGCAATTTCCAAAATACAGATAATATTCAATATGAAACATTTAGACAATAGCTAAGGAAGAATAACCAGAATAATTAGAATACTCATTCAAACTGTGTGCTTCAAGGCGAAATAAAGAATTTTCATATGATCATCTGTTTGACAATAATATAACTTCCAATGTTGTTTTCTAGCAATATACAGGAAAAAAAGTATAATTCTATTTATGATTTCATTATATTAAAAGCAATATCTCTGCTTTCCGGTGTCCTTGGGCAAAGGTGCACAACATACTCCTTTTTCTGCAAAGGTCATAGGGAATAAAGAAAAGGAAGTATCTCTCAACTTTCTGCATTACTGTCATGCTGTAACCAAAGGCTATGGGGAAAAAGAAAACCAAGTATCTTAGTAGTTTCTGCATCACTGTCATGTTGTAACCAGGAAGGCTAATTAATGGGGCTGCCTCAAAAAAGACTGTTGTGGTTTTTTTGTTCTTCAGAACAGGCTTACTGCATTTTTACCCATTAAAAAATTTCAAGCACACATAAGAGAATGAATTTTTTTAATAAATCTCATTTTTTCCAGATAGAAAAAAGCAACCATGGGAACATACTCTTCTTCCATTATGTCTTGCCTGCAGATTACAACAGGTAAAATCTTGGAAAAAATTTATTACTAAGATAAAACTAGCAGAAAATCTGGGTTTTAACTGAAGTCTTTTTAATTTTCAAGGTGGTTTGTTTTTCTTTGACCAGCAATAAAAGACTGAGATTTTCTGAATTTCAAACCATTTGCAAACAACGTGCAGGTAGTTCAGTTGAAAGAAAAATTTGCAAAAAATTTTTTAAAAAGTCATGTCCCCGAAATTTCACTAATGAAAGTTTGACATCCTTTTCAACCTGCCAGAAATGTTTGTTTGTATTATTCAAGCCGCTCTCATTATGGTATATAAAAATTTATCAATAATGCTGTACCATATCTTTCAATTAAGATATTTATTAGTAATCATAAGATTCTGTTGCCACAGAAAGAATTTACATTACTAGATAAATTCTGAAATACTATTTTTGAACCTTATCCATCAGATAAAAATGTTTCAGATTCTTTTCTAAATTAGCTCCTATAATAACATGACTGATGGTGAAAACATTCCCAAACATTTTTGTGTTGTGTACATCAGATGTAGCAAAGAATGCCATCCACATGCTCGCCTTCAGCCTGCTTTTTGCATTCTGAAGTCAAACATGTATAGAGTTTTCAGGATCTTTTCCTATTTTATATACTGTTCCTGATGATTATTCCTTGGATCTCAAGTTTCTTTATCAAACCTATCAAAGTTTAAAAGGAGATTCTATGTTCAAACCTTAAAGGAGTTTCCTTTGCAAATAGCAACCTCTTGGGGAAAATATTTTATTCACTCCTGTTGTTCTCACTTTGTTGTTAATTCACAAAAAAAAAAGATGCTTGACAAGTGTCTTGCCCTATCAGTACTTTGGTGGGGTTTTTTTCCTACGAGAATTTGCAGTATATTATACAGTAGCAAACCTCACCAGCTTAAAGAAAGAAAATCTCCATGCAGAACAATGATAGGGTGGCAGAGAGGGTCATAACTCCTCCTCAACCTTCTTTTTTATGGCATCTCTATCAGGTCAGCAATAAACAAGGACAAAGGAGTGCACTCCACCCAGACAGCACAACAGGAAAAACTGGATATTCCTCAGAGCAACCACTGCAGAGCTGGGAACCTGACCACAGCTTTCCTTTCCACTCTCAAATAAGAATCAATGTAAGGAAAGATAAGACATCTCTTAGAAGTGCATGTATTTACCTAGTGTTTTATACATTTAAATGCTATGTCTTTTATGTTCTGTGCTCTTCTAAAATACACAGGGTTTTTGCCTCTAACTACCATATACTACACTCTCAGTGCTTGGGATAGCTGGGATATTCTATTTAGTAGTCATTTCTTGATCCTTCCATTGTTTTCCCGTCAGCACAGCCACCCTTAGCCATTCAGACAGCCATAGCATCTTATTTCCATTTGTCCTTGAATGATCAAAACTATATTTCAGAAGTACACAATAAAAATATTTAAAAGGAACAACAGACATTTGAAAAGACAAAATAAACAGAGGTCCTGGCACAATGCCACACCACCATTCCACCTCATCTCCTGGGTGCAAGAAGTGCATCATGTATGGCACGTCACCTGTTTTCAGCCACTGTTTACACCTTCAAATGGTCTTCCCAGCATGTTATACTAAGAAGTTTGATTTCACTTTAGGTGTTATTTGAGAGAAAGTCTCAAAGTGGACCAGTACAAACTGTTTCAACTCCCAGTTCCCAAAACTGACACCGACATTAGTGTTTGCCCAGCCCTCTACCCGCAGAATACTCCTTCAAAACTAGAAAGAAGAAAAGAAAAAAAAAACCACAATGCAGTGCTATTGCAGCATAATCTATGTTAACATCTACATGATTTCAAAGGCAGGGTTTGAAACACAACTGAAGTAACTCACCAGCTTTCAGAGTCCTAATCACAGCTGTACCCAGCTGTCTCACTGCCACCAAGTCACTCCCACAGCAGAACAGACCAGAGCAGAGTCCTGTGTGACAGAATCCTTAAAGGTGGCTGCACTGACCATGCAGCCCAGAAACACTTTGGCACTGCATCCCAGAAGCTGTACAGCTGCAATACTGCAGCATTTTTTCCACAGGCTAATTGCCTTCATATCTCCATTAATATCCCCACTTCTGGGTCTTGGACTACATCAGAGATCTCTGCATCATATAGGACGCCACTTCACTACCCAGACATGGTCACCTAAATGGAGTTTATATACAAAACAAGGACTCAACCTGGCTTTCCAGGGTCCAGGTGCAATTCAGTGTCATATTTCTTAGAGCAGAACTCAATGTTTTGGCTTTTATTCTTTCACAGAACCTCAGTGTAACAGAAATACAGCTCTCTGTTAAAGCGCACAGACTGCTAAATAGCACTTGTCCTTGTTCAACTTAATTTGCAAATTCCCAAATCCAGTTTTACAACTGATTTTAAATGCATCTGTCATCCAGTGGGCAACATCTGCTGCACGTTGCTAAGACCTGCTTCCTCTGTACAGGAAGGGAGTCTGTTACTGCTGCCACAAGCTTTGCAGCTGGGTTGGTTTTCAGGTGGAAGCTGGTCTCGTCCAATGCACAAGCATGTGGCACGTGCATAAGAAAAACTAGTTGCATCCGTTCAAAGCAAAGCCCAGCAATAACTCAGTCACCCACAGAACTTTTCACTAGTCCTCCCTGCAAACGTGACCCCTCATATAGCTCTCACTGCCATGAAAACAACCATAAGGGGATTAAAACACAGATGTCTCACTGCCTTCCTCTCCCCACCCTTAAAATCTAACTATCAGGCTGGCCTGATTTATACCAAAAAAATATCCTTCCGTGCCAGTATATACTACCCCTTGTGATGTCAAGAGTTTCAGACAAGTCTGTGATTCAGTGATGATGGAGAAGAATTAGATGAAATAATTGAAGGGGAAAACTCCTCTCCCTTTCAAACGCAGACAAAATACGAACTGATTTAAACTAACATAAACCCTGCAATAGTTAGGTTAAAACATCATGAGCATCCTATTTGGGTGTCCAGGGCTGTCTGGCACATTTAGGCTAATGAGCATCATTTATTGCTCTTTGACCTCTCTTTTCAAGAGTGCCCAGCCATGTGCTATGCTTCTCGGCCTGTGGGAATGACAGGACATGGGGCTATTGAACAGGATGGGACCAAAGAACCACTGCTGTGGGAAAGGGGGAGAAGAGTAGGGAAACAGAACAACCTGAAACAGAAAAGGTAAAAAAAAATTGATACAGAAGGAAAACAACTTCTGCAGGTCCTCTGATAAGAAACTCCTTTTGGTAGAAAGATGTGCCACAAGGATTAACTTGAGAGAATGCCTAGGTATGATACAGCATGGTGAGCAGCTGGCTCATCACGCCTCATTATCCACCAATGCTAATATGAACACCTCACACCTGGTCCTCCCGTCATTTTGGAACAGAGTTCACAGTTCTGCTCTTAACCCAGGAGCTGTTGCAACCCAATTCTGAAGAAGTACCATTAGCCAAAGATGCAAATTTTCAACCCCTCTGAAAGTAAGATCAGTAAGAGACAGCTCTAACCACGTCAGGGGAGAAACTACCTTCTGCAGCCCTTCAAAGGCAGCTATCCCCCTTTGAGGAAGAAGTACATGTGCAGGTTGGGGACAACAGAAAGCAAACATTTCACTGATGTGGGGGGATAGCAGGGCACGGCAGTCAGCAGGTCTGGCTTCTACACAACACACCCCCACCACCCCCAAAAAACTCTGGGTGAATCAGTGCTCAGTGCCACTCCATCCTTGTACTTTGATGTCTGTTGCCCAGAAGAACGCACATCTTACCACAAGTCTTTATGTTGTCTAGCCTAGGCAGCCTCCCTTGTAGCACGTAGACACTGCACAAATAGTTTTATAGCAAGGACACTTAGCATCCAGCATCAACTTACGCTACATAAAAATTTAAGTCCCAATTTCAAGAGTCACTTAAACATTTCTCAGCCTTGCTGCAACTCAGCAGGCTCCACATGACACCTCTCTACAGGCACTAAGATTTCCACAGAGCTACTTCACTTCTCCTACAGTGGCTGAATGAAAAAGGGAAAGCTCTGCTTTAGGAGCTAAACAACATCTCCAAGCCCAGTAAGAAAAATAATAAATAATTACATACCCTGGAACATATCAGAACATACTCAAAATACTGATAAAGTTTAGGTTTTGCTGCCCTCAGTGACATTCTGTCCTAAATTAGCTGCTAAAATCCAAACTGATCTTCTTCTCTGTTCTTTTGGCTTTCAGACAGTTCTGACAGTGCCTTGTTTATCTCCTCCTTGTGGCTTCTCATCTGGACAAATATTTATTTTTTGTTTCTTAACTGTGTATGCAGTTTTCATTACCACCAGAAGGCACTTCAAAAAGATTAACAATAATTTCCGTATTCATTTGACAGGCATACTGCTTTGTTTTCCACTCTATTTAGGAAGGGGGAAAAAGTACTGATTAATGATCATCAACTATTCTTCAGCTTCTCTCACAGGAATTGCATTATTGTATCATTTACAATAACAGTTATGCCCTTAAGCCAAGTTAAGAATTGGCTTCATGGATTATAGCTCCAAGAAGATCAGAATATCAGAAGCCCAAAGGAAATTAGTTATCTCCTTGGAAAATAAATCTTCCCACAAACTTGGGATACACATCTGGCACAGTCCCAGCCTTAGTCAAGAACATCAAAATCTACAAATACAGTCTTCTGCTGATAAACATCTGTGCAGCACATAGTTTGCATTTATGGTATCAGTGATACTCTAAAGGATTGCAAGTCCAGGCCATCACTAGTTCTAGAAGGCAAATTCTATAGGGCACCTCTGTAAGAAACCCCCTAATATTTTAAGACTATTACACCGTATGGGGGAAGAAACCTATCACTCAGTCAATCCTGAATACTGATTTTGAAATTAAGAAGCACTTCTAGCTTTGTAGCGGCAGCAACGATATACTTAGGGTTACAGCCTTTTAAAACATTTTTAACTGTGCAAAAAACCACAAAATCCCAAAACCAATGAGGGGAACTCATTGGTCATTATTTCCTGCAGAAATTTAACCCCATCGTACAAAGGGAGAGAAACAAAGTATCAGTATCTTAGCTGAAATCAGTAATTAATAGCAAGAAGTAGCAAACCAGGAACTGCAATACAGAAAATGAAGAATTATTTGATGCAAATGCAATTCATTTAGTATCATGACACTCAAAAATTTTGTTTTGTTTACCATTCACAGACGACCCCTTTTACTGCCTGCAGTACACTGTTACTTTTTTAATCATAATATAATTAGTATCATTGGAAATAAATTTACCGTCCTGTTAAGAAAAGGTCAGCGGTATGCAGCAATTTACCAAGTCTGAAAATCAAATGCTGTCAGTCAACTTTTTTGATACCAAACATGTATCATGGAGCCAGAGATTAAATCAGGACCTCACTTGAGTCATGTGCTGCATCATAAATACTGTAAGGACTGCTGTTCTGAAGAGTTTCTCATTTAAAGACACCAAACACACCCCCACTCTCCCAAGGGGAGCAGTACAGCTCCCAGCAGCACCTGCCTAGGCAGGGAAGACAGGGAGATGTGAAGGCAGAGGTCCTGGTACCCAAGCACCTCCCAAGTCTCCCAGTTCCTCCTCCCACATAAGCACACCTCCACATGATAGCTGCATATACATGTTTAGGAAACACCAACACGTGTATTTTTAATCCTGACCCAAGCAATTTAAGCCAGGTAAGAAAGAGACCACACAGGAGAACTAATTAAACATCTCTACCCAGACACAGTTCTTTTGTTTGTTTTCTTGTTTTTGTTTTGGCTAGTTTTGGTTTGCTTCTTCAATGTTTATTTGTTTTTGCGTGTGACCCATCTATTCAAACACAACTGCAAAGGATGTATCAATCTTTTTTTTGTGTGTAGTAAGAACACTGAGAGAGCAGAAACAAACGAATGTTTTACTCCCAGAGAGTGTACTAATACTGAGAAAAGTAAAGTGCTCCTGGCAGAATTCCAGTAGTTTAAGCAAATGGATCCTTAGTAGCTAAACACCACACTGCCTATAGGCAACGTTGCCTGTGGGAAGCCCTTTAAAACAAAGTTCAGATCTCTTACTCCGTTGCCCTTTCTTGCTCACCAAGGCAGGAGAGAACTAAATGTTTCTAGAGAATTATCATTGCGATACTTGCCCAATACAGAGAAGCAACCTGATTTGTTCAGGAAATACGCTATGGTAGATTTTCTAAAACCCCATTTTGCTGTGCGTGGGAAGCTTTCAGCTCAGTCTGTGGTACAAGGTGGCTCCAAGGCCCACATCTGTTGGGCTGAACCCCGCTGAGAGCCACCATGAACGGCATCGGTTTAACTACAATCTCTGCCAGCTTCAGTCTGGAGGAGACACAAATGAACTCGGGGGCATGCACAGCTGTGGTATTATGGTGCCTGACGTGGCCTGTAGACCTGTCTCAAACTGCCAAGTATATGCACAGAAACCATAGAAATTATGCAGACTAATTGTGTCTGATCAGAACCTATCAGATAAAATTTCAGGGTTCAGCAAGATTTCTGCTCTGTTAGAGTGATCGACACACAAATATCATGTTCATATGTTCACATGCCATGTTCATTTGCTAAGGAATACTGGGCACAGCTCAGACCTGGCAGAGAGCCCAAGCGCAGTAATACACTGGAACGAAGAGATCATTGTGAAAGCAGTAAATCTTAGTAATATTCCAACAATAGCCACAGATGAAAGGTGCTGTTTATCCCAAGCACTTTTTAAAAGCTTCTGAAATAGTTTTCAATCTTTAAAGAAAGAAATTTTGTAGACTGAGGATTTCCACAGCAGATTCCCAAGGAGGTTCTGAGATACAAACCAGAAGCTGGTATTGCTCCTCTGTTTTTTCCCGGGCTCATGCACTTTTCACACCCTGCCTCGCAAAAGTCAGCCTTAACCAGGCAGAAGAGATTTCACCTTGGCACTAGCCACAAAAACAGCCAGCAGCTTGATCTTGGAAAAAACATTTGTCCCCCACAGATTGGCCGGAGGAGAAAAAAAAAAAGTAACTGATGATCAGGGGACATGTTCTGCTCCTGAGAGAGAATTGCTGCAGTGCAGGAAAAGCTATTTTGGTCATGAATTGCGTGCAGACCCTGTGGTTGTTCAGCAACTGAACTCTTAATTGTCACAAGCAAAACCTGCCTTTTCCTAGCTTTGCTATGATCTTCTGTTGGCCCATTTGGGCCTATTGTGTCCTCTCTTTTCAGCAAAAACAGTACAGCTCTTTCCCTGATACCTAAAATCGACTCTTTACTGAGCCAAGAACATCACATACAGGCTTCCCTTTTAACAAGCAAATACAGCATACAAAGATAGGACAGGAAAAAACCTACTCTGTTTCAGAAAGCTACTCTGCCAGTTTTGTCCATCCACTGATGTTCTCTCACTGTTCTTCACAACTCCAAGTGTATGTAAATACACTTGGTCTTCAACAATTTACAGCAAAGTCCCCAAGACAGAATGGCAGTAGAGAACAAGCTGGGACTGAGAAAAGACCTGCACTGCTGCTTTACTCTCTCTGTTACATTCAAAGTCAATGCTAGAACTCAAATTTATGGTTGCACAAGTCACACCACAGCTGACTACCCCTTTGTCATCAGTTTCCATTCAAGAGGCAATGGTCTTCAAACAGAACTAGAAACACATAATGATAGAGTTTGGAAGGGTCCCTCAAGGTCTCTCATCCAAGTATCTATCCCAAGCAGGTCACCCAGACTTCATCTAGCTGAGCTTCAAAATACCTCCACAACTGAAAACTCTACACAGTACCTGTTCCAGTGTTTGACCATCCTCACAGTACAGACGTTTTTCCTATACCTACTTGGAATTTTCCCTGTTGCAACCTGTATCCTTTGCCCTGACCCCTTCATTGTGCATTTTCAAGAGTTTGGTAGCACCCTTTCTATATACCCTCCCTTCTACCCATTAGGCAGCAATAAGACTCTCCCATAGCCTCCCCTCCTCCAGATGGAAGAAAATAATTTCTCTCTTTGTCTCTTCCTATACCTCATTGTCCCATTAATCACCCTGGTGGTCCTCCACTGGACTTGTTCCAATACATATCAATGTTGTTCTTATGCTGGGGAACCTGAAACTGGACATAGTGTTCCAGATGTGAGCTCCCATAACTCAGCTGTGATTCTGCAGATCACCACCCTGAAGGGCTGCAGTATCTCTCAGCTAAAAACAACATATACAAACATGACATGAAAGTATTATAATTCTGCTTTTTACAGAAATGGCTGAGTGCAGTTCCCAAAGACAGGTAAAAGATGCCAACCAGAAATTCTGATTGACCTTCTTATCGAACCTTTGCTCTTAACTCGCTTTGTAGCAAGACCTCCGCTCGCATCATGAAGTATTTTAGAGATTCCACTGTGTTTTCTTCTGTCTTGAAAGCTGTCCTGGTTTGAGGTAAAACAGAACCAATTTTCTTTTAGGTAGTTTTACTTTTCAGCTAAGCTGTTTCTAACTAACTGAACTCTGAAATTAAGGGTGTATTTTTAAGACAGCAGTCCGCTTCTAGAGTGATACAACCTGATGTTTATAATATATACCAATTTATATATGCAGAGAGACTCTTGTTTATACTTTTTGCAATAACAACCAATGCCAGCTAACTTTGTTATAAGCCCTGTTGGAGGGTCAGAAGCAGAAATGCACTGAGGGATTGCACCTGCAGGGAGGAGCAGACAGGACAGGTGACCCAACAAGGGTACTCCATCCCATCTGCATCATGCTCAGTATAAAAGCTGAGGGATCAAAGGGTCACCTCTCCTTCTTCAGTGGTGAGTGTCCAAGGAGGACTCTGTCTGTTCTTCTGCCTTTGTTACCGATCCGTGCATTCCTGCAACCGAATCCAGAATCCAGTTCCCATTCATTGCCACGTCCAGTTTGGGACTTTCTCAGTGCGCGCCTGCGACGTGATTGTCATCCTGGGAGCTCAACATGTATATATATTTTGTATATATTGAATACATTTTAATTAAAATGGTTTTAAACTCAGAAGTCTCTTTTCCCTCTCACCGTTCTCTCCCTGGAGGGAGATGTTCTCCCACTCTGGAGGGGAGAGAAGTAAAAGAGAAGATCTGTCATTCATTTAGTTCCTAGCCCAAACCACAACAAAAGTTCACCTGCACCCACTCTGATGTAGTGTATTACATCTCAACAAAAGCACGTATTTTATGGGTACAAGCTCCAGTTTAGAGCTGAATCTTACTGGGAAATAGCACAATAGCTCCCAATGACATGTTATACTGCTGTTGTGGAATTTCCAGGAGCTGCAGAGGGACACACGCAGTTCAGGTTTATCAGCACTGCCTGCTGGGACAGATACTTCTCACGGAGAAGGGAGTAATCATTTGAGCTCCCAGGGGAGGGACTCCCTACCAAGAAGAAAACATAGTAAAACTCTCCTAAGTGACTCAGCTGAGCCCAAGCGAAAGGCAAATCCCTCACCAGGTTCTGAAAACAAACTTGAGTTTCTGTGCAGCAAGAACATCTAAACGAATGGAGAAGTTGGCCTAGTGTCACGCGATCCATTTAGCTAAATAAAAGTCTGGCATTATATGACCCATCCAGTTGCAAGACATCACTGGTTTACGTCAGCAAAGAATGTCCTTGATTGTCACCTGACACATGTAACCCTGGCCTGCAAGTGCAAGGCTATGAAAGTCTCCTGTCCACAATAGAGGTGAAGACATCTTTCAACAATCACAGGTTGGACCAATCCAATTTGTTTTCAATTCACCTACTCATCCTTACCAGTCTTCCCAAGTCCTTTAATCTCCCTCTCCCAAATTCCCACAGAACTGGAAAGGGACCAAGTATTAACTGAGGTGTCAGCCTGCAAGTGTTGCTAGCGGCTCTGGCTGCAAGTAGATCCAAGGCTAAAATGCAAACAATTGCTCTAAATGAAGAGCTGGACTTAGATTGAAAGGACTTCTTTTTTTTTTTTTTTTTTTTTTTAAATAAAACCCAAAGCTGGCCTTCCTATACTATCTACAAATGAAAACCCATCATTTTTTAATCGCACAAATTTGTGGAACCAAGCTAGTTTAGCACAGTTACCACTGCACAATATGTCAGCTTATCAGACTGGGAGAGTGAGCCTGCAAACACAGGTAGCCCAGCCAGGAACGGGCATCAGTGGCTGAAGCATTAAACTCTGCCACAAGCACAGGTGCTCTGAGAACAAACAGTATTATTTTGGATGGTACCACACTGTTGCCTATCTGCACTACTCTTTCCCAGACCTCACACTGCTGCTCCACCCAACCCCTGTGTAAATAGCCTACGTGAAATTCCTTGATGAAGCAATCCAGCTGCTGATGGACAGAAATTCAGGTCACAAGATCCAAGATCCAACACAGCTGGCCCCTTTAAGTGGCAGCACCAGCAAAGAAGCCAAGGACTGAACAGTCATACACCTCAAATGGAAGTGGATTGCTTGCCTCCCAGTAATTTATTCAGTTATTGATGGAAAAATATTAATCCATGGATTCACTAAATGTTATTTCTCCATCTTTGAGGCTAGATGAAAAACAAAAACAATGACTCACAAATGGCTCATTACAAAAACAGCAAAACAAACACTAAGATCTGTTATTCACAGAGGATTGTTTCAGCAACTCCACTTCAAAGTGCCAGGGTGGAGCATCCAGGTCTGCCTCTGCAGAAGAGGACAGTATCTTGAATGTTGCACTCACATTGCACATTTGCTATTCCTGTTTCTCTGTGCTTCCAGAACTAGTCCTTCCAGCTTCCAGAGTAGTGCAAAAAAAATCATTTTCAAAACAGAAACACATAAACTAACTCTTCATATTAAAGGGATATATTTTTCCTTTGGGACACTGTGCACTCAATACACCTGACACTACTCCTAGTTTATCAAACAAACCAGAATAAGAGAGAATTACTGCAAAGCAAGCTGGAATGACTTTCTGGAGATCACTTCAGTTTTGTGGAAGGCATTGGGTCTCCTCGAGGTGTAGGAAGAAAGGGGAATGGAGAGCCATCTGGTGCGCAGAGCCGCAGTGGAGGCATGGCTTCCCAGAGCAAACCACTCCTTTCCAAAGGACCCCAATGGAACCAGAATGGCTCTCTACAGTGTGCACTGCAGGATCAAGATCTGGATCCATAAATGTGCATCCACATGGCACTGTCACAGCATGCCTGCATGACTAAGAAGCCAGTGGTATGCAGGGACACAACCTTAAATGTAACTGTGTCTCCAGACGGGCAGCTGGGAGCATGCTAGGATTTACCAATACTGCCTAGGAACCTCACCTCCCAGCACGTCCAGTAAGAGCTAAGATTTGTAGACACCAGGATTGTTTGCAACTACAGGAAGATTAAGCACACTTTTAAAGAAACAGCTGGAAATCGCCAATGCATTTTAAAAAGCTCTACCCAAACCAGTAAGATTTCAAGTGGCAATAGCAAAACTGCATTTCTCCTTTTGAGGTGGCAGTTCTCACCACGGAAACCCAGCCCCCATATGATAAACTGCTAGGAATTTTTTTTAATCTGATATATTCTAAATATAATAATTTTTTTATTTTTTTATGATGTGGTTAAAGAAATCTACTCTCAGGAGAACACATCGGAAGCCAACTTCCAATGCCAATTTTTTTTTAATTGCCAAGTTATTATTATCTTGTAATCCCTAAAGATTTTGAAAGTCCTTGTGATGGAAACACAGCCTTAAGTACATAAAAATAATATTCTGATATCTGAACACAGTCAGTTCATTTTTTGGTAGACAACAAATGTAAAGTACTTACAATTTCCAATTTCCTTCTTGCATATCCTTCTTTGTCAGAAAAATACTTGTCCCCAAGAACAAAACAAAAAACTGTGACAGGTGGTCTTCACCAGTATAACCACCTGATCCAGGAGACAAGCCAGGGCTTTTCTATTTTTAGACACTAAATCAACTTCTATTAAGCAGAACTCTCTTCTTTTTGAGCAGTAAAATCTATTGCTACAGAATGCTTACTTTCATGATGATGGCAGAGATGAGAAATGGGGGACAAAGAAGAAAAAGAGTAATTGCAAGCTGATTAGATAATCTGAGCACAATGCAAATGCACTAAATGCAGAGCCCTGGAACAGGCTGCCCAGAGAGGTGGTGAAGTCTCCATCTCTGGAGACATTCAAAACCTGCCTGGACACGTTCCTGTGCAATCTGCTCTAGGTGGACCTGCTTAGGCAGGGGGGTTGGACTAGATGATCTCCAGAGGTCCCTTCCAACCCCATATCATGCTGTGATTGTCTAAAGAAAAATTTAAGGAGCATTAGAAAAAGCAAACTGAGTGACAAATTCACATGTTCTCTCCCTCCCTATTAAAATAAAAACTTAACTACGACCACTGAACTTTTTTCCTCATTCCATCTCATGAGCTGAAGTAGTGACACACTTTTCGAGGAGAAATATTGTCCCTGTACTCAAGACCTAAAGGCCTTTATCTCCTTTGGTCTTACACTGCATGGAGGGAATCAGGCCATCAACATCACTGGTTCCTCACGTGCAGCAGTAAGCCCCCAGGAGCTGCATATGATTTAATGGGACTGTGTACAAAGAAATCCAGGGTCTGTGTGCATCCCAATTCCCACTACATTTCAGTGCCAACCTTACAAGTTTTGGCCTCTACATCCATACCTGCAAGCACGTGCAACAGATCAATTCACAGAAGAAAAAACAAAAAACCAAGCAAACATTTGTACTCATTTTCTTTGAGGACCTAGATTTTTTCAGACTATGAGGAAAGGTCCTACACTCAAAAGCTGTCCTACAATCCGAACTGTAATTGACACTGCAGATCCAATGAACTGGGGAACATAACACCTTATGGCAAAACAGAGCAAAAATTTTTGTTTTGGAAGAAAAGTAACATTAACAAAAATATCTCTTCCAGCAGTAATTATAGTGGGAAGAACAAAGAAGAATATGTTGGTAACGGGGAGCAAACCACACTATCTACAAGGCACCATGTCAGCCCAGTTATTCTAATCCACGTGCATTTTTGTGTCATGTTAAGTCATCATTTACCAGGACTTCTGGGAAAGAATTTGAAGCTAATCTTCCCCCCCCCTCTATACTGAGTGCTGAGGAGTTTTGGGCCTATCTGTTCCTGCCAGAGGTTCAATGTAAAGTCTTTACATATCAGTACATCATAAAGAGCAGACAAAGAAACATGCAAAAGGAGCCTGCTACTCTCAGAAGGAAGCTGGGAGTCCCAGCTGTACCTCATTTCCAATTAGCCGCTTCATGAACTTTTCTCACATGAGAATGTCTTCTGAAAAAATAAATACACACTCTGATTAAGTAAATTGTGAGGAGTTAATTTGCAATTCCACAATCCCCAAGGGACTCCAAGACCAATCTCTCTGGTGTTGCATCTACAGTAAATTAATAGTTTACATTGTAAGACCTATGGCCTACAATGAAGATACCAGGACAAATCTTGAGTACATTACTCACCCTAGTCCCACTGATTCAAAGGCACTACTAGGCCAATTAAAGCAAACAAGATTTAGGAGTCCACTACCTGCCCCAATGATTAGAAGCACAAGCTGTTTTCCCTGCTGGGATCAACAGCTCCCCAGCCAACAGCCTCCGCCTGCAAGCAAGCTCAGGGTAGGCTTGCAAAAAGAGGCAAACCCAAACGTGTTCCCCCATTTGCATTCCACTTTGCTAAAGTCACAACACAATTCATGGCTCTGACAAAGAGACAAGCAACATAAGGTGAGCCTTCCAGATTCACATGTCCCAACCGCTCGGAGGTATGCTAAATGCTGTGTCCTCTGCTCCTCTGGGGCTCGATTTTTCAATTTGCTTTCTTCCCACATCCCCTTCCTTTGCTTGCCAGGAACCAAGTCGGTCATTTTTATTTCAAGTAATGTTGCCCCAACCCTGCAGCATCTCAGAGCTCTGGAACAGCAAAGCACTTTTTATGTAAAGTCCACTTGATAACAAGATTAATAAAAATTACACAGCATCTTTAAAGGGCCATCTTGTATCAGCATAGCAAGAGCGCAAGTTCTTAATGATGGATAAAAGGAAAGTAAATCAAACAACACTAAGAGTCCAGGTGGTTCTAAGCCTCTTCTACAAATCAATTAAACTGAAATCTTCTAAGGGGCAGCCCCATTCCCAGGCCACACTGTGAACTGCCAAATATTCTAAAAGCCATTGTCCCTGGTCTTCTAACGAACTCACAGTGAACTGAACACTATTTATACAAGTGTTATAATTCATTTTCTATACATTGAATGAAAAGCATCTTCTTTAGATTTAGTTACATAAAAAAGCCACTATATAAGTGGCCAGTATACTGTTGTAAAGCAAATTATTTATGTAAACTGGTGACAAGTACCCCTCCCTTGCTGCACACCATGGAAGGTGTAAATATAACTGTGAAAATTCATTTCTCTAAAGTCACTAAGAAAAATGAAGTTTCATCAAGGATGAGTTTAACCCAACAATCTTCCTTCTATCAAAAAGTAGCATAATGGCTAAAAACTTTTGAGATTTTTTCCTAAGGAAAATGATGGATGCTCCTGCTAATTTTCAGGTTTTGCAACCTAAACATACTCAGATATAAGACAAAAAATATTTACTTTACAGGTGAAAGGATGCAACTTCAATGCTTTGATGCAGAATTCATGAACACTCTTTTCAGAGCAACTGTCAGTATGAGTAATTCCACTGGAAATTGTGAGGAGGTGATAAATGACTCGTAGAGTTCTCCAACTGGTTTTCTATGCATATGCTCCAGTTGATAAAACACAACTTATGTAACTAGGACAAGACAATTGAACAGTGAAGACAGCACAGGAAATGCCATTTCTGCTGTTAGCCAAAATGCTCATGTGGCATTTACATTCTCAGAGAATCATCGGGAAAGTTTGTTCCTTTTTTCTTCCATGAGAACAGAAGCACGAGTGTTTATAAGAATCAAGAACACCTCCTTTCTTCTCCACCCACATGAACTTGGCAGCATATCCCAGTATTTTGTGATGTCAGCGTTGAAAAACCTGCATTACATTGCTTCGGGGCCTCTGAGAAAATAAAAACAATTAAGCTACACACTGATTTAAGACCTGCCCTTTTCTCCTCTGTGTGCCCTGCATTCAAAGAGAAACTTGTTGGTTCCCCTAATAAGTCTGGCCCCAATTCAGCGGCTGATTGGAGTTGGCTCATGGGATTAATGTTGGTGATATGAACTGATGAACATTTGGGAATCAGGAGGTCTGCATGGTTACCTGGGCAATGTGTAGTGCTACCAGCAGTGCAGCTGGAAAGAGCATTAGGGCTTTAAGAGCCTATATCAAGAATGACATTATTGAGATAAAATCCACAAAGGTAATAACAAAATCACCCAGAGGCCCTTGCAGGACAGAGGAACTGCAAAGTGCCATTTCCTCCAGAAGAAGGCACTCTCCTGCCTGCCCAGCCTAGTTAGGGAGGCTGGGCAGAGGTGGTAGTTGCCATTGCCATCAGCATTCACTAGCAAACTGTCAGCCAAACGTAAACACCTACCTCAGAAGTAACACAAGAGTCCAGGACCAGGGCAGCAGGATGCAGACAAAATGTTCAGTTCAAGCACGCCTTTCCTCTCTGCATCCCTTGACATCAGTGTGGTTCTCCCTACATATTTAGGAGCATCCCTCAGTTAAGTGCACAATAATGCCAGCCAAATCTGCAAGGGCAGAATGCAACCCACCTTTTCGTTAATACACCTACAATTCTCAAATTTATACCCAGATACTTCCCTAACATAGGCTCTTCTGAGCAAAGGACGAATTTTGCCCCAAAGGCTTGAAAGGTCTAAGGACAGTGCCACAGCAGGGTATGCACTGTTCAAAGGGCAGCAAAGGGAATAAACATGCTGGTAAGCACATAATCATGCTTTAGGTGTTAATCCTGCAACGTAGCCCAAAGCACAGACTCCTCTTTATCCCTAATGAAGAGGCTGGGACCCCACAGGCGTGTACTGATGCCACAGATACCTGGTTTTTGCTAGAGGATTAGGGTCTCAATCACAACTGGAAAAAGCACTCGAGGAGATTTTGGGCCCAATTGGAAAATGCTGAAATTAAACTCCAATACAATAACTAAAAATCAACTAATGGCCAACAAGTAATTCAAGCACAGATTTCTCTTACAGCTAAACAGTAAATCCTGTTTGGTGGCATTTAAGCAGGTGAACTTCCATTGACACATCAAGATTTATAAAGCCTGCTAGCTATTTTACACCAAAATAGCTCTATCACAAGATTTAACAAGAATTCCAGATATTACAGTCTGTTGTACCGTAGTACCATCTAGTCCACATAATACCATATAAAGAAAGAGTAAATAGAAATGTGTTACCTTTGAAATAATGCAGTTAGATTCCGACCCAGCACAAACCACTCCCTCTCTGCCTGCTACTTCAGTGGAGTACAGAAAGGAAACATCAATGCTCACCTCTGCACATGCATACGCACACATATGTTTTTACATTAATTTGCCTGCTTGTTGTTCATGGCCCAAACATGTTGGAAACCTCCCTCCCCTCGCCAAAAGTCACTGACACAAGTTACATGCAATAATTAGCAAGTGACACTGAAGGACCTGCACTTCCCCCCTTTAAAGAAAGATTTGTTGTGGAGTTGACAGGCCACTGCTTTTGTTACACACTGCCCTTGATCCCTTCATAAAGCCCACAAATCAGCAATAAAGCCACAATCTTTAGCAAAGTCTGTATGCGGCTCACTTGTAAAGCACTCTAGAAAGTTGTGGCAAATTCACTATTTCTGACAGGTTTAATGAATAAAAACAGAGAAAAAAGGTGTGCAAATCACTGACAATCCGATCTAAGTTATTACTGTCCTTCCCACAGACTTAGTAGAGACTAAATGAAAGCTATGGGCTTGTTATAAAATGGGTGCTGCACTAACAACTGGAAATAGAGCTACTTATTTCTTCTGAGAATCCCAGGTAAAGAGTAAAAGAACAGCTCTGTAGGAGTCAAAGATTGTATTAGTGATGATTATGGGTTCCCCAACAACACAATCTGCCTTCTGAAAATCTTTCAATGGAAGATGATAATTAACAATACGTGCTTCTTTTCATTGAATCAAACAGGATCTAGATTACATATCTAGATTACTTTTCTATCCTTTATTCCTGCTCTCCTATTGGATTCACACTGAGATTCCAGGCCTGATCTGCTATCCAGGAGTCCTCCATGACAGCTACCTTCCTCAAGGACAATAAAACTGTTAATCAAGAAGCTGAGTCTCACAACTGAATCTGACATCAGCCTCTCAACAAACAGCTTACAACTGCATAACTTCTCCAATCTTCCCCCTCAGAGAGCAACAATCAAAACCTATTTCTTCCCTTTAAGGTCCTCACAGTTACAATTTGTACAACCAAAAATTATACCAAACCACTGAGGGAAGAGGAATAAGGGACATACTTATCAATATACCCTCTAGAAGTCATCCAGGTGTCAGCATGGCAAGTAGGGCAAAACAGGAAATGAATAAGACTATTTAATAACTCTTTTCTTGTCAGTTGATTATAAAGATGGTTACAAGATGAATGTTCCTATTTCAACATGCATGCACATTTTATTCTGTCATTCTTCATATTTTAGAGATTTGTACAGACTGGACAGAGATTATATATACATTATTGCACACTGTGTTTGACAGACAATCCAAAGATGTTCCTTACAACAATTTATTTCCTTTAGTACAGTACTATATTATTTTTACTGCAGAAGTCATTACTGTCATACGAGAAGCTTCCTATTTACAATCCTTCAATATGTGGAGGAGCCATTGCTCTAGCATGTGAAAGTAGTATGCAGAAGGACTTAAAGTCATTCATGTGCACCAGTAGAAAACTGAATGAAGTAGCACTGACTGCAGGTAAAACATGTTTCTCTTGGAAACTGACCAGGTGACAACTCTCATCTATTGACAGTAACGGTTCTATTGTTTACACTATTTCTATTTAACATGATCCAAGTATTCACTCCAGTAGTATTTGTATAACAAGTTCCATTCAGCTCAGTGGACTTATGTATTTGCATACATACATTTTCCCATGCATAAATATTTTTAAGAGTAAAGATGTACAGCGGAAAGTTTACCAAAAATTACTAAAAGGTTTCTACGCTGATCAGTATGGAAAAGCCTTGGTGAACATCACAGGCATGGAATTCAGTTCTGTAACAAAATCTGATATCCTCACAGAATGAATCACAGAATGATATGGGGTTGGAAGGGACCTCTGGAGATCATCTAGTCCAACCCCCTGCCAAAACAGGTCCACCTAGAGCAGGTTGCACAGGAACATGTCCAGGCAGGTTTTGAATGTCTCCAGAGATGGAGACTCGACCACCTCCCTGGGCAGCCTCTTCCAGGGCTCTGCCACCCTCAAAGGAAAGGAAGGAAAGGAAAGAAGGAAAGGAAAGAAGGAAAGAAGGAAAGAAGTTCCTCCTCATGTTTATGTGGAATTTCTTATGTTCAAGTTTGTGCACGTTACCTCTTGTCCTGTCACTGGGCACCACTGAAAAAAGACTAGCCCAAATATCCTCAGCATTTTGGAAAAAATATTTTTTCTGAAGAACTTTTGCTAACTAACAGATGGCATAATGAAGCAGGGAGAATGAAGCAGCGAGAACTCTCTAGTAAAGGACAGGAGCTGGTTTAAAACTTTCACAGGAATGTAGCTATAAAATTCTTACAGATTCAGGATTAGACTCTTGTGGAAAGTCATCTCTATTCCAGTCTCTATCCCAAATAAAAAAATAATAATAATAAAAAAAGCCCCAAGACATTGCCCAAGATTCACAAATAGAGGATTTAAAGTAGACCATTAAAAGACTCCAGGAAATTGCAGAAAGTATCAAAGCTATTTGCTTAGAAAAAGTGACAGCATTTGCCCAGCCAGGCATTTGTCAGTATCCCAGATGATATTTTATAAAGATGTACTTTTGCACCTCACGAACAGCATGGTTTCACCAGTTGTCACCATAAAAATCTAAATGGCAAAACCAAAATTCAACTACAGATTTTTTAGTATGGAAAAAGGGAGACAAACATCTGCTCTGTTTTCTGCCTCACTGGTTTGGGGCTTTTAATGTTTTAAACTAGACAATGTGAATAACCCACTAATTTAAAGGACTGTTCTAACATTATTCATGCCTCTGAGCCATCAAAATTAAACATGTACAGGACCGTGATTAAATCAAACACAACACCACTTCATAATGCTGTTAAAAAGCCAGGCTTTCAGCCTTTTTCAGCTCTTTTTCTGGTTTGAAACTGAAGGCTGGCCTCAGCAATAAAACTCAAGACCATTAAGATCTCTTCAGATCATGAATTGCCTTACCCCAATAAGGCAAAGTACTTTACTACATTCCCTAGGCAAAATTAATACTATTAAGTGGATATAAGTTTGGAGTCTTGAAACTATTCTGTCATTAACAATCCCCTACATAATTACAAAGGTCTTCCTGGAAAAAAAAACATAATAATAAATAAAAAAGGAAAAGAAGCTAAACACCTATCAGGCAAATATGCCAATTTGTCAGACACACACGCACCTCTAAGCACCTTTACATAGAGACAACATTCTCAGCAGCTGATTTTGTATGAAAGTGGGTGCCAAAAACCTAATACAGAAGAACAACAAACATTACAGCTGCTCAGCTTTCAGCTGGGAACAAGTCCCAGCCTGCTTCTCCAGGCCCATTCCAACCAAAACTTAGCTCTGATTTTCCCTACTGCTTCGTACACGCTTAGGCCTCCAGCAAGTTCCACACAGTGTTAAAATGAACTCAAACTCCAAAACAAAAATGAGATTATTCTGCATGGTTTCCACTTTCGTTTCTGCAAAATATGCTTCTTTCAAGGACTAACCCAAAAACCAGCAGAGCTAAATCAAAGACTCCCATCAAGGGCAAGCCACCTCACTTCCTGATTCACAGAGGTCTTCAGCACTTTAGCAGGCTCCCCTTAAGACAAGGCACCCCAGGAGCTCTCCATCCCGACTCCACAAAATGCCATACAAAATTACAACAGGGTCCATACCAGCGGAGCAGTAATTCTGTACATTCAGGACAAGTCTTCATAAGGTTTACACACTGCAGCAGAAGGACTGGTGGGGAGCAGGAATTCAGGCTCCATTGTTTGCCCAAGCTGGAGAGCACCAACACAGTGTGCAATCAATAATTTTCCCCTCCCTCATTCACTGCTCAAACACCTCTTCACTGAAAAAACCTGCACACCCTCAAAAAATGAAGCTGCCTGCACCAGACTTTGTCTAAAGAAAGTATCGTAATTATGCCTATTTAAGGATTTACATTTTAATTTCAGCTTCAAGACAGCTGAGCTCCTCTCAGGGGAAAACCAACAGCAGCACAGAAAATCCTTCAGGCACGTTCCCCCTGCTTTTCTTTCCAAGTTGCTGCTGTGGGGTTTTGCACTGGTTGAAGACACCATCAATGCACAACAAAAGGATATTCTAGCCTCTCTGGGTAACGAACTGTTAACGTAAGGACTGCCTAACTTGGGGCAGTAGCTTTCAAGAACTAAGAAGATTTATTTTTCCTCTCCCAAGGGTAAAATAAGAAATACCATATAGCCTTTCAGATTCAAAGAGATTAGAAAATGAAAAGACAACTTGATCCACCCTTTCAAGACAGAGTTGTTCGATATCCATGTGGCTGCCCCATATCATGTGGTAGGGTGTCATTGGCTTGTTTTTAATAAAATACAAACAATTCCATTGCATAATGCAAGTTAGCTCATCCTGGACGAGGATCTCAGCTGCAGAACCAATCCCACAAGTAGCAGCTTTAAAGGAATATTTAAAACAAGTTTTTTGAGGTGGATTCCTCAGAACTCACTGCATGAAATTCACAATAGGCTTTGATATCAGCACTAACAAGTAATTAAATAGATATTTCAATGATAAGTGTTTTCAAGTTGTGCTTATCAACATTTTAATATGAAAGTGACAAGAGATACACTGTCAGCAAAGAGGCTGCTCAAAGAATATACAGGACAAAAGCCAGCGATCCTTTTATTATTCCATCAACATCACAGGACCGGAAGTAATAAACAACTTCTTCAAGCTTCCTGTGGATGCTCCAAAGCATTTGTAAGGAAGGCAATCACAACACAGCCCCTGGACTAGCAAAGTTTCTTCTTCTTAGCTTGTTATTCGTGCCTAAAAACCTTTCAAAGCAGGGCAGTGAGCAGGTTAGCAGTGCAAGACGGTATCAATCGGTCCCAGATTCCACAAGAGCTGGGAGAAAAGAACCACTGATTCACAGAAACAACCCCCTCAAGAACAGGCATTTCCTATTTTCCAGTGCAGCAGTGAGACAGCCAAAACCTACCCACCCATCTCAGTACTGCCTCTTTTACCTGACAGAGTAGGCAGAGGAGTACAGAGGATGTAGGAGGCAGAGCAGTTTCCTCACGCTCATTTCCGTGCACCCACACAGGCCCGGCCAGAATTCCTGTCCCACCACATGCCACCAACTGCTGCTGAATGGTCACCAACATAGAAAGGGTTTGTGCACTAGCACAGTTCGTCCCAAATCTCTATTTCCCTACTGAAAGTCTCAAAATGTACTTGAAAATTTACAAACATCTGAGTTTGCTCTTTCTGGAATGCAGGCACACTGAAGGGAGAATATAAAACAAAATTAAATACAGGTAAAACATTAGTGTAAGATACTGAGTCGAGCTTATATAAATCACAGTGCAAACCACACAGTCCTAGCCTACTAACAGTCTGAGCAACCCTTATCTGTTGCACACATAAATATTCAGAGAAAAGTACACAATGCCAGCTGCCGTGGGGAAGCAGAATAATACTGGTTCCACATTACTGCCACTGCTCACAGCTCTGCTGTCCCCAGCCCACCTGCCACCACCATGACTGCTTTGTGCCTCTGACTGAAGTGCATGAGCTCTTTTGTTGGTCGCATAGAAAACACCACCCATAGTATTTGAACCCTAACATTTCAAGTAGCTCTAATTCAGCTTTCAGCTCAGCTCAGTTCTTTGTCCTCTAAAAATAACTTACATTTAATTGCAACTGGCTACAATTTTCTAATTCTTTGTGACCCCAAACCTCTAAATCTATTACCCAGAGACAGCCACAGTAATCCTTAATGAAGGTATGGGTATGATGCAGCATGCAAGGGGCCATCTGGTTGCCAGGTGTTTCCTGGCTTAGCTTTTCCTCACAACACACATCCCTCCTCCTCCTCCTCTAATTCCGAGGAAGGCAATTTCTACCTCAGGACAGTCCTTCATTAAAGACACAGGCAAGTGTTTTATGGCAAGCAAGTCAGCTGCAGCACAGCAATATTCAGAGGCTGCAGCAGAAAGCCTAGAGGGCTGTTTATTACCATACATATTTCTGTGTGACTACCAGCAAAAGACTGCGCCAAGTGTATTTCTGACTGTTAATAGGAAAGGAGCCAAGTACAACATTTTCACCGTAACCCTATGTCTTGTGTCCTTCACTCACAATCAAAAAAAAAAAAAAAAGTTGAGAGCAGTTTTTTAGAACAGGACCATTTATGTAAAAAGCAGGTGATTCAAAAAGTATACTGGGCAAGATTTACAACCCGTTTAATTTGTCTTTTAAGGAGCAAAACAACCAATTCAGGGAGGTTAGATCCCGTGATCTTTATTTTCAAAATGGAGCATTAACTTCCTTAAAATCCCTCTCTTTCAGACAGGTAAAGGCTTTCTACCTCTCAGATGCACATTCTTTCCCCCTCTGGACCTGGACTAGTAGAAAGTAATTTTTACACAGCAGTAGCGTTGCCCCGGCTCAACTTCCTGAGCTGTCTTCCCATGGGGTCAGGCAAGGACCAGGCACCGTGGGAGCAAACAGGCACAGCACCCCCACAGCACCAGCTGATATAAGCCTTGACTGCCAAGAGACAGCAACCCAGACTACCAAACTGGAAGGCTTCTCCTGGTTCCCACTATCACACTAAGATTTAGCTTGCATAAAGAGTCTTACATTTTAGGCTAAACCCAGAAAACATTTACTTGGGCACTTCCAGTAGTCTGTTCTCAGGAATGGTTTTAGACTGGTTATATCCAAGTAACAGGGTCAGTGAACATACATAGGAAAATTGTTTCAATATTTCTCAAACAGGGTAGGGAAAACTGATTTTTGCTTCACCAAAGAGAAAAGGCCTTCTGACTTGCTTCCAGCGTATGGAAAGGGACTCTGCCAGGGAGCTCCAGAGACTCAGGCTTGATGCTCCTGCTGTCCTTGGGAATTAGTAGGGTAAGAAACAGCAACTGCTAGTGCTCAGCAGACACAGAGGGTAGAAATGTCTACTTTGCCCTGGCAGCCAGGAACCTGCTTTTCCAGGCTTGGGCATTAGCCAGATACCCAGCAGAGCTACAGCCTGCAAGCCACTCCAGCAGTCCACAGCCCTTGGCGCAGTCTGTAGGTACCCTAGGGCTCAGCCTGTGGGGATGTCAGACCCTAAACAAATTGTTGGTGGATACAGAGAAGATGATTTCACAAAGACAAGGCTGAAATTTGCCCATAAAATCCCCAAGGGAATAATTTCCAAGCCAAGAAGAGCTTCTCTGATTTTACTGTGGACCAGGACCTAAGCAAACAGTACAAACAAAAAACAAAACCAACAATGTACCTGTGATGGACATGCCAGGGGCTATCACCATTGGCACTGTTCACCCTATGGCTGTCTTGCCCATGATCCAAGACTCCCATAAACCCTTCAGAAAACCAGGAACTCCTCATTTCAAAACAAGGTCCAGCAGGAGAATATCACTGGTTCTTTTTCCATGGTTTCATCTATATAGTTTCTTATTTATGTGGAGCTCTGCACAGAGCAGTGTTTCAATGCAAAATGAGTGACAAAACTGAAAAGCAACAAATGGAAAGAAAGAAACACTGAAATGCAGCCAGAGGAACGGTGGAAAGGGAAATTGCCCAGTAGCACTGCCAGTTGTGAAGAATTTTCAAGTTCAGCTGCAAAGTCCAGCATCACAGAAAGGGAAACATTAACAAAGTGACCAGAGACACAGCACCTTTATTCTTGAGGCATGTTTGCTCATTTGACTGTTCGCGTATTTTAATAGGTTTTAAAAGGAAAGCTTCTGCTATAAATTATTTTCACAAACCTCAAAACATTCTTCAAAGATCTACTCATCTGCTTAGTGACACAGGCATGGGGCAGGGCTTGTTTACTAATCTAGGAGGATTACACATCAACCTAGATCATGCCTTGCCTGCAGGTAAAGGCAGTACAGCAAACAATAAGTACACCAGACTTTCCAACTCCAAAGGCATGAGGGGGACAGAATTGAAAAGAAAGTTATGTTTATATCATGTTTGGATGGGAAAATAAGTGAACATAGGGAGACAGAAGTTTCTATCTGTTGTTCAACAGTCTCTGGAAATCCTGGATAGGCCAATTCTGTTCCTACTATTGTGTCAGCTCTGAAACCAACCAGCTACAGCTGAAACAAGTCTCCACAGCTAGTTTTTCAAATAAAAATGTAATGCCTCTGACCTCTCTTTTAGTCTTTTTACTGCATGCAGAGATCACTCCCTCACCAGAGGAAAACTCATTTTTCACTTACCTTCCCTCTCCCTTAGGCAAGCAAGAGAAAGCCACCAAAACATTCCCAGAGAAAACACAAAACCACCCTATATCTAAATATATTCATTCTCTTGCACATTCCAGGACACAGACAGATCACTTAACTCCACTGCATACTGGAATAGGCAATGCTACTGGGGCTGATCTTGCAGTAACTTAAAGTGCAGAAGAAAATTCCACCCTCTTCTGAAAAAATTTACTACTTCTATCAGTATATAAAACGAATTAGAAACAAAAATAACTCAGATTCTTCGAGGGACAAACCTTGGAACTGAAATTCACCTGAAAATGGCAGGGCAGTAAGGCCAAAACAAATCACCTGGTGCTGACCACAGTCAGAGGTCTTTCAGAGAAATGACCCATAATGCCAACTCTGCAATACCATCTTTTCAAGGAAATAGTTCTTTCTGATCCTAATAGTAAACATAGCTTCATGTCCTGAAGTATGGAAAACATTAGGTTTGCCCCATATTTTTTCCAAGTATTTATTTCCTATTTATTCCCTCTCCTCCTGTTTATAATAGGCTGTAAACAAAATTCAGTCCTAAAACACTTAATTCAAAGTGTAAACAAGTTAGTTACTCCAAGCACAGCTTTCACCATCACCATGTTCTGGAAGAAAACACAAAATTCATAACACCACCCAAAAAAAGGAGTATCTGCCTTAACCAGTAGCATTTTTATCTCCTGGTTCAGGAAGGTACACACCTTCCACCAATTAAACTCTGCCATTGTCAGCATCTTAAAAAATCAAGGGCTACTCTCTCCTAAATAGCAGTGTACTTACTCAGTTGTGGTGCAAGACAACATGCAGAATCGAGTTCATACAGAGACTGCAAATCACAGCATAAGGCATGATTTCAGTAGATACTACTTGGCTATCAATGTCTCAAAGCCTGGGCTTGTGATAAGGGCTTCAAAGACAACATAGTCCAGATGAACCAAAGAACAGAAAAGCCCTGTGATTACAGGTACTTGGTGAACAGCAGGCAACACTGGCAGCACCTGCACAAGTCAGCACTCACCCAAAAGCCAGCCTCTAAATAGACTCAAGGGCTGCAGAGATGGCTGATGGGAAAGGCTTGATTGACTCTGTGCCTGTTGGTAATTACAGGTAATAATGAAGGTCAGTGCTGGCATCCCAATAGCAGCTTTACCATCTAAACAAACACACAACCATTCAGTCATCTGAAGAATCAATATCAAAAATATGGTAGAACGAGAAAATGTGTTTCTAACTTCCAAGTGCCTGTAATTATCAGTTAAAACCTTGCAACATATTATTAATTCTACTTATTGCTAACAGTGAAGCTGCAAGTGTACAGTGGACCAAAACAAGTGAAGGCAAAAAAAACCTTAAAAATAGCCTAACTGAATTCAGGTTATTGTGCCTGTAGAAACAATTTGGTACTAGAAGTCATGCTAAGTGAATGCAATTTGAATACACTTTTTTTTTCAAATGCATTTCACAAAAAAATTTCTCAACTATTCATTGAAAGACACATTTTAGAGTATTTTTAATCTTGCATTCAAAATACTGACAATGTTTTAAGCAATACTAGTAGCCTGCCACGATCTAACCTAAAGGATTGTATTATCTATAAATCACTGCTGCTAATTTTGGCAAACTATGTGGAATATAAAATTATAGATATTCGTTTGTCAAATTACAAAAGGCCTTTTATTCAATGTCTTGGACATAAATTTATTATAGGCTGTAACAGATAGCACTGGGCACTATGAAATGCTTACATTCAATACTTTGCTAAGTCTTACTCAGAAGCACAACCAGCTCTCTATAGCCCGAAAAGTTTAACTTTGCAGAAAACAACATGGAATGAAAGCTCTTATTTACCACACACCATCCCTTGCTCTTTGGAATGAATCAAGTTATTAACTGTTCCCCCCCTCAAAGAGGTTTGTTTTTCTTTTTTAATTACTCTTTCACATATGTTTGCCAACTTTCCCTTTACTACTCCAAGAAATATACATATGTTATTTCACTAAACAAAAAGAAATATACAGACTCCTTCCTCCTAATTTATGGTTTTCATCATTTTCCTGGGGAAAATTTTCTTTATGGGACATCAAATCAATCATATTAGAAAAGACAAAAATGGGGACAAAAAATTAGCATGCCACTTCCTTCCAGACACACTTAGCGCCAACCCTAAATGCCAGGTCTGCTCTGGACTCCTGGCAACACAGACACTAACTCCCAGGTGTATTCTGAGCACACTGACAGCCTGTGAAGACCTTCCTTAGGGCCAAACTCTGCCCTGACTGAATCAGTGCAAATCAAGAACAACTCTGATACAAATCTGGAGGAGTTGACTCTTTTAATTCAGAAATCTCCCTCCTATGCTTGTGGCTATCTCCCTGCACCACATATTTTCTAATACAGAGGCGGGGGAGTGCCGAAGGAGGACAGGATAATTCTGACAGTCAGGAAACAGCTTAAGGCCAGCACACCTGGCTTCATCTCTGATTCCCTCCCACCCCAAGCTACAGGTCGACAAGCAGGATGGGATGTGAATGATTGAAGACCCAGACCACCCCTTGAGGAGCAAGCTTCAACCTCCTTTTCCTTTGTAAATCATTCAACTCCACCCCTGCATCTCTCTTTTGAGCCCCTGGATTTTTTCTTCAGCCTTCTTGAATGTTTTCTAATTGCTGAGGGAAATAAAAGCTAGTATTGATTTCATCATGACTCAAGGGAAACAGGCAAATGCCTAATCGCTTGAACGCAGTCTTGCCGCAAGCAGGAGCGGCGGCCTGCCTGCCCACCACACCCTGCGACACAACCACCCAACAGCAGCTTGAGACACCTGAAAAGCACGTCAGGCACCGGCAGACAGCGATTTGTCAGCAAGAGGCACCCTGCACGTGAAATACAGCTGCTGTTAATAAAGCCACCTCAAACAAAGGTAGTAGCTCTGCTTTCTGAGTGATACCACATGGCCAGAACAGGAATGGGTGCCCAAGCATACCCTTACCGGACCCACATGGAAGCAGCTGCAAGAATGGGACAGGGCCAGAGCACAGTGAAATCACATCAACGTTAGCAAGTGCTGGATGTCGGCACTGGGAGTTACTACATTGCAGCGCACAGCCTCGGGTCCAGAGTCCAGACAAATTCCCCGTGAGGGGATCAGATCCTTCTGCTCGGACCTGGCAGTCACGGAAGGGCTGCCAGAGAAAACAGAATAACTTGGCACAAAAATAGCTGGTTAGCTAGAACAAGCTAACCAGCTTTCCAGCTAACCAGAATTCAGATCCAGGCCTGAACCCTCCTTAAAGTCAAAGGACTTCAAACAGGCATTTTCAGCCCATTTCACAGCAAACACAGAAAAGAGGCTTTCCTCAGAGACCCCCTCAATCTCTGAGCTTTCCCAGAGGTTAAGGGGGACCTTACACTTCAGGTCTGACACCTCGCAATTGCCTGCACTGGCTTAACAAGTTACACAGATACCTTCTACAGAAATTGCAAGGAACGAGAGAGAGAGAGAGACTTAACTCTACCTCAAACCCAGATGGGGGTTCTTCATGTCACAGCCTGGGCAGCAGCGTGGTTGAGCTATGTAGGGAAGGAGGCCAATCAATGCGGATCTTCGCTCACAGCCAGCAGATCTGGGTTTCTGGCCCAGCAGTAAAGCACCCGGGCCAATCCTGAAGGTTCACAGTACTTTCTACTGATTCTTCTCTGGATCAAATTTGGACCAAGGCTGGGGTTTTCAAAAGCATAACCCTAACTCTGTTCTGAACCTTTATAATATTCCTACCCTATGTTCTCAATTTGAGATATTTTCTAACTTTGTTCATCCAAGATCAGAGCCTCAGGAAAAATGGCAAGTTTTGCATGACAAAGCAGCTCTTCTAACAGATAATGTACATTCCTCAAAATAGAACTGACAGCTCTTAGTTTTAAACCAGAAAACAGCCCCTATCATTCTCTCCAGAAAAGAAAGTGAAAACACAGGGTTAATTGAATCAATAGGTCTTATAATTAAATGCTGCTAAGTTAGCTGATATGATTGGACTGCTGATTTTGGTTTGGTTTGTTTTTTTTAATGTTGTTTAGCCAGAGGTTGCATGCATTTTAAATACAGCTAATTTGGTAAACAACCATTGAAATTTAGTTTAAATCTCCCTCAGGGGACAAAGTGACAAGTTTCACAAACAGAAAAGTAAGTTTTCATAGACCCAACTCACTGGAAGCTACTGCAATCTAACTGCATTACGGCTAGTAGAAGTACTAACAGAAAACTCTTCCTACTTCTTGCCAGGGGCTTGACCAACATAAGACTATAAATATTCCTCAGAGCCCCACACTCATGAGTGCTAGCTGTAAATGAAGGAGCAGAATTTGCCAGAGGGGCTGAATTCTACCTACAAATCCAAACCTTAAGAATTCTCAGGTATAAACTGATTATTTCCCTGAAGGGGAAAAGTACCCAGATTTTCAATAATGAGAAAACAGAGCTGAAAGGGGCATTGTCTTTTTCCAGATGGAGTGAGTCAGGTGCAGATTCAATGAATTCAACACAGTTATATTGATTTTCTCCACTTAACAGTCTTGCTTGTAATAGGGCTATTGTCTCCCTTGTACTATATAAACATACAGATGCACATATATATTTTATCCAAAGATGGACACCATGTGCTAAAATAAACAAATACTTATTGCACCACAGAAAGTTAGAAAAACAACATATTTTAAAAATGGTAAAAGAGAAACAGTATACTGTAACATTGGTCAAGACTATCAACCAGCACTAAGCTGTCTCGCAGATTACAGAAAACAAAGAGATTTGATAAATCTTTATATTGCTGAGGTTGCCCAAGCTTCACCTTTTCACCAGAATTCCTTTCAAACTGACACCCTAACAAAGATGCAAGATACTGAGTACAAACACCGACACTCTGAAACTGTTGTCTTGTTATCATTTTGAATGATTGTGACGGGCTCCCCCCCCCAACTCCAAGACAAAAGAACAAAGATCAGTTTCATCTTCAAGACTGCTGTCAGAAAGAACAGCAGTGAGTGTAAAACCATAAGGAGCAATACCATTAGCTCATCTTTTCTCCTTAATACAGCAGCAAACAATTAGTGTTAAAGTAAAATGGGTCAATCAAGACCTCAAATCTTCTTAACAGCTAGCATAGTCAACCCATGTGGCCACGGCAATCCAAATTAACCCGATAGATACATCAGTCCTTTTCCTCCAATACCTAGAAAGCAATTACAAATGTCACATTGAATCTCCTTCTCAAACACTCTCCTATAGTTTCGTAGCATAACTTGTGATTAAACCTACCCATGAAATAAAAGCTTTTCCGTCTACTGAGGCAGACAGCTTAAGAAACCACCTCTGTTTCCAGCACCAATCCTCTAAATCACCTCCAACCTACAGAAATCAGTCTCATGCTGTTTTTCATTATTAGCTGAGAGGCACTACAGAACTGCTGCTAATCAGCACACCTGTACACGAAGCAAAAGAATACAAGAAAAAGCACCAGCTCTAAACATGCCAAGACCCACCCATACTCTCCCTTAGTGTGTGGATATGTGTCTGGGAAGGGATAAGCAATGCAGTGATTTCACAAAACATTGTTAATTTCCATGCTTTCTCAGGAGGTACTGAGCACCACCAAACATCATCAAAGGTTTTCCACCGCTGAGCCCACATATCCTTAATCTACACTCTTTTCCCTTTCAGTTAAAAATGCTTAACTTTCAAGCACGCTTAAGGCTCTCTTTCAAGGGCAATTAAGCATGTGTTTAAACAACTGAATAAATCCAGACGGACCAAAACAAGCATCTTTGAGTCTTAGGGAACAGGTCTACATATCAGCCCATGCTTGATATTATTTCTTCATCAACAACACACATGGATCTTAAGGCAGCACATGAACAAAATATCCAGATCATCAGATAATTCAGTTTAGAAGGGACCTTGGGAAGTCACCTAGTCCTAGAACCCCAGGATACTACACCTTTCCAAAGTTCTGGCCATTCATATGCATTTTAACTGCAATACTCTTTGATCGCTTTCTAGGCGAGGCTTCAATTCAGCAACAAATGTCCTGCAGGCAGGAGTTCTGCGGGTTCCCCTTCAGGGAATCCCAATAAAGCCAAGGGGTGGGGTGTTTTTTTTTCATTTCCTGTGAGTCAGAGGTTATACCAGATCAGTTCTCAGCATAATCACTGCCTGTGCTGTAGGTGAAAGATCTGTAAGAAACTCAGGCCTTTGGATTGACCCACCATTTATCGAGACGAACTACTACTGGAGCTTCCTCCCACCCCCCTTTCTTAAGCTAATTGTCATTTGTCCCATCACGGCAGATCAGATTTCAGATCTCATAGATGGTGCATTGCAAGTTCTGTCAGTACCTTGTGACTTTGTAGAGCTTGTAGCAATAGAGAAGTAACTTTCTGAAAGCCATCATCATAAAGTCCTCACAACCTAAATTCTTTTTGACTTCTCCCTCTTCTCACCCCTTTAAGAAAACAAACCTGCCTCTAACACATGTGTATGACATGCCACATTTGGGGGTGACCGCTGAAATAGTCCAGCAGAGTCTCCAATGGGCCTTACCCACCCATTTCTGTGATTAGACTTTTCTAGCGATTTCCACAGCTCAGACAACTGCTTAGTGAGCAAGGGACCAGGGCTAAAGGGGCCACAGCCCGCTCTAGTGTTAGCACACATGGCAAACATTTCCCACCATGAGTCCAGGTATATCGTTTAGCAAATGATAACTCATACAGAGAGCAGCATGACACAGGCTGAAAGAAAAGGTATGCTTCTGGAAAAGCATCTAGCAACAAAGGAATTCTTAACCCAGACTGCAGCGATTCATTTCGGGACTACTGCGATCAGATCACTCATGTCTAGGCACAGCACCTCAGGGGTCATTAAATGATGGATTTTTCTTTATTGTCAGAAAGTATTTAAAGACCACAGCTAAGTGAGTACTGACATAACACACCGTAACAATTACATCAGCTCTCTAAATCAAGGGTGCAAATGGCGCTTTATGTAACAAACTGCATTATAAGCACAATGAACTGCCCTCTATGCTCCAAGCTTGCTAAAATTCTCCACAGAAGAACAGCAACTTTTTATTCTCAGCATGACAGCTCTTTGGCTTCTCTCAGGCACCCACAGGCAATGCGCAATATGGGTGCAACAAATTGTAAAGTTCCGTTAACCAAATCCTGTCCCTTGGGTAAAAGATGAGAAGGGCTAGAACTTACGCCATTGCATCTCACTGCTGAAACCACCCCTCGTCCCAGAGCCCTGCTGTACGAGGGCTCACCTGTGTGTTTCATTTCAACACTGAATGGTCTCACTAAGCCACTGGCATTATTTTCAGTGTGTTAGTTTAGCTCACCTGTGAATGCCTGAGCTCTAAGAGAGCGGCACCACATTAAGACTGGGGTCCTGCCCACTGCTGAGTGCATCGTGAGTGTTTTGCAACTAGGTGAAATGAAATACGCAACAAGGAATTCAGCAGTTCCTAGACCTAGTTGCTACAAGGGTGAGCTTGGCCTTCATATTACATGTCACACTTTCAGAACATCAGCAGCAGAAATACACACCCATCCACAAACTTAAGAGAACTGTCTCCATGCTGACAAAGAGTCACCACATGCAGGGAAGGTGCCCATTCTCTCATTGCTGGTGAATCACTTCTTAGTGATCAACGAAGTAATGGCAGGGGCAACTTCTCTAGATAATGCTCTCTCGGCACATCATATCTCTCTTCCCAGCAAAGGCTGGGATGCTGTGATCACGTCATCCAGTTGGGAGGGAAGCAAGAGAAGCTATAGAAAATAAATACATCCTGCAGCTGAGCCTCTTGTTGGGTGCATTGGCTATGAGATCTGTCTAGACATCCCTGCAAGTCTAAACCAGCAAAGGTGAAATGAAACAGGTTCTTTCACAGGCAGAAGACAAAGGTTTGTGGAGGAAATGGGAAAAAACAGAACAGAAAGGATATGTGCTTCAATTTTGCAAGGAAGAACCCTTCTGAAAACAAAAGGGACAGGTTTCTGAACCGTGAGCAGCGCANGTTCCTTCACAGGCAGAAGACAAAGGTTTGTGGAGGAAATGGGAAAAAACAGAACAGAAAGGATATGTGCTTCAATCTTGCAAGGAAGAACCCTTCTGAAAACAAAAGGGACAGGTTTCTGAACCGTGAGCAGCGCAAACGCTGGACAGCAAATTATTTTTTGGAGGAAGGAAGGAGAAGGATTTATTGACACAACCACAAAGACATGACAAATTATGAAAAGGGATGCTAGAGAGCTAGAATAAGACTTACAAAATACCGAGGTATACACCCCATTCTACTGCGTGATTTTATGTTAATGACCACTTATATGTGAAAGCCAACTATTTCATATCAGGAAAAAGCCTACATGAAAATCCACCAACGAATCAGAGAGTATCTTTATTCAGAGGAAAACTGAAAGTTCATGCTTAGCACGGGCAAATAAACGTCGGTTTCTTTATACACCGAAAGCAACTCTTCTGGCATGCGGCACACCGCCTTCTTTTCCCAAAGGTGTTCCATAAAGCGCACCTTACTCGAGCGGCAGGTGACAATTAGCGTCTCAAACACATCATACGCAACAAATTGAGGCAAGGAGTCTTTATTTGGGTAGCTCGCGTTTGGCGCAACGCTCCGGCACCGCAGAGCTGCACAGGCTCACGGCTCCTACCTGCAGCAGTTCAAGCGAGGCACACACTTTGCATAATTTTCTCTTACATAAAAAGGCTTTGTTCTCCGCCGCCTCGCTGCGGTTACCAGCCTCCCCGCACACGGTTGT
>JAHREE010000045.1:1691318-1718362 GCA_033628505.1 Tringa tobata
CCACCACCAGTGATGTATATCCACCCGGAGGAGAAGATTCCAGAGGAAACTGATTTGCTGCAGGCAGTCTTTCTTCCAGACTGCCAGGAGCAAAGACATCCATTCAGTGCAGAGGAACGTGCGCCAGTGTCCCCAGCACCTCAAGGATCAGCAGTGCCTTTCCTCTGCTGTCTTCTTCCATGCCTCCCTTTGGAGGCCCATGCGGCCACACGCAGACCTTGCCGGAGCTCTTCCCCACCAAGCACGGGGACTTTGCCCTTCCTTTCACCACCTAGATAACAGGAATGCAGGCTTACATAAAGCCTAATCAGAAGGAGCCCTGAGAGGGAATAAGCAGTTGACTTGATCAAGGAGAAACAGTTACACTTCATCCAAATGGAAATTAGATGTATTTAAAGCTTACAATATTAAAAAAAAAAAAAAAAGAGAGAGAGAATGAAAGAAAAGTCAGCTTATACTTTTGTTGGAAACAAATACCGCAGTGGGTGTCGCGGAAGAGATGTCTTAATGGAAAGACACCATGTACAATAAATAGAGTGTCCACTGTCCATAAACATTCCTAGAGATCAGACGGGCGATACAACTATAACCGGAGAAACGCTCAGAATATTCCGTGTGCCACGGAGGAACCGGTGCCTCTAGCTCGAATGCAGGATGGCAGCAGCCTGTCTCTGTTCAGCAGCAGCCTGCAGAGAGAGAGGGAAGGTGAATCTTGGAAGTTAGTCGTTCAGTTGCAGCTCTCCTTTAAACAACCATCAAAGATGATGAAAAATAAACACGGAGAAAAACAACACGGCATTCACCATTTTCCCCGAGATAATTATCTAGGCAAATTACATTGTACTTTACATTAAATATTCAGCAACAGTGTTGACACTAGACGTTTTAAGATAGGAAAAATTCTTATAATTTATGTTAGAGATATTAAAATGCATGCACATATTTTCATTAGAAACATTCATGCAGAGATCAAAAAGCATCGTCTCACAAAGAGATAGTGGGGAAAGATTTTTTTTTTACAAAGGAAAAATAGATTTTTACATAACCTCACAAACGATGAGGCTTATAGTAAAACTTTGACACGCTGAATTATGGATCTATATATGAAGGTCTGGGAAATCAAATACAGGGGATTTTTACCTGCCTGCTAAAAGAAAAGGGAATTGCATTGTTTGTAGTCCTTTTTAGAACAGATTCGCTTGAAACTGTGGCTGGGAAATGCTGTTTGAAAAGGGACTTGTGTCGATTCGTATTTTTCTTCTACTGTATAGCTACAATAACAAACCACTGCCGCTCTTCTGACAGTTTGTCGAGGTGCTGGCAACTTCGCTGTTTCGCTTCGCTTCAGACTGGAGAAGGAAACATTTAATTTCTCAAAAACACAGTGCGACTCAAGCCTCGGTGCCAATGTCACAGCACTAGCTGGGCAAACAGAGCAGTCAAGGAAAAGCCAGCTCTTATCTATTCATGATGGGAAGAGCCGCGAGGACCAACGAGGATGACGACACAGTGGAAAGTATGACAGTGACCCCATCACACACTTTCCCCAGGGGTGTATACGCAGTCTCTGGGCACGTTCAACAAACGGTTGAGTAGTTTTTTGCCACCTTTTTGCCACCTTGGAAACCCCTAGGCTAAGGTGACCGGGAAAGGCAGTGCTCCTGCCTCGGCATTGCCGAGATGTTTCTATCGGTTGAGAAACTCTAGGATCCCTCTAGTGCCCAACAGAGGCCACGAGGAAGAAAGGCGAGCTGAAAAGGTTCTTCAAATGATGATCAACCGCTAAGCAAAGTTAAAGCTTCCACTGAAAATAGTATGTACTTAACCCTGGCTTTGCATAACGAACTATGTTCAGTTTCTTTCTGTTTTGGATAAGAAACTCAACTGTATCGCATCAGCTCATACGGTAACATTCCCATGTAAAAACCTGTCTCCCATTTGATTACATTTAGCTTTTAAAGATTATTTAGAGATACTACCTGTTTGCAAATGTATGTCTCGGGTTGCTACAGGAAAGCTTTAAGCAAAGGTGAGATCTAGCTACAGTGGAAGGACTTGTACCAGAGCAATGCTGCCTTTGTAGTTATCTTTGCTCTTTTTGTCCAAGGGACCGTAGATACGCACATGAATTATGATGGAAGATTTAGCTTCAGGGAGCTACACTCTAATTTACTTAATGCTTTTGATGTCAAAAGTCAGTCTCTGCATGAGAAGTAGAATAATTTGAAAGCAAAGAGAGGGTACAAAATGCTGGTGCCACTTGCTCCTGGGAACACCAAGAGACAAGAATTGCCGTAGAGAATGCACTCCAGTGGATGTCTCCATTTTTGGCTGCTGCGGCTGGAAGCGAAGGGTCCCCAGATAACATGTCAATGTGAAAAAAGGACAGTAGAGATCCCTTACAGAGTATGTGGCTCTGCGCAGAGCTTCCTTCTTCCCCTGTCATTTACCTAACCCAGCTGCTTTTTCCCCTCAGATCTTGAGGCTTTGTGACATCTTGGTTATGGGGGTTGGTTCCTTTGCTGAAGAGGAAAAAGCTGGATGTCAGACTTGTCATGTTAGAGACATCTCACAGGAGGTTTTGCAAACGTATTCAAAAGGAAGCGAGGGGAGTACTGATCCCTGCAGGATTCAGCTGTAGAAAGTTCTTAACCTAAACCAATTTTCACTGCTTTACCCCATTTTCTGGCGTAGAGAGGAACAGTTCAGCTATTAAGTTTTCATCTCCACAAAACAAACAAACAAACAAACAAACTCTCTAGAAAAATAAGATTTGTCGCCTTTAAGATTTTCTAGTTATAACAGGGAATTATGATTGACAGGAAGCAATAAATGCAAGTTTGAGCTTGGGTTGTTTGTTTTGCCATCCCCAGCTTCTCACTAGTACAAGCACTGCCTTCTTTATCTGTCCTGAAACCTGTGGCAATAAAACTACTGCACCATTCAGTCTCACTAGGTCTTCTAGTGAAATAGAAAAAATAACCATCCATTGCCTACCTACAAGATCAAACAGAAGATGAACAGAACACACATTAAGGTTTAAGTAGTGAAATCTCTTTACATTGCATCTGTAGCAAAACTGTATGAAAACGTTGCATTTCAAAATAAATATGATGTACAAGTTACTAAATAGCCAAACTGGTCAGAACATGAGGCACTATTTTTGAGATTTAATTTCCTGTTCTGGGGGAAACTCTGAATTTTTCTAACAGTAGCTATGGAGGACTAAAGAACTTAGAAGGAATCTATTATTCTATTGCATGCTTGCACATGGAAGCTCTTCAGTTCTCTGATGTGCTGATAGCTTGTTTTATTAATGTGGAATTTTGATTAGGCTTTTTAATATGCTCCTCTTGCTATGTTCAAACATGTAAATGTTACTGCATTTTCCAAGCCTAAAGCCTAAATTATCAGCTGAAAATAGATTAGCCTAATCAAGTTAACACCGCAAATGGGGCAACGTAGTTCATCTTGGGTTTGGGCTTTTGTATTTCTTTTTGCCTATGAATAAACCACTGATGTTCCTTCTTAAGAGAGGGGAGACAGTGCAGACAGAATGAGGGGCTATTTTCTCGTCAAAACTGTGGTTAAGCGTCAATGTAATTAGGCTCTTTTCCATGACCAGGCTTCAAATTCAGCCTCATATACTCAGTTTTTGTGCAAACAACAAATGCAGTGGGGTCCAGTCTGGGTTTGGGAATGGCCTCAGCCTGTGAATGAGCTCACCCATCACGTCCTAGTGTGACGGAAATACTTCCTCGGCCTGAAGAAGGTGGTCCTGAATGCCTGAAGACTACCTGTTGGTTACACTATGTTATAAAACTGCTTCTCATCCAGGGTCAGCAGCAGCACGTGACTCCAACAGCCTGCTTTGTCCATGAAAGGTGAGGGCTGGAGTCCTGAGGGGTAGCACATACATGCCATCTGAAAATTCATGCTGGCTCATGCCCATACATTTGCCCACAGTTGTCTAGCTCCACAAATCAGCAGTCCGTGGGCAGTTACCCAATCTGAATTACAGATGTTTTAGCGTGTAAGCACCTGGTTTAATGAACTGATACATTTGCTCCCACTGGGTTTAAAAATGCAGCCTGAGCGCCTGAATGTTATCTCCTGAAAACAGAGCTGGAGAACCTGTGGGATGGGTGAGGACTAGCAGCTGGGAACACAGTAGCATAGTCTCTGCCATGCCAGCAGGTGGATGAAGTTCTGTAAAAATATTTCCCCAAAATGGCTGATCGGATCTTATTAGATCTACTGTCACTTCAGGAAAGCAGTAGTTCCTGTAGTGACAGGGCAAATCACCACTCAGCCTCGCAGTCACACAACTACATCTGTTAGCTGAGTTGACGTAGGCTACTTCTTTTCCAGTTATGACTTTGGATTTTATCATTTGAAGATACGCCAGCCCAGTTCAAAGAGGAAAGTCAACAGTGAAGCTTGGGATGCTCATTCCCGTAAGATACCTCAGCCAGTGATTTGAATGGCGGGGGGGGGGGGAAGAAAAAAAATTAAAACAGGGATTAATTCTGGCTTGAATCTTTTATTCTGACGAAGGACCTGCAAGAGAAATGTGGAGCACGTTATAATCAAAGAGCTGATGGGCGGAGACAGAAGTATTTCAGGTGGTTGCGACACCTATAAACATCCATTGTCTGAAGTGAGTCCTTGTCATCACTCAGTATTTCTGATTTTCGAAGCGTCTGCGGATGCTTGCGCAGGCTGGTGCGTTGCCATGGTTACCATGGTGTCAGTGCTGAGGCTGTTAGCAAATGGGCTGATCTGTTTGTGTACCTCTGGAGCAAAAAGAAAGAAAAATCCCGTTATTTGTGTGGCTGCTAGCAAAGGGAGCCTGACAGTGAAACGAAATGACTGCACATAATGGTTTTCAGAATCTCCTCCTCTTGGAAATGATGGGGCAGTAAAGAGAGGGAGAGTAATGAAGCAAAGGAGTGAGGAGAGCTGCCAAGTGCTTATCAAAACCCCCTCTGCATAGCTCGAGGCAAGAGTCCTTACATGATAACGTCAGCTATATGGTCAAGAAAAATCAATATGAAGGTTTAATAATTCAGTTTCCTAATGGCCTGGCATCACTTTCTGCAAGAGCCAGGAAAAAGAGCAACAACAAGAAGGATAAAAGCCAAAAAGGAACGATCAATAGACAACATAACACAGAAGAGTAACTTGCTTTGAGTGATACCCTGGAACCAAGCAATGAATATGCATTATAAAACTAATATTCAGCTTGTATACATGTAAAACCTTTACGCGGGCACAACTCCACTGCTAAGTGAGAGGCAAAACAGGTTTAGAAGTGACAGGCAAGTGAATACACAGGAAATCAAGTAAAAACCTGGGCAGTGATCCAGGCTATTTTCAAATTTTGGCTTTTTTGTTGGTGTTAGAACAACCCCATAAATTATATATATATGTATATGGCACAAATGCCCGTGAGCTGAATTCCTGTACTTTAATGCAGTATTTTACTAGGCAACAACACGCTTGATTACAAATTTTTGGGGTTTGCCCTATTGTTCTAGAGGGAGCTCTACAAAGATTTGTCACATCACCATGTGTTTCATGAAGAACTTTTCCTGCTTTTGAGTTGGGGGGGGGGTGAAAAAGCACTAAAACTTTCACAGAGGAGGGTTGTTCCTCACTGCTTACGTAGAAGCTTAAGTTAAATAGCTGTTAACAAGAAATAACAGCAACGTGAGGTCACCCTCAGTGTACCTTTTCTCAGTAGGGCTGTGTCACTATAGACGAACCAGAAATCCAGGGCACAGTGTTTTATATCAAACTCCTCTCTTCTTGACCAATTAGGTTTCATTCATGTGGTTTTTTTGCCATAAACCTCGGAAAACAGAGTTGACTCATTCTGTGGCCAACTGTGGTGTCTTCCTGGGTTCACGTCTGTAACATAGGCACCAAGAGAAATCTTTGGAGATGCAGAAGATAAACAGAAAGCCAAAACTGCAATCCTTGCCCTTCTTGTAGATCCCTTGGTCTGGTATCATACAGGAGATGCAGGCTGGGACTTCGTTGCTTCCCAGCTATGAACCAATGCAGCCAATTGCTCCAAGGAAGCTCCTTGGGCAGGAAGTCATTCCAGCCTCTCCTTGGGGCCTCACTCCGGGGATGGTCCAGCACTATCAAGCTGCTGGCTCTTCTCTTTATTTCCTGTTGCTGACTCACACTGAAGGCAGCTGAAACTCAAGAAAAGCTTTCCCCAGGCTACCTTTCCACACAAACCCTGGCCACAGTCACCACAGAGCCAAAGCACGAGCCCTACCAGGTTCTGCTGGAGGTTCATAGAAGCCTTCTCCTGCATTCAGATGAACTGCTATTAAATTCAGCTGTTGAGCTGAGTACTCATCTCCAGACTATTAATTAATGTTGCTGGAAGCACAGCACTGCTGTCTTTCACCTGTAGCTGCCCAGGGAACAAAAGATGTGGACTGGGCAATCGATGGCATTCGTTTTCATGACACTGCAGAAATGCAGCCACTGTTGGTAAGAGCTATAAAACAAGTCACCTATGCAAATTGGCAGGGAAAAGCTGAAAGGCATCGCTGTTGCGGACACCGATCAATACTTACACAACGCCTATGGCTGGTTCTACAATCCACATTGATAATGCATCATGTAACCTGACTCCAGAAACCAGGGCTTAACTCTGGCAAGCAGAGTTTTTCCTCACAGAAACCCCCAAGGAGCTCCTCTATGACCTCATTTCCCTCTTTCAAGAGAGCCTTTATTCAATATTTCCCCCCCCCAAACACACACATTCCTTAAAATCAGTGTCTCTGACCACAGTCTGCTAACAACCCAACTCCAGCAGAAACCAAGCTAGTGACAACCAGAGCCGTGTAAGCTAAAAGCTAACACTCATGGTTGCTAAAGCCTCTGCATTTGGGACCTGTAATGTTCCTGCATATACATTGATGAGCATCCGTTGGGTCTTGTCGTATTTTAAATGCTTCAGTGCCCGCTCTGCTTTGCCTTGGGCTCTTATAATAAGGTCTTGTAGCTAAGCAACAGTAACCTCAGCCCAAACGATGTGGCGAGAGCAAGTTATCCTGCAGGAAACCCATCCTCTCAACCAGCTCTGGACCGCTGGCACCAGCTTATCCTCACTGTTGACCACATCTCTTAGCACATACTGGGCTAAAGAAATTCACACTGAAGAGAGATGGGGAAACAAGGCAACGAACGGGCAAGGCTGCCTGCAAACACCATGGGTGCTGCAGAGGGGAGGGCTGGTGACACAGGGGGGAAAAATAAACCTACCTGTGCACAGATGAGGATGTGGTAGGATTGTCCCGTGGCAGGTGGTGTATGTGGAAGCAATTCACGAGGAAGGTAATACTTCAAAGCTGGGTGTGCTTACTACCCTGGAAAAACCTCTGCCGTCTTCAGATCAACCCCAAAAGACATCAGAATCAGGTTAGGACAGCAGGTCTACACTCACTGTGTCTGAAACAAACATATAAAAATGATCTGCAGGGCTGGGAACTCATGGCCTTCCACTTGCTGGGAAAAGAAAAAAGCAGAAGAGCATCAGCAAGGTTAAGGAAATACAGACGGGAAAGTCTTTCTGACACTCGAAATAGGAGAAAATCCTGATCCAACCACAGCTGGTCCTAGAACTGCCACACCTGACATGGAGGCTAAAGAGGAATCACAAGGAAGAGTTTAAAAAACCCCCTCTGTTAACATAAACAAACATTTAAGAGAAGGCTGCCCCTTTCTGGGGGTCAGACTGAAATTCTATCATGTAGTCCCGGAGTAGCTGACTGGTGAAGCACCACTTCTGCCTTCACTCTTGTCAGAGGCACTTGGTAAAGCCCTGACTGAGCACTAACATCAGCCCCAACGGTGCTTTTTGCTCCTAGCCAGACCTTGGTCACAGCCTGGTCAAGCTGTATAAAGACCTGCAGGCACTTTTTGGCCAAAAGACCAGGGAAAATAACTTTTTTTTTTCATCTGTGTGGAGCTCTGAGGTAGGAATAAAATGCCATTTGGCAGCATTCCTGAGGCAAAGTACATGCACCATCAAATATAACTGCAGCACTGAGATATTCCAGCTGCTGCCACCCAACAGGCTAATGCACTTCTCTTCTATCACCTTCACTCTGCTTTTCGTAAAACATTTACAGGCATTTATGAATTAAACCTCACACCACACTGGTGCTCTAGGAGAGGGCTGGCCAGAGAGACACAGCAGCTCAGTAGTTAAGATGCCAGGCTGGAAGCGAGGGTCACCAACCCGCTGCCTTGTCCTCCAGACCTGCTGCAAGGACAGAGACATCAAAGTGTGCCAGGCAGCCTGTGCCCACCTGCTGGGAGGTCTGTCATTTTTAGGTCAGTAATAACATTTTTATCTCCTTTTCAGGTGGAGATGGGTGGTCACGTCAAGGTAGCACAGAAACTTGGTAGCAGATGCAAAAACAGAGAGGTTTCCAACCTGATCATGTATTTTAGCACTCACTAGAATTAATTTTTGTTCCTCATACCTTCTCAGCCATTAAATTCCTAGTTAATTCTTGCTGTGGAAATCATAAAAGCTTCCTGTTACAGGCACCTGAAGCTCAAGTCTTAAACCCAAATTTGGGAACTGACACTATCATCAATGACTGAGCAGCTGTCCCTGCTTTCGGTCAGGATTTACAGAGGCTCTACCAGGGACATTACCCTCAGGCTATTCTCTGCCCAGCAGGAGACATCTTTATGGGGACAGATGCAGCTGATTTGCAGAACTGGCTGACAGAGGACTCCATGAAGGTGAAAAACCTACATGGATTCAAAGAAGGTATAGACAAATTCAGGGGGAATTGGTCCTTTGGCAGCTACTGCAGGCCTGGGGTCAGATATCTCATCCCTGGGCACCTCTGAGCAGGCGGCTGCTGCAAGGGGATGCCACGAGCAGGCCCTCTAGAAGCTCTCTCTGCTTCTTGTCCTCTTTCCCTAGGCATTCAGGACTTTCCATCACACTGCCTGTCTGCTGGTCTGAAACAGCTGTGGCAATTCCTTTGTTAGAAGGGAGACCATAAAAAAAAATTGTGATGTAAACAATGTATGAACTTTAGCTATTTCTCAAAAAGCCCTTTCAACTAGTAACCTCAGAGCAGAAATAAAAAGGCATTTCTGCAGTAAACGTGCAAGGCTCTCAACTCATCTCACAAAGTGACTGAGAACCATAAGGTGTGGTGTGATCTAACTTTAGAATTATCACATAAGACTCCAAATTTATTTTATTAAAGGGAGCTGTAACTAAATTTTGATGCCATTAGATCACACCATTAAATATTGGCTTGCTTACAGGCCCTTGTATTTTGCCCCATGTAAAAAGGACTGTACCCACCAATAGATGTCTTCTGAGATTTTCTCCTGCAGGATGTTTAACAGCTACTGACATAAGAAACAAATCCTTAAAATCTAAACCAAAAGATTTTAATCTATAGAAGTGAATTAAAGAAAGTTGTGGCTTGATATGGGGACCTCCTAAATGTTTGCAACCTGGTGAATTCTAAACCCTTCCAGGTGAATGAAAAGTATTTAACTTTAGCTTTCTCCCTGTTCCAAATGAGGTGATAAATTGCACTCTTTGTGTTTTCTAAGGAAATAAAAAGAATACAGAAGAGGAAATAGATTAAACTTTGCCATATCATCATGTAAATCACATTAATATAATCCATCCAACTAAAAAAAAATTTAGTCTCAGTAGGTCGATTATTTTTGGATCTCAGAAGATATAGCTGAGCAATACAAAAGCAGGATTTTTGAGGCAGAGGGCTTGGGACCCATCAGATGTTCAGAATTTGATGGCCACAGTTGGAAAACTACTTCTTTCCTAACACACAACAAGCCACGCCAATATAACTTGGTTCTTACAGCAGCCAGAAAAAACAATTAACTCCTGAACTTCAGCACTGTAGAAAAGGCCTGGACTGTTTTTCTCAGTTCGGTGCAAAAACACCTTGTGGAAGCAAAGCACAACAATGTTAAAGATCCATTAGAGGTGATGTTTTACCCAGAATGGCTCAATATTTGCATCGGTATTAACGTGTGAGCCAACACACAGACTCAACCGTGAACACTGGGTTTTAAAAATAAACAAAAGCCCAGCTTTCTATTAATAAATAATGATAATAACAATAAAACATAGGCTAATTTACTTTCGTAAGAGTCAGTTCACATAGGATGCTTTCAGGGGGAAACATTAACCGTTATTATTAGCTGCCCACGAAAAGCTAAAGAGAAAAACACAGCCATACTGTAGGCTGCAAATATTAAAAATATAACCACCAGCTTTGCCTACGTCCTGTAGGGAGAGAGGGGGAAAGGGCAAGAAAGGAAAAGGTTATGTAGTGGAAATCAGTTCACTGGGCTTTTAGGTTACGGCTGTGTCTTCCCTCTTTGGTCCTTCCCTGTGCCAGGAAGGCTCTCTTTTACATTTTCCTGTAAGTGATACTACTGCAGCCACATTCTCCCGAGTGAAATCTGGGGATATGTCCTGGGGAGGAAAGGCAGGACTCAATGCAGGGTCACAGGTGTTGCAATCTCATTTTTTTCTACAAAAACAAGAAAAGAAAAAAAAAAGTGTGTCTGAAGATTTGTATGGCAGGTTCATTCTAGAAAACACAGCTTCCTTAGTGTTACGATCAGGACCAAATTAAATGACCTGCTTAATGCAACTGCTTTCTTGATCAGACTTATTGATCCTTTCTGACCTCTCCATTGAAGAAACAAATGTATCTCAACAGTTGTCTTAAAGAAGACAAAGCACATAGTTGAAACCTGCAGCTTCAGGGTAAGAAAAATGCCCAAAATGTAAACTGCCATGGTGCTTGAGCTCATTCACCAGCAGCTTGGACATCTGCACAGGGAAACAGCTGGAAGTCTCCATCTTAGCAGCTGGTCCAGGCTAAGCCATCCCCTCTGCTCTGTCAGAGCCCCAAGACTCTTGGGTTGTCAGTGAGATTTATGTCCTTGTGTCATGACCTGGACAAAGCTAGAGAGGTGGGCCCATGCAAACCTCATGAAGTTCAACAAGGCCAAGTGCATGGTCCTGCACTTGGGTCAGGAGAATCCTCATTATCAATACAGGCTGGTGGAGGATGTGATAGAGAGCAGCCCCACGGAAAAGGACTTGGAGGTACTGGTGGACAAAAAGCTAGACATGAGCCAAAAATGTGCACTTGCCGCCCAGAAGGCCAATTGCATCCTGCATCAAAAGAAGTGTGGCCAGCAGGTCAAGGGAGGTGATTCTACCCCTCTCTCTCTCTCTCGTGAGACCCCACCTGGAGTACTTTATCCATCTCTGGAGTCCTCAGCACAAGAAGGTCATGGACCTGTTGGAACAGGTCCAGCGGAGGGCCAGGAAGGTGATCAGAGGAGTGCCTCTGCTATGAGGACAGGCTGAAGAGTTGGGGTTGTTCAGCCTGGAGAAGAGAAGGCTCCTGGGAGACCTTATAGCCTCCTCCCAGTACCTGAAGGGGGCCTACAGGAAAGCTGGGGAGGGACTCTTTGCAAAGGCATGTAGCAACAGGATGAGGGGCAATGGTTTTAAACTAGAGCAGGGTAGGTTTAGATCGGACATTAGGAAGAAATTCTTTACAGTGAGGGTGGTGAGATGTTGGAACAGGTTGCCCAGAGAGGTGGTGGAGGCCCCATCCCTGGAGATATTCAAGGTCAGGCTTGAGGAGGCTCTGAGCAATCTGATCTAGTTAAAGATGTCCCTGCTTACTGCAGGGGCGTTGGACTAGATGACCTTTAAATGCCCCTTCCAACCCAACATAGTCTATGATTCATGGAAGTGCTTTTGAACATTTTGTCCTATAAAAACTTATTTTCCCCGCATCTTGCAGGACGGAAAAAATCCCTTTTAATTTTGTTAGGTAAAAATGAGTTCCTGTTATCCAAAGGATGCTGCCTCACTCATGAGGGCAGGGGGAGTGTTCAGCCTTCAGTGTGGTGTGTCCTGGGCAAGAGAAGAATGACTAATCAGCTGCTGATGGCATTTTGAGATTGCTACTGAAATCCATAATGATATAAGGTGACTCCAGGCTCAGACAGACTCTGATTTCTCAGTGGAGCTCTACCTTGAATTTTCCTTCATTAAATATATATACATATATGCACACACGTATGTTATATACATATATTAAAAAATGGATCCTACTCCAAGAGCCTAGTAAAGTTGATGAGATGGCTCCCCTTGGCTTCTGTGGGCACAGGTTCAAAATATTAATCTGATTATCGTTATGGCTCAAATTCAGCAAGGTTGTTAAGTGTATATCTAACTGGAGGTATCTGAACAGTCCCATTATGATGATTCATGGATTTAAAAATAGAAATATGTTTAAATGCTTTCTTGAACTTGGGTCTAAATGAAATCAATACATGTCATGCCTCTTACTCATGAAATATTAAGGGAAAATACATAATTTATTGTGCTTTATGTATGCATATGTACTTAGCACTGATTATTCTGTAATAAGGCCATACATAATTTAAATTGTAGAGTGTTCAATTTTTTATTTTTTTTTTGGAGGGCGAGGGGGAAAGACGTCTTCATTAAAGCCAGAACAGTACACTTTTGTGATGACGTGGGGATTTATTTTACTCTTTCAAACTATGGATGCCTGGATAATAATTCTGTTTGCAAATATTCAAAAGCCCTTTGCCAGAGAGAAAGAAATCACAGCCTCTTCTACCGCTCTGGGAAGGGAGCCTGAAACCTCTGAGTGGCTGCAAGCTGGTGGCTGGGCAGCACAGAGGTGTGTTCTGGCTTCTGCTGATGGGCAGGACCACAGCTAGTGCCCAAATCACTGCAAGAGCCTCCAGCCATCCCTCAGGACCATCCCTCACCGGCAAAACTAAATATTCCTTCTTGCAGTTAACGTTGCAATCAGCTGGATAGGAGAAAAGGGAGCCTGTGGTAGCAAAGCCCACATTATTTATTCACTAACGGAGAATTACTGTCCTTATTAAGGTTTATGAGCCATTTTTTGCTTCTGGTCCTTGTTTGCCGATGACATCATGCTGTCTGTGGACCTTCCAGTGATATATAAAGGACTGACTGAGGGAAGCGATCAAGGACAGACTTAACCACATTTATGCAAAGAAGTGCATTTCTACTCTGCCGCGCGCATCGGGGAGCACGTCGTTAACCTGCTTAAAGCCAGCATGTGTTTAAAAGCATTGCTCAGCCAGAAGATGTGTGACATATTTAGCACCTGCCTCGCAAGGATGCCTTTTAAAAGCTTTGCTGCCCTGTCTCACAACATGACTCCCCCCTGCTCACACCTGGGACAGGCTCTGCCTCTGCCGGAGAGGGCCGTTCCCAGCAATTCGGGTACCTCTATGCCTCAAAGCAGGCAGCTTTGCCCCAGGCTGCCCATCTCCTAACAGCAAGGGGATGGTTCTCCACCGCAGCGGGAGAAAGGGCGAGAAGAAAGGGGAGGAAAGAAGTAGCTTGGCTTTGTGCAGCAGAGAGATGCGGTTACGGAGAGATCCTTCCTCACCTCCGGAGCTGGCTCCGTGGAGGAGCTCCATCAGGCAGCATCACGTGTCCTCTCGCACTTCCCCAACGCTCTAGCAGGGGGAATTAGCTCTAAAGATGGTGCAAGGGGCTTTCTTCATTCAGTGCACCCAGGTCTGCCAGCGGGGATGCTGCCATAGGACTAGAAAACCTTGCTGCTTCTCCACCCTGTTCTGGATTCCTTTTGCTGCATGGAAATGAGTTAAGCAACACAACCACCATCAGGTAACAGCAGGGAATACTCTGAAACTTCCCTGCTTCCCAGCCTGTGTGCAGGCACACACAAACATGCACAGTTCTTGATCAGCAAAGAGCCATTAAGCCAATACCGATGGTCCTCTCCCCTCCCAGCCTTCCACAATTACTCAAATAATCAAAATAACGTTCTTAAGGCCGGACTTACCCCACTTTGCCACAGGCAAAGCTTACAGCATGAAAGTCTCTGGAGGGAGAAAACATGTGGGGGGCAGTTCTTCCAGGCATGCTCCGTGTGGAGCCCCACGTCCTGCCCCTCAGCAGAGCTGCTCTGCTCTCACGTACCTGGGACTTCACTGCAGGAGAAGAGCAGAAAACGCCTTCAGTGATGGTAGGGTCTCACCAAGCCACAAGCCAACAGACGTGACTGAAGTTGTGCTCTCAGTACAGGGTCACCCTCGAGCAGCTTCTGCAACCCATCTTTTACCTTTCTTATTGTGAAGTGGGGGTTTCAGCCCACTGTTTCATTTTTCTTAGATTCATCTAATTCTTTGCCTCTTTAAGTTTGTGGAAAACAAAAAAACAAAATCACCAGTTTTGATTCAATTTTGAGTTCAAGCCAATCCCACTGTGATTTCAGGTGGCTTCTGGCTGATAATGATGAAGTAGGCAAACTTTATTTGAGGACTTTGGAAAGAACCATTAATATATTTTTATGTTGCAGACGATTTGCTCAAAATGTTCCAGCAGTAGCATAGTGGGATATAAATACTCGGCACTGGTAGTTCTATTCACCAAATTATTAACACCAGAGAGTTAATATTTCACCCCTGACTTCTCTATACCAATCATTTACTAAGCATGCAATGATGAACACCTGGCAGAGCACAAGCCTCTCAGGTAGGTGCTTGGAAAATGCCTCTGGAAAGTCATTGGGAATTAGTCTGAGCCACCTGAAACGCAGGAGGCACATCCCCAGCTGTGAACCATTCACCCTACGCTCGTAGGCAAGGCCACCTCCCCTCTGAAAACATCAGACATGCTCAGGTCCTAGCAGTCAACTGGAATAACAATTTGGAAAAATAAGAACAAAGCTGAGGCTGGGACTGAACATGTAGGTCAAAAAGGTAGACAGAGCAGGACGTGCTATTTGCTGCACTCAACATCTTTTTTTTTTTATTCTGTGGATACAGGGGCCAATGGCACTATACTAAAGTCAGGAGCACAGTTCAGTATGTTTCCTATCTCTATCCACTTCTAACCTGAGATTGGTAAAGGGAGGTGGAGAGTTCCCACTCCCTGACCAAGCCAAAATAAGTCTCCCATTTCTTTGCTGAGCCTCCACAGCGCATCTAGTCTCCATCTACATGCACAGATAATCTTCACCAAACTCACCGACTTGCTGTGTATGCAGATGGATGCAGTATTAGCAAACACCCTGCAAAATTAGACCTAGGAAACCTTTATGGTATTTTTTTTTTCTTCCCCTAAAGAAGTAATTTAAGTGCTGCCCGGAGTTATTTTCCTAAAACTAAAATGCACCACTGTCATGTGCAGCTACAAAGGAGTGGTGGTAGATGGCGCTACATGAACATGAAATTGGTTTTTAACGATCTACATTAAATATTTAATATTACATTTCCTTACACACAAAGTGCACACGAGCAGTGACAGTATTTTAATTTTTTTTCTACACTTGCATAAATAATATATTGAAAATAAAAATCAGGAAGCCAATTTATTGAGACGTTGCAATATGAAAAAAAAAAACTTTGTGATTCAACTCTTGGTGAAAAACTCCAATACACTTGCAAGTGTCCCCCCTTAGCCAAGAACTGAAGGGTGGGAGCAAGAGGAGGTGGTTGCAGGTAACACACCGAAGTCACTTAATTTCTAATTTCCTGGGTCCCAAAATACCACCAGCAGAACATGCTCTTTCTAGTCGTAAAGCTGCTAGAATAAAGTATTTAAACAGCACTGGCAAGCGCAGCGACAGCAGAGGGACATTTCCATTTGACCTAAACCACTCTGGTCCTGGGTGGTGGGAGTCAGCTGGCAAGGCAGCCTGCTGGAGGAGAAGACATCCTCAAACCACAGGGGGAAAGGGAAGAGCCACATAAATAGAGTTAAGCGTATAGAGTGAAAAGGGCACCCAAAGCACATCACATCAGTAAGCACACTGGGGACTAAGATTTGCAGAGACCCATGATAATGTGAAATGTATAGAGCAACAGCAACGAAAAGCTCACCATTTTCTTTTAACAAGTATCATCATCTTCACTCTTATTCTGTATGAAAAGTGTTCCTACTGACTGACAGCAATGTTCCCTGCGCCTCTCCCACACCTACACTCGGATACTAAAAGAGCAAAAGCGATCAGGAATGTGAATTTACTTTGCTTTTTTTTTCCCGTTGGCGTTAGTTAGATCAGGGATTGTCTGAAACCAGCCTGTGACCTGCTGGACCGGCTTCGCATTTGGGACTCCTCTAGAAATTGCATCGTGGTGATGTCTACGTGGTGAAAATGCCTGCTAGGGAGCAAGGGGAAACAAGGGAGCACCTGGTTTGAGAGAAGAACGTTAAGAACTGAGCCACAAGGTTTTGTAAACTGTAGTCCTTCCTACAGTGAGTGCATGAGGTTTACTTCCTCCTCCTCATGCGTGGGTTAAACCAACGTAAACAACATCTTTTCTCCGCTGGGGATTGAGAAACCAGTGGCACACAGAGACAGCGTGAGGAGCAGGGAAGCTCAGCACCAAAGGCTAAAAAAACTTTGAGGAGACAGGGCAGCAATGCCAAGAGGTGTTCACCACCTCTTGCTCCCACTTTTAAAGCAAACCCTCGGGTTGTCCCCAACTCCTGCACTTGGATTCCCATTGCGGAGCAGCCTCGAGGCAGCCAGGCCAAACTGTTCTGAGGTGGAACTGAACTGGCTGGTCTGCTCCTGTCACCTAGGTGAGCTTTGGCTGCAGGAGCAGAGGTAGGCCAGAGTAAAGCCCAGAAAACACACACAGCGTGAGGCCAGGTCCTCAGCACCCGCTGCCTCTCCCCACAGAGGTTCTCCCATTGAGCTGCCACATCGTCACGGGCACAGCCCTTACATGTGCCAAAGAAACTGCCAGTGTCACCCTGTCCCTCTTCCCACTGGACTCACACAGGCATTGTTCTGGTTGGTGCCCAGAGCTTCCCTCCAGGCTTTACCTTGGGATCAGCACCGTGGGGTGACAGCTGGTGGAGCCCCATCTGCCAGCTGGGCCCTGCAATCTTCCACTCCTCCTCCTCCTCTCTGTAAACCTCCATCCCCACCTCCTCCTCACAGCATTCAACAGCCAAGTGAGAGAACTCCTGGAGACTCTTCCTTGCAGAACTGAAGCGGGGATCATCTGCATGACATTCACTGCATTATTAAATCTGCAGGGTCTGAACCCTGTTTAATAACACGCCTGTTCCAAGCAGAGGCAGTTCATCTCCCACTATCAGTTCTTAACCTTCAAAATATCTGTACTCTAGCTGTGAGGTTTGTATGGGCCAAGCCATAATTAGAAAATTTAAGAAGCACCCAGGGAGGATTCCTGAGCTGTCCTGCATTTCCTCATTTAAGTTCACAGGTCAAATAAAACCTGTTGTCCTGTCCTCTGAAAGGAGTTTGATATTTCCTAAAACTCAGTAAGCTGGCGAGGGAGACTAAAGTGGGAAGAAATGCTAACTCTACTGGGGAGGAAAAAACACTTCCCAAGGCTTACTTTTTTTAGTTCTGAAGAGGCTTTGAGACGTGCTAAGAAGTTCTGAGAAGTCTTTTACAGAAAGACACATTTAAAAGCAGGAAAAACAACAACAAAAAGTTATTTAACAGTAACGATAGCAGCGATTGCTCATGAAGTGGCTGTGAGCACCCAAGCTGGCAATTGACAGTCCAGACACGTGAAAGGGATGGAGGGAGGGAAGATGGCTGGCAATTCCCTTGTGTAGACCTTGCCTGGTAAGTGGTGAACTACTGCAGGAGATGGAGCTCACAGCCCATGCATCCCTCCCCCGTGGGATGGTGCTCACATGAGGGTGACGCACAGCTGTGAGCTGCATCGCCCTCGGTCCCAGTTCCTGCCATCCTTCCCAGTGCAGGAATTAAACCAAGAGAGTCACGTCAAGAAGAGGTGTGCATCTACCCTTCAGAGCCCCCAGTGCTGTTGATGCACGATGACACCTTGAACTGCTCCTTCCAACTTCAATAGCAAAAGAGCAGGAGAAAGGTCTGCAGCTTGAGACTCCTTGTCTGCAGGGCTGCTGTCACGGCCAGCCAGCTTCCAGTTCCCAAGGAAAAGCGACCACAAAGCACTTGAAGGGAAGCAACTCCCTTCAGGTCAATGTTTCAGCTATTTCTTCCCACCCATGGAGATTAACACCCATGCACCTAACGAGGCCTCAAACCGCCTTTGTGCAGATGAAGTGGAGCAGTTACCTGGCTCTGCTATAGAGGAGGCAGAAAATCTTTCACAGGGTGGTTGGTTGAGAGAGGGACACATTCCAGCAGTGAGAATCACGGCTATCTGCTAAGCCACAGATGTGCAGGGACAATTTACAGCCAGGCTCTTGGTGATAGACCCTGCCACCTCCATGTCTCCTAGTCATTTCAGTCCCCCTTTGCAGTATCCTCCACCCTTCAATCTCTACACCCTTTCTACAGGCTGATATCCATGAACTCCACCCTGAGCTAATGCCAACATCATGTCCCTTTCAACTAGTGGATGTTCTTGCTGTCCCCAGCTCCACAGGAAAAAGCAAGTGAGGAGCTCCCTGTCCCCAGCTCCGTGGGAAAAAAACGACCAAGGAGCAGAGAAACCGAGACATGCAACGTGTCTCATTGTCACTTCCTGAGTCTGCACAACTCACCGTGAATCACACAAGCATCCCAGACTTCATGGACTCCTTGGAGCCCTTTTAGGCTTGTGTATTCAACCTGGCAGATTACAGGTCGCAGTTATAGATATCCTACTACTGCGTATATCTGTTCTTTCCCTAGAAGTTCCCCATGTAAGCCCTGCAACTTGTCAGCAAGTAGCCTGCTACTCTAGTTTTGGGTAATGGATCCAGTTCTGTTAAATTCACACACAAAAAAAACCCCAAACAAACCCAACGATAATATGAAGGACTAAAAGGCAACTAGTGTTTGACTATTAGAACAAAGAAGGAAGGGTTAAGACTAAATGGAAGTTTTCAAAAATCTTACCAGACTAAAAGGATCTTAAAAAAAAAACAAAACCAAAACACAAACCCCAACATTTTACAATATTTCAATTAATATAGAGTAAGTATCTCTATTTCAAGTTAAGGGAACAATCTTGCACTAGAACAAACAAGAAAATTACCATTTATACTCACAGACCCAGCATCTGTTAGCTACAGATAACCTGCAGCAGAGCTGGGAGTTTCCCTACACCATCTTTTTGGGCAACAGGAAAGCATAAACTCGCAGAGGAAAGCAGGGACATTTCCTGGGTTGTGAGAATAACATCGGGGAAAGGCATCCACAGGCCACTACAAAGAGAGAGGGGGCATCTCGGGAGGGCACGAAATAGCTGTAAAGCTGTAGTGCTCCAACTTTAGTAGCGGGCAGGAAGTGAAAGTCTGTTTTCCCACATTTAGGAGAACCATAAATAAGGAAGTTTGGAGAATTAGCACACCCGTGCAGACAGAGTACTCGAGAGAGAATTGGGTTTGTGGATGTAGAGGAAATAGTCACATTTAAAGCTACTGCAAACGTATTAATTAAATATTGTAACGTATTCATACCGTGTCTCTTACTTTATATCCATCACCTGAAATCGTTGTTGTAACTACAGGTAAACAAGTAAAGGAAATTTGTAACGTTAACACCAGATTTTTAGAAGTAAATGTTCCAGGCAAACTTCTGAATAGCCTGTGCTCAGTACATTTCTGTTTTTTCATGTATCTGTATCCTGCTTCAAGGGTGAAGCTGTTCCAGCAGGCTGATACAGAATTCACCTGGGAAATGCTGGAGGGAAGTCTAAGATTGCACGTACTTTTTGTGTGTGTGTCCCCCCCTTCCTCTCTAGTTCCTGTTATTTGCCTGCACAATTGTGTCGTAATTTAAGTTATCTTAAAAGTACTAGTGAGCCCTTTGTATCTTCTATCTCTGCTTAAATGGCTGGAATTCCTAACGCTGATCATATCAAAAAATGTCACTTTCTTGCCTGGATAAATACGGGGAGCTGTGTATCTTCAGCAACTGCCCAGTGTCAAGCTCCTCCCGCCACGCGTCATTTCTCAGCGCTGAGGGAAACAGACAATAAAGCTCCATTAACTGCTCTTGCCCTTGAGCCCTCACACCCTTATCTCGGGCTGTATTTTAAGATAAAGCAGGAGGAGGCACACACATGCTTTCTCTTGCGGCTCCAGTGTATTGACGCTAATTGTTGACATCGAATCACAGCCATGGAACCCGTCCCTTTAGAAGATCAATCCAGTTTTATGTTTGCTTGCTTTATTCCAGGGCAAGGGGGGGCTTCAAGTTCACAAAAGAAAAACTATTTCTATGTGACTCTGAAAGAAAGTATTTCTTTTAACCTCACTTGCTATACAAAGATACTCACAAATATATTTTACCTTCGCTGTTTGTTACAAATCCAGTTAAACTGCTGCCTTAACAGGTAGCAGGCCATAGAAGACCACAGATAATAACACATACAATAGATATAAGGAAAACTATTTTCACCATGAAGGTGATCAAACACTGCAGCAGACAGCAGAATTTCCATCCTTGGAGATGTTCAGAACTCCAGTGGACTAGCTCCTGAGTAGCCTGGTCTAACTGGACGTACAGATAACTTTCTGTGGTTCCTTCAGACCTCAATTATTCTACGTTTCTATTCATTTCTGACATTGTTGAGTTCCCAAAACCATAAGAGAAAGTTTCACAAAGGATTAGCTCATTGTAAACAGCTGGTAAATACTTAACCCATCACCTGCTGGTTTTGAAGCGGTGAAGCTCTACGCAAGGTTATTGGACCCTACGTATCAGTAATGTTACAATGCTAGAGCTTTGACAGGAAACACTTCTGTTAGCCAATAGATTTCGTCAAGACAACAAAAATCCCGCCTTACCATGTTCAACAAACACCTATTGTGCCTTTTTTCCCCCCATGACAAACAGCAAAGAGAGGGGAAAACCTCCCTGGAGCGCTGCGGAGTGCCAGCAGGGCCAACGGGGTGGAGAGTGTTCAACTTGGGTCTTTCTTCTCCCTGCCCTACCTCTTCCAAGCAGGGCAAGTCACATGCCAGAGGTCTGTCTGCCCAGTGAAATACTACCATCAGTGTGACGTCATCGAGATGATCCGGCCACGCTCCTGTTGAGTTAGTCAAATAATACGACTCTGACATCTTCTCCAGAGAATGAGTAACGCATGTAGGAACAGGCAACCATTCAGATGTGTAAAAGAAAACACAAAGCTAGGCATTCTCCTTGAAAGTTCAGGAAAAAAAAAGAGAAATTTGCCTTCAAACTAGAGCCTTTAATTTGTAGTGTAACCCACAGTCCTCCCCTCGTATCTAAAGGGCAGAACTTCTAATGAGGTCATGTGGGAACGCATAGTTAGCATATTTTTTAATCTGTATGCTTAAAAGTAGATTTGTTTTCTTAACAAGCATGCTCTCATCAACCTGACGTGTTACAGCCACAAAGATCGACCTATTTTTAAAATGGCTTTGAATCAGGGAGACTCTCTCCACAAGTTACACCTTTCAAAATATAATTAAAAGAAGCACGATAAACAGCATCCCATAAGACATTGGAAAGTCTATTTTCTTTCTTCTTCTATTTTTTGCATGTATTTCTCCTCTGAAGAGATTACAATACAGAATAAATAGTTTATATGCATTCTTAACCAGTTTGTTTCAATAAGACTACACAACCAACAAATTCCTGCGTTAAAGTCTCCCGAAAAATATTCTACTATCAGCAAACTCCCACACGAAAACCTCCAGTGTAATCCTCTACCATCAACACGTTCATATCAAAAAACTTCACATTCTCCCTAAGATTCCAACTCAGAACCCAGCTGGAGACAAAGACCCACAGTCCCAACAACATATAAAACATCCCCGGGATCGCTGTAAACGTAAAACAAGGAGTGCACTGTGATTTTGTTGGTATGTGTCAATGCAGAGCTGGGTTTGAAAGCTGCTAAGTTCTGTGTGGCATTCGCCAAAAAACTCAGTATTTGCGCTTGGAGAAGTGCAGATAGCAAAGCTTATTTTTTTAAGGAGCCAGAAAGAAACTGCACTTCAGTGCCCTGAAGTCGAGGGTAATCAAGGTGACCTGTATCTCCCGGGAAACACCTTCTGCTCCAACCAGACCTTCTGCTTGCGTTACCAACCCGCAGACCCCTAACCCAAGCAGAGATTTGTCCCTGAAAACCTGGAAAGGTACAAGTACCATTTTCCAAGTGCAAATGCAGCACATTCAGAACTTTAGAGCCACAGTCACAAAAATATGTATCATCATGAAATTAGAGCAAAATCTTCAGTTCACCCTGTTAAGTTTGCCTGGCTGCAGTGCTCATACACAGACCCTTTAATACTGAATACAGGTCTTGCTGCAGAAGGTGAGAATTACAGAAATAAATTAAAAAAAAAAATCAAGAAGGTACATAGCCAAACCTACTGCCTTCTTACGAGGCTAGAACTGGCATTTATTTCTGGGTAACTTTCAGGAACAACATTTGCAAGCTTGGTAAAATGTTTACAGTTCCTCTAGCAGGGGATTCTCATTCCTACAAACTTTAACCACTGATTAAAGTTATTAAAGAACACAGTCCAAACACACCATTGAAAAGTAAACAAAGGGAAACTAATCAGTATATTCCATTCCAATGTAAGATGATACCTTATATATTATTGCAGAAGGTAAAACCCAGCCATGCCATACCAGTTATGTTTTACCAAACTCCTCTAATTACTCCTTTTCTTTCCCTGACTAGTGGGAGGGCCAGTAATGGGCCACAGCTGGTGGCATTTAATGTTACACTGCTCCAAGCAGCTGCAGCCCTGGCTTCACTTTGGGCACAGCTTTAATTAGCTGTGATAGTTTGGCTGTAATTACAGTTTAAACCTTTTTCTTTTTTTTTATAAAGAATTATTAACAGGCTTTCACTGTGAAAAGGGATGTGAATTTTAAAGTTGCCATGTAAAAAAAAGGTATATGTAGGTCTTTCCTAAAGAAAGCCTACATTTTAGGCACGTTATGAATTTTAACATCTACCTTTGCAGGAGTTTTTATGGTGCAGGAGTCGGGGCGAGGAGTTTGCAGGTTACTGGGGCGAAGGCTTAACTTCTGCTGCTCACCACCACGCGATGCCACGCAGGCAGATATCCCCAGTCAGGTCACTGGAGCGTCTCCCTTCCCTGGGGAACGGTGCAAGCAGTAAGACATTGCAGGGCACAAACCTGGATGTAAATCCAGAGTAGGACTTTTCCCGCATTCCTCTGTTTTACAGGCTTTTAAAAGGGTGAAATGCACGTTACTGGCCGTATAAACCCACAGGCAAAACATCAATTAAAAAAAAAAAAAAATTAAAATTATTAAGGCAGCTCGGAAATACTGCAAAATAGCATTTCAATGGCTGTGTGATCATTGCAGAGGTACAGAAAGCGCTTCCCACCTGGGATAACCCTCACCATTCAGAACAATTTGCTGTTTCACTAAGAATTTGAAGTAGGCTCAAGCTGTCACTGACCTCACCTCTTCCCTTGAGGCAGAGCTGACCGGCTGCCACCTCCGAGGACACGTCCTTCTGGGGCTAAATATGTCAGTGTACAGGAAAACCACCCACCTTGTTACCGCTCTGGCTTTTGTGGAGGGAGCAGAAAACCCAGCTCCGTCTGCGCTGAAGCTACAAAGCCCCGTAAATGAAGCTCTTCAGAGCCAATTCTCTGCCCTGTGTTTTAGGGCTAGCTGCTAGGAGCCACGAGTGAACAGCACGATGTGTTGGCACCGGCTAGCACGCCTCCTGAAACGCAAACGTTATTCAAAAGTTAACCTAAATACTTTAGCAAACCGGTGTCTTTGTATCTTTAATATATTTAAGCTAAAAAAAAAACAAACAAAGAAAACTTTTCTTTGTGAAAATACCTATTTCCAGGCTGCCAGGGAGAACATTGGTTAAGTTTGCCAACCAGAAAGCTAACCTCCACCCAGAAAAAGTATCCAATTTACTGGCATTTCAATATAATGCTCTCTCATTATCCAATTATACTTCATTTTGAGACAATCTTCCCTGGCAATAGCTCATCGTAGCCTGTGAAAAGTTTACTGCTCGGACGCACTTCCATTTGGTCCAAATTTTCACTAAAAATAATTGTAAATATTGTAAAAACAGAATTAAAAAAAAAATCTTTTTATAGGGAGACTTGTTACCATACAGCTCCCTCAAATGCAGGCAGATCCATTGCTTATAAACTGGCATTAATATCTAATAATACTATGAGCTTCAGCTTCTATTTTTTCACTTTGGATGCCCAGTAAAGTGGTATTACTGACTTTAGAATCAGCACCGCCTCCTTTTGAGGCTAGTGGTTTTTTATGATAGTTATTTCTTGTCATACTACATCATTGCAAAAGAAATCAACTGAAAAAAAACCCCACACCACATTTTTAATGTAGTATATGCACTGCATGGGACATAGTCTTCATCAGAGTTCATCTACTTTACACTTCTAAATACCATCTTTGAATTGCCTTACATCTCCCATCTTTATTTAAAGTGGCATTGAGCTAATATTTATTAACTTTTCCACTGAAAACAGAAAGTCTTCACTTGCAAACACTGCAAACTTTATGTACACATTTGTATATATAAAAATCTGCACATATATAGCTTAGAGCTTGATCCCTGTTACTCCAGTTTTGTATTTGCTTTCGTTCTGCTTAGTGTCCAGAAAACTCAAAGGAGGCCAAAGAAAATCAGCGACACTTGTATCAAGAAAAGACTTTTTTTTAGAGTTTTAATTTATCCAACCTTTTTGCTATGAAATGAACCGTTGTACTTGCGGGGAACGTACAACCCGAAACAGCTTTAGCAGCCTGTAACACACCACGTGGGAACGTAACAACCTTTTTTCACTTACCCAGGTAAGCAATACCCCAGAGACATATGTATTGACTTTATATACGTGTATGTGTATATATATATATATTTAATACCCGGTGCAGCAATGGTAACCACCGTTAGCTTCCTGCCTCGGGTAAGCAAGCAGTCAGAGAGGAGATGCCCGAGAGGAGCCACCAGTTCCTGCAGCAGGAGGCAGGGAGACACTTTAACTCTCCAGCACGTGATTTTCCATTCCTGGTGCCAGCCATTGTTACTGGAATAACCCCCTGGTTTCTCCCCCGGGCTCCACGAGGATGCTGCGTGTCTTCTGGTGCTTCCCAAGCTCGGTTTTCCCGGGATTTTGCTGCCTGCAGAGTTATAAAGAGGTTTTCCCAACCGGTTCCCTGGCATCCTTGGGAGAAAGAGCAGGTAGCCTCCAGCTAAGTCAGGGGGTAGTTTTAGGTGTCTCTGCTTTGCTTTGGTTACAGCTGCCTGGGCGATGGCCATGCACAGGAAGCCTGCAGGATGGAAATGGCTTAGCAGTGAGGAGCAGGGGTGCTCCTCAGGCAGGACTAACTAAACTAAAAAAAAAAAAGAGAAAACAAACAGAGAAGTCATTTTTATCATTTACTGTATTCCTTAAAAATGAAATAATGGGGAAGAAAAGGACCTGGCTGGAACAGGAGTTACAAGCTTCAGCTGCACCTCTAAGGCAGCTGGAGATGAGGATGCTTACCAGGTGCCAGGCACTTTTATGAGTTTCTGTTTGTGTGTTTGCTTGTAGGAGCAGCACTCTCTCTCACGCCTCTTCTCACACACAGGCATCGTTTTAAAGAAATAAGCGTGGAAGGGAGAGTTCGGAGGGGCAGAATAACATATCCAGAGAACAAGGTTTAAGACATAATGCCTAATCAGATAGGAACTCCATTTCCAAATTCATTTTACTTATGTCCAGCTTAATGTGCCCTTACAGGCATTTTTATGCCATTCCTGTGGTTTGTATATTTTGACTGCAGTACTGATTTATAAAAATCACCGAGAAACATCATTTGAGACTTGGGACCCCATCTTCCCATTACAGAGTCAGCTCCAAGAAAAGGATACTTCAGATATTTTTAACAAGCATTGTGGGGTCCCACTAAAGACCATGTCCTTCTTTAGATCCAGCTTTGCCTGTGGAAGAGTTCATTATGGAAGACAAGCCCCACCTCAGCTTCAGCTGGAGGCACCAGTCAAAAATTCAACTAGAATTCGTTAAGACCTGCTATTTAAAACAGCCCAAACTAGCTTACTTATTTAGACAAGCTAGGTCAGCACACACTCGTTTGGGTTGCTCTGTTAGTTTCCTAGAAAACTGTAACTGCTACAACTAAATTTAAACGTGGGTTGGCATTAGACTGTAAAGCCTTTGAGGCTGGAGGTGTCCATGCCTGGTACTATGGGATGCTGGCTGGGATCCCCTGCAAGAAGAGTAAGGGGTTTGTTAAATTAAGTTCTTCTCTATATTGATAGAATATTTTATATATATATATATAACAAACGGTTCATGGTAAAATGATCTGGAAATGCAGAGGTTGTTTCCCTCTCCTCCCAGTGTTTCTGCCCCCTAGAATACATCTCTGCCTCCTCTCCAACCTCCCTTAGTCCCCCAGCCCTGAGCTTGTGCACAGCTAAACATTAACATGTAATGTTAACATAAGCATTTAGTTGTATCCCCTGCATCTTCTACTACTGAAGCATTTTTTTTCTCTTGTTAACTATTTCTAAGGTGAGGGATCCATGATAAGCATCCTTAAGTCTCTGAAGGATACACATACCAAGAATAGGAAAAAAATACGTAACGTGGCCCAACGGGTAGGAATAATAGGATGAAACAGAGCAAAGGCTGAACTTGGAAAGAAAATGCAAATAGTTAGATGCATCTGACTGTGGAACAGTCTAAGGGAGTTTGTGAAATCCTTACCATCTAAGGTAATTTAAAATGGATTAAACACTTGGAAATTTGCTGAAAAGAACTATTATGTGTTGACACAGGTACAGCCAAGATAATGATGTAAGTAAATTTGTTTATTTAGAACTTTTTAAATTCTATGAATTCTAGTTTTTATTTACTGGGGAATTGTGGCTTCTTCCATATTTACTTGTTGCTGCATTGTTTTCCTACCACTTTCATCCTCTTTTCAATTTCATTCTGACATGTT
>JAHREE010000045.1:1733170-1752104 GCA_033628505.1 Tringa tobata
CTAACAACTGCACCACTGTTTTCTTAATGCAAGGCAGCCCTAATGCACTTAAGACAATACCGGCAGCTGAGAACACAACAGCATCTTCTATCGACTACAGCAGAGGACTGTCCTTTTATTTACCCCATTTTAATCTCTTTTGAGCATGAGAGAATAGGAAAACAGAAGATAATTTCAAATATGTTGGCACTATCCGCAAGAAATACTATAAAAGCACAAAAATGAACTTTTATTTTCCTCTTTATATTTTGAACGGTAGTATAAAAAAATGTGATGTTGATTCAAAAGTCAGACAAAGTCTGTGTTGACAACTACAATTCTTTTATTGGTCATATTTTACTGAGCATCGAACATTTGTTTATGAGGCACAGATTTAAGAATAACACCACAAAATCAAAAGGATAAAGTGCAGACCTGTACTGAGAAGCAGGCCTGGTAAGTCCGTCTACTCCTACAACTCAGCAGAGAAAAGGAAGAAAAGGGGGAAAAAAACCTGCCATTATAAGAGAAGTAGTACATTATAAACGATGCCCTGTGGTAACAGAGCTACACAACCACAACCTTCCCTGCATGGTCCAGAGCGCTGGAAAACTCAGGTCCCCTGTGTGCAAGCACACCGTGGCTGTTGCAGGGAATATTTTAAGTTAGACTTTGGCTTACACAAGTGGTAAGAAAACTTCAGAAAGGTGTACTGATTAAAACAGGTCTCCTAACGTCATTTCTTTAAATTTTTCAGAATAAAAATTTACCCACTTAAAAGCAGACCAACCCCTCCTCCCCCTTCCCAAAACACAATGAGTTTCAGCAAAAAGTGACTAGGAAAAGTGAAAGGGGGAAACCAGCGTGAGTCACGACTTTAAGAAAAGCTCTTGGCCAGACCTCATTCCTGCTTGCATCAGGATTTTCCCCCTAAGAAAATTCAGGAGATAAAATGGTAAATTCAGCACGTCCTTCTCTTTCCCCATCTCATAAAGGCAGTTTTCTACAGTTCTTAGTGACAGAAAAAAAAATATGTATATTTCCAGAGCTTGCAAACATCCGGGGGGAGGGGGGAAAAAAAAAAAAAAGGCAGAAAACAAGAGGGAGAATAAAAACTAATATAAGCTAAAACATTATTTTGTAGTAAACAATAGAATATAACGTGCAATAGTGCAATTTCTCCTTTTGCTGCTTCAACAACGAAGTCTTGGTAGATAGTCCACCGCGTGGTCAAGGCATACGGCGTCCCACCACCACCTCTAGCTACGTGCCTGTCGGGTGCTGCTGGGTCTGCCCGGCTTCGGAGCCGCCTCCCCGTGTCCAGGCTCCCCCTTCGCCTTCCCGAGGTGGCGGAGTTTCTGATCCCAGCGCTGGGCACGGGGTGGGGGGAAGGCAAAGACATTGCAAAAAGAGGTTAGAGAAGAAGACACAAGGCATTTGTAAAACAGCCCCAGCACACGTTCACAAACGACGGTCAGATGCATAAAGGCATCGCTGTTCTCCAGCACGTCACGCCGCCTTGGGATCGTAACGGTGGAATGTGGGGTTATCAGTAAAAGTCACTTGAAATAGAAAAAAAACCCAACCATTTCCTGGCTTTCTCACAGCCTCTGTGAACGAAGAGGCTGATACGAGGCGTAACTGACCTCAGCAGGAAAGCACCTCACCTTCTAAATGATAAAATGTAAACGAAGCGATCTGTGCCATCTCTGGGGAAGCAGGATGAAAAAGACAGTCAAGTGAATTTTATTTATTATTATTATTTACTTATTTTTACTTTTCCAGGTAACAGTAACCCCAGTACGAAAAGACATAATAAATATAGCTGGTGCATCTGAAGATGCTCTCGGCAAAGGAGATAGTGGCAACGTGCCCAGGTCCTCAGCAGCCCCGGGGTGGCCGTGAGGGCAGAGGCAGCGGGTCACGGGCCACAGGGAAATAAGTGAGGAAGCGAGTCAGTTCCTCACAAAAAAGAAAAAACCCCAACAAATGATACTGCCACCCGAGAGCTGGCACTAAGAAGTCAGCCTAGGGTGGTATTTGCTCTGCAGCACCGCATTTCATCAGGCTCTGCCAAATCAAACAGCAACTTGGAGTAGGATTCCCCCCGTATCTTTTCACCCCTGTGATCTCTGTGGATGTGACAAACGTGCACAGAAAAACTCGCATTTGTAATCAGAAGAGTTATTTCCCTGCCAGTCACCGTTAAGGTTGTTGAAGGAGGCTGCTTTGCCCAGGCACAACCGCTATGTCAAATCAAGCGCTGAGGAATCGTGTCAAAACAAGAACATTCTGTGTAAAATGACACTCCTAACAACACTGAAATCACTGATACTTGGCAGTGCATCAAAACATAAAAAGGCAATTCTTCCAGAGTTTGGAAGGCATTAGAATACATTTAAATTAGAAAAGATTAGAATCTATTTTCCTATATTGCTTGCACTCGAGCTCATTGCTATGACATGAACTCCTGCATCATGTACCTCCCCCATCTAAGCCAGGAAGGTAAATTTTAAAAAGTTGGTAATCCACACAACTGGGTAAGAGAACTGTATGTAAAGAACATTAAAACTGAAAAGTATAATTCTGACTTAGCCTGGAAAACATTTGTAAAGCCCTCTTTTTTTTTTTTTTTTTTTAAATTAGTATCACCATCCAAATTAAGCAGGTGTGTGCTGCAGAGCGCACAGTTTGCCCCCGGAGTTAAAACACTCCCACTGTTTGCTTTTTTGAGACAGAGGTTTGGATTGCTGAAACACTGCTGTACTTTGGGGTAACTGAACGTAGCGCTTCAGCTTACTCAGCGTGCATTTCTGTCATATAGCAACTAACACACCCAGTTAATTTTTGACACCTGATATTAATTAACCACATGTATCAGGTAGATGTTTCATGGTATCCACAACACTTGACTTTTGGTGAGGTATTTTCTTACCTTTACTTTTTTACCAAGACGATCCTTCCACTTCTCAGCTATGGAGCCTTCCACCAAGAGTAACCTACGCAAGGGAGACAACCAGTTACTCCATCCACAGGCATGCACAAGCTACACAACCCAACACAGGCAAGACTCAGAGCCCTGTGCCTACAGCGACCCTCCTCTCCCCCTGAATACCATTAAGGAGGTGTACAGGGAATCACACCAAGTTTTCCTTAGCTGGTGGCTCTGAAGTTCAGCTTTACAGGCAGGGGAGCAAATAACAACAAATATACTCCAAGGCCAATGCAGAAAGAGTTACCTGGAGCGCTCCTCATCTTCGTAGCCCATAATGATGTACTCTTCGTTGGCACTAAGCGGTGGGCACAGGCAGCCAGAGTTTGTGTGAAGGTTTACAGTGTCCTTTGGGATGTTCACCAGTGAAGACTTTAGGATCTCCTTTACTTCCACTACCGCAGTGACATCGTGACATTTAGTCTTCACCTCCTTCACTTTAGCCCGAATGACTGGGAAAAAGTCACAAAGAGTGTAGTTAGCAGCAGCAGATAATGCAGGTCACCCCCAAGCCGTTCTTGGTGACCTCTGGGATTAGTCTTTTGCATGGTCCATTATCAAAAGCTTAGCTGAACTCCAGCAATGACCCTGCCCCCATCTCTTCACTTCATTACTTCATCCTCCGCCAAGAGGGTCCAGGTAGCTCAGTGTATGTCCTGATAGTATGGTCACAGGCAGGAGTTACGTACCAATTGGATCTGCGTCCTATTTAACTTGGGCTTAATTTTTAGCATTCCTTCTTCTTCATCCTTTCCGCTTCATATATTTGGTTCATTCCTTGTACGCTCTCCTTCTCCCTCAAGCTGTAACTGCTCCCTCTTTGACTACTTGCAGCACAGATGACCAAACTAAATTTGTCCCTCTCAACCTTTCACGAAACATGACCCTGTATTAAAACTTCTCATATCACTACTGCATGACAGGCCCTTACCTTTTTTGTTCTCTCTCCAGTGACCCCGCATCAATCTGCTCTGCTCTTTATGAACTCCAAATGCTCCTGATCTTGACCCGATGACCCATTTAATTGTTTCCTCCCTCACCCTTTCTTTTTGCCTTAAGTTGCATGAGAGGAAGAGTTGCCTTTCAAAGGCAAGGCTTTTCATCTCTCTCATGGTGACCAGTGAACTGATACCACATGCAAATGCAAAGCCAGTCCAGAGGTCATGCTCTAGAAAATGCCACATCTTTCACAGCTTGCAAACAAGAGCCCCTTTCCCGGATTCCCCATTTCTTCTAACCTGTGTGAAAAAGGTAATATGGAAGAAAGAAAACCATGGAGTCACACAGCTCCTCTCTTCACATGCATTGCCCATAGAGGCAATCAGCCACCATGTTTTGCAGCCACATTAAATACAGCTGCTAACAATTACCTTGTGCATTTAAAATACACAGTTTACCCCAAGTGATCCACTTCCTTAAAACCTCTCTAAGATTTCAAAACAAAATCTCGGAGCTCTTTCAAATGCATTTTCAAACCTCTTTAATTTCAGAAGCTTGAGAATACGGGCAGTAGCACGCTGAGCGACTCTCTACCACGTGCAGATGTGGTACCCACTAGAAAACAATAACTCCGTAAAGATTTTCCACACAAATCCAAAACAAGGTAAAACCAACTAGTCACCTAAAAAAACCCGACGATGTTTGGCTGAATATAGTTGTAATTTTTTAGCTTTTAATAGGATTTAATTTTAAAAGAAGTTTACCCGACAGTAGCTATATAAATGCATAATATTAATAAATATTATGCCATCAACACCATTTAAATGAAGTTTTAAAGTTCAGCGAGCCTAAGGCTATTCATGTGATTAATGGGAGAAAGGATGGGCCCAGCTGTTCCAACTCCAGTGATATGTATTCACGGGCTTCAACACCTTAATTTGTTTAAAACAAACAGTATGAAGAAAAGTAGCAGCCTGGACCTGTGATACGCCTGAAGACCAGGACAATCTGGAGAAGAGAATACAATGTGTGGACACAGTGCACTCTTGGGTTTGAATTCGGAGATGTTTCAGGCCACGTCTTCCTTCTGTAACAATTTTTTAATGAAAATCTTCCCCTCGCCGTAGCCTTTAAAAACCAGCCATGCAGCTGTCCTTACCATAGTTGTAATTGTTGCGTAGGTAGGTCTTCTGGGTGGCTTTGATAGGCTTGCATTTGCAGCGCTCTGCGAAAACAGAAAGTTTTGTTTAGAAAGAAAAGGGCGTACGTTCAGGGACGACCTCCCCGAAACCTCACGCTCGCTCCCAAGGAAAACTTCACTGAACTGACTTGTGTTTTACAGGCAAGTTAAATATTAAAAAGCACAGGGCATTCCTGGTCTGCCCTGCTGGAAGCTCTTGTGGAACTGTCCGTGAGACCTCAAAGGTTTCTGGGAGGAGCACTTGACATGCTGAAATTAAAAAAAACAACAAACAAAAAACCAAAACCAAAACAAAACCCCCAAAAACCCAAAGCACAACCACAACAACCAACCTCACAACAAAAAAAATACAAGGACTTGGGGTCTGAAGTGGCAAAATTTTCCATTTTAAGCCAATTCAAGATTCAATTTTAGTCTCTCCTGTGCTCACAAGTGCTGCAATTCCATGTCCTTACAATGCCTTTCCCTCTTGTACTACGCTTACTCCTCCCTTCTGCACCTTTAATCACACAGGCTGTAATAGAGACACAGAAGGAAAAGACTATGATGGGACTCGGTCTAACATTCGATGGGAGACTACAGGTTTGATTGGAGGCTACACACACACATTGCTGAGTTTAACACGTTGGGATATTCTGCCTAGCATGTGCTTGCCATAAGGAACGCAGTTTTTGTGGCTAATTCTCAAGGCACAGTCTGTCTCTGGAGCTGGACCGTACCATTTCCTACAGCAGCATGGCCTCTTTACACCTGAAGATGTCTAAGAGCTACAGATGTCAACAGACAAAGCGCACGGGAGGGTGGTGGGACCAAGTGGCACGTGGCTCCCTGGTCAGAACCCCGCTGGGGTGGTCCTGACAAAATTAAACTTCAATCATGTTTCTTCAGTGGCGCCTTGACAGGAGGTTTAAGAGAGATTGAGTTTAAGTCTGGGGCTTTGAGCAACCTGGTCTGGTGGGAGGTGTCCCTGCCCATGGCGGGGGGGTTGGAACTTGATGATCTTTAAGGTCCCTTCCAACTCTAACCATGCTATGATTCTAAGTTTACAGTTAAGTTTAAGAGGCTGAAGGGCTTCACTTGACTACAGCAAGTGTTTAGTGTTACCTTTGATCCTGCTCTGGACCCTCCCTCAATTAATAATGAGCAAATGGCTCTCGGCTGAACTGGAGACTGGCCTTTAGGAGACTTGGTTGGTCTGTCAACCCAACGGCTTCATGCTCTGCACAGGACTGACACAGATGGGAAATTTTAGAGCAGTACTTGGAGGATATTAACCACTGACACATCTGCATTTTATCTTACCAATTCTGCGACAAAACAAACAACCGTAAAGGCATCTCAAAAATACAGTTTTAGTGGAGCTGACCGAAAAAGCCACCACCACCCTTCTGATAAACCTACGCCATGGATCATCAGACCCGAGCATAATTTAAGCCCAGGCTGCACACGTGCAATTGGCAGACGTAATTAATACAGGCTACAGAGCCATCCTGCTCCCTGGGTTGGCTGTATAAAATTATGACCCAGAAACTCAGTTCAATTAAAATAGGGAAATTATTAGCCCTTACAGGGGTAAGGATGGCCTTCAAAAGACAATATAAACAACCACTGTAAGGGCAGCATCTCCAGTGCTGCAGCTTCCAGACAGATGGGAACGGTAACAGGGGTGAAAACACTGTCGTTAGTGCCTGAAGCTCCAGACTTAAGGGTCCATTAACACCACCAGTATTTCACGGTTGGTTGCAGTAATGCAAATATTTACTTATTTCAAGCTAGCGTGGAAGTGGAGTTTGTTGGTGTTGCAAGGTCAAGGCCAGCTGTCTGATATCTCCCACTCCAAGCCCACGCCTGCACCCACTGCAAACAGCAAGTCCCAGTAACAGATACACATGGTCATCTATTTTGACATTAGAGTTGGCATTTAAGTGGAAGCAGACTTAATGCAGCCTGTTTTGATATACCATAGTTCTAGAAAAACAATGCATATAGCTAGTGATTTGGTTAAACCCAATGTGAAGAGTCTGAAAAGAACTTTGATTTGCTATATATGATTTCTGCATATTAAAAAAAAAGAGATGGCATCATATGGTTATGGTCTTCTCAAATCATTATTCATTTTTTATTGAAAGAATTTTTGTAGTTGAAAATAGAAAAAAAAATACAGGAAAGAGGAGAACATTTCAAAAGAAGAGGATATTGTTTCCTTGGATTTCAAACACATCCTCAGCAATCTATATATAGAGTCCTACAGCCTTCAGCTTTTGTACGAGACTGTGTTAAAATAATAAAGGCAGAGAAGGGAAGTGATTTTTGGCTTCCCTTCTGCCAGTGGGAGCTCAGGCATACTTTAGGCCAAATTATGGCCCATTTCATAAGCTGCCTCAATACAGGCCATAAAAGATGTGCTCCTGTGACCTACACTCACGCAGGCATCTCAGCATTCACGTCCAACAAGTTCTACTCTTTAATGTTCTCCTGCTCCACAGTATTTTGCTCTGAGGCACAAGTAGAAAAAAATAGTCTGAGTTACAGGATAAGAATACATAGCCTCACATTTCCCTCAATTTTAAGATGGAATTGGATTATTTTGTTTTATTAATTGGAGGAATATGTTTTACTAGCCTTGTTCTAGAAACCAGTCATAGACCTGTCCGTATTCTTAATGAAGGACACCTCCTAGTCACCCTAGTGCTTTTCAAAATTACATTTCAAAGAACTTTGCAAAATGCTGCATTATTTCTAAGTGCTCTTTAGAGATACAGAAACTTACGCAAAGTCACTTGCCAAGGTCACCTAGGAAGTCAGTCACCGAGCTAGAACCAACCCTCTCCCAGCTTCTGTTGCAGTGACTTTCAAAGGAACCACAATGCGAGTGTTGGAGAACACACATTTGACTGATGCGTGTTTCCTGCAAAGTTGGTGTGGGAACACCCACAAAAGGTGGCCATAAAATTGTACTCCATCTCTTGATGCTGAGGGGAAGTCTCACCTTACATGAGAGTCTCCTCTGAAGCTGCCAGAATTACCAGAAGAGCCCTGGGACCACAACAACGTTATACCCCAAGCACCAAGACGCTCACGCCAGTTTCGAGGCAGGTCTCAGCTAAGTTCACCATTAAATATTTTTTTTTAACACAAGTCAATAGCCGACTAACAAAAGCTGAAAACCTATACCTTTGAAACCTTCCCCCTGTAAATGCCAAAACAAATGGACTACACAGGAAAAAGGTTTTCCTCATGGATTGCTACCAAGAAACGTGCTATCTTAAATATACGTGTGTGCACAACCTAAAACCTGGCTGTATCACTACAAGCACTCAAACCTGGAAAATGCTTCCCTGAGAAATTAAGGATAAAAAAAAAAAAACCTCTGGGAAAATTTCTAAGTGACTTGAAAAGCATCTTATGAAGCAGACAACACCAGAGTTTGCTGCCAAGAGAGGTAAAGAAGCTCCCCTTCCAACAAAACCCAGGCAGACTCGGAGGGAAGACTCTGCCAGTGGACGAGGACTGCTCACTCCAGCCCTACACACACACATGCAATATGCTCCAGAAACCACAGAGCCAAGTCCAGCATTTTTTTAAAACACATCAAGCCGCTACTTGCAAAAAAAAACAACAAAAAAATTCTATTTACAATGGCACAATTACAAATTTACTTCAGTGAACACAGCCTTTTAGGTGGCTGAACTGTGTCAGTTGAAACAGGTGTAGCACGTTGAACCAGAAATTGTGTTGGTACAGCAAAAGGCAGTGACAAAAACATTACCCTTCCTTTCCATCAGCAATTTTTCTGTGCATCTTCACCCCGGTTTTTTGTATGTTTGTTTTTTTTTTTTTTAATGTCTGGTTTTGCTTTTACTAGTCAAAAAGCATCATGACAAAAAGCATAACTGAATCTTACTCTTTTCTTATCCACTACAGGATCACTTACCGGTATTACACGCTGTCTACACCCCTAAGGACAGGATGTGCTAAAGATCTAGTTGATATTTTTGATATAAGGTGAGGTTGAAGGTATCCAGCTTTACTGTCATACTCAAAGCGAAGCTTGTATGCTCTTTGTACAGTCACTGTAGAGGATGAAATCCACACTTTCTCAATGCCACACAACTGAAAATGGCTTAAAACTGAGAAGATACTCCACTAGTAAAAAAATCTTTAGAAAGTCTTTAAGACTTGGTCCCATGCTCAAGGCAATTTAAAGCAAAGCTTGTGAAGGGGCTTACTTTTATCGTGTTTTTCTAATTTTAGCTGGCTTTCTAAAGGATGTGCCTTTAACATTTTGGCTAAATAACACCTACGTTGCCACCTTCACATTGGGACCTACTTATCACATTTTAAAACTGTACTATAAGCTGGGCATTATTAATACATTATTAGTACCTTTTTACAGTTTGGTCATAGAGATTAACGCTGAAGCTATCCAATTCTATGTAGGTATCTAATTCTATGTTCCACAGCCATACTTAGATGTTTATATTAATAAACTGAGCATCAGTGCACACTATAGCTCAGCAATGCCTCTGGAGAAGGAAAGACACGATGGCCAACTCTAGGCTTCCAAGTGTCATCTTCTTGACAAAGGCCTAAGAGGAAAACTTTTGAAGGAATCATAATAAAATTCAAGGAAACCTATAGTCACTGGCTTGCTTGAGCAACAAATTGGTATTTTTATTGTCTATTAGCTCCCAAACTGGGCTTTCCTTCTTTGTATTGCCTATGACTAGCGGCAACACTGGAGGGGTTTTACTCAGGTCCAGCAAAAACAAAATAAAAAAGCAACAGGGGACTTGCTGGAATAAAACCAGTCTCAGAAGGTCTCAGCCTCAGTCTCCTCAGGTTAGCGGGAGTTTTGCCATTATCTACAAAGAGTGACGAATTTAATTTGCAAACTTGGAACTCAGAATGAACTCCACTGGTTCCGCCCAGTGAAAATCCATTTAATGATCATTCTCACTGGTTGAGACAAAACTTTTAATGAAGTCAGCACAGCCCTCTGGATCTGATGGAAATTTTGCCCTGACAAAAGCAGAAGAGGTGAGTGCTAAAGCGACGTGCTAAAGAGTTAATTGAGTCGAATGCTGAGAGGTCCACAGGCTGACCAGCCCCAAATCCCCACTGCTCACAGGATACAAACGCACAATCTGCAGGACTCCCAGATAAGACAGAGTATTTGTGCATCACTTAGTACCCCTCTTACTTCATTAAGTATTAAAAGGATTTGAAAGACTATAGCTTATTATAGAGTTTTATAAAAGCGTACTCACCGATGCCGGCGCCTCTGCAGTTGCCATTATTAGAATCCATAGGGAAATCTGCCACAGATTTGTAAAATATATAAAGAAATGTTAGTATTTTTAATATTATATTATCTCAGTACACCTACATTGCAACACTTAGTCTCCTTCTCTAATATTCAGTATATTAAAACTTAATAACTTAATTCACTAACAGATTGTAACGTTCTACAGGCTGGCCTGTTAAAAGTTGACGCGATTTCTTATCTGAACTTCATCCAAATCCAGCACATCAAGTTAAATGCTGAAGCAAATCAAATATCCCATTCCCACTGATGTACAGACTGAATGGCAGGTTTAGGGGGAGGATGGAAATTTATGGCCTGACCTTACAAGCATCTACAAAAAGTACACGTACTGTTTGCATTTAATTAGATGATGAAGGAGAAATTACTTTTGGTTTGTTTTTTTGGTTACTGAGGAAATCAAACCAACCAACCACAATCATATCATTGAAGCAAATGCCAAAACAAATGTTTCAGACCTTTCCCTTCCCCTCAGTTTAAAAACATACTGATTAGTTTGAAGGACAGATAAGGATCAGGAGGAAAAAAGGCACTATGCCCAAAGAACTGCTTTTATACACATCTGTGAGTGAAATGTGCTCCACATTAGTAAAACATCTCATTTCAAACCTGTTGCTTATTAAATCACACAATTTAATTGATTTACACATATACTTAATCATGAAAAACGAGTATGTTAATTCATTGCAAGTTGAGAAAAAAATGAATGCAAGAGAAACAAGGTTTGGGAGAGGGACGGTATCCTTTATTGGAATAACATATAAAATGGAAAAACAAATGAGGTTTCAAACAAAAGGCCCTTCTTTAAGTTTGCAGGCCCCAAAGCTCACCCCAAAGCTTTTTCAACTCTGGAAGCTGGTACCATACAAACACCACCTTTCTTACGTCCTTGCATTATCACGGTTACACCACCACTGCTTGTACGATGCAGGACAAATGAATATAAGACCACGTCATAAAAGCTCCTCTCTTGCAACTGAAGCTGTAAGGATCTAAGGATCTGGCTGTAATACACCCCAGGACACTGATGATACTCGGTATACCTGAAGTGTTTAGATGTGTGGACTAAATTTTAAGGGCTGGGGCCATTATTTAATCACAAGTTCTATAAATACGTATTTAAAGTACCTGCTTACAAGAGATCTAATATTACTTAGTTAATCTTCTAATTCGGCCATCTTTAAAAAAAAAAATAAAAAACTCCACCTTAAAGCATATTTATACTTCTCATAGCAACATGGAACTTCCTTTACATAAATGGGGATATGGCAAAATGACAGTCAGGGCAAGAGTGTATCTGAAAAACGACTAATTCCCTTACTAATATAATAATTAACTTCACAAAATTGACACTTCAGGAGTCATGATTCCTACCAATGTAAAGAGCAAAAGGTACACAAAATAGCACAGAAGGATTTAATAGATGTTCTTTTTCATCCAACATTGCTAGTAAAAATTTTCTTCCAAAGAAAGTTTCAAACTACTGCAGTATCTCAGTTTGCAGAACAAATCCAACACTTTTAATGGGTTATTTTCTTCAGTTCTGTTTGGTCTTCAATTATAATGCACTTCCATGGCAGCTGTAAGGCTTCTCCCTGCTGCCTTGTAGCAAGTCAGATTACACACGCTATTTCTTACTTATGTGTTTAACTTTGATTATTCACCTGAGCTATTCTCAAATTTTAAAGAAGCTGTTGTTATCAGGTGGTAATTAGAGAACGTGACCTCTACCAATAGCATATGGTTAAAATAAAAAAAAGAGCTTTTCATCAAATTTAAATTCATTTCACATTATATCAAGTGCTTTCATGTATTCCACACAGGGTGGAGGAGGATTTAAAACTGTTTTCCTCTTGCAATTAGCTAAGTAAGAGGATAACCCCATTTCTTCTCATTCTTCCTCTCCTGGGCCAAACCACTGTTGGCTTGTTCATTTAGCCAGTGCTTTGCTTTAAACCTGCAGCTCCTTCTGAAGTGGTCACAGTACAGAGATCACTTGGGTCTCTAGTCTGATAATCCTCCCATCTGCTCCCCTTGCAGACAGAAGTCTGCAAAACCTCCCAGCCACCAACCCCGTAGAGGTGCCTCTACTTCTCTGTGCACCTAAGAATGGCCTGAGATGTTTCACCACCCTCTGGGCACTCAGGACCCCTGCAGAAAAAGCTCTCCAGATTCTCTGGCCCTCTCATTTGTTTGCCTTCCATGCTGGCTGGCTTTGCACGTGGCCAAGGCAACTCTTTCCAGTGCTTCACGCGTCCCATCAAGCTACAATTCCTTCTAAAACACGTACTTCAGTTATGAACCAAGGGATGGTTGGTTCACATCTCCCAAGCGCATTCCCTACACCAACAAAACTAGGGGCAGAGAAAAATTTCACCAGCAGAGGAGGCACGGGAAGCATCAGGTTAAATGATTAGCATTTTCACATCCACGGAGAGAACACGGAAGGAAAAAGAAGCCCTGAAGTAGACTCTCCCTTCCTAAACCAAGGGCTGACCCAAGCAGTCATGACTTTGCGGTGTTTGAGCAAACCGAGTCCAATTCACTCTGGAATTACAACTAAACATAAACCAGAGCCCGATAAGGGGTTCACAGTCTTCCCTGACCCCACTGAGGGGTACAATGCTCCTGCCCATGGGCTGAGGAACTGTCCTTCCAACTCACACCCGTGCAAGGGGGGGCTGATAAACACTCAATATGTCCAATATAACCCCCCTCCTGCAAACACGGAACTAAACTGCTTTCTACCAGATGTTCCCTTCCACTCCTAAGCACACAACTTATTTTATTTTTACCAAATTGCAACGCACCACAACCTCAACACATCTCCCAGTTCTGCATTCGTTCTGCCAGGTCACCTCTCCTACCCCGAACCAGTGGTCGCGGGCACCTGACGAAGCAGCCAGCTGTGACATCCCTTCATGGTTCATTTCCCTACCTGCAAGGCTTGGGCCAGGCCAGTATTGACTGACCTTGCCTTGATGTTCATCTTTCCCAGCGCCCTCGTGCTTCCTTAGGGATGAGGGGTTTCTACTCATGGAGAACAGCACGGACTTGAAGTGGAGAAGAGACCTCCAACACATCTCAGGAAAGGCTTCACGTCTCCCTGATCCTTCCCCTGGTCAAGCTTCTACCACCTGGTCCTTCCTCATCTACCAGGGAAGCGATGGGAGAAAGCATCTGGGCCAGCCCTGCCACCAGCCACTTGCAAGATGTTAGGTGGGCATGAGCAACCACGAAATCCCATCCCCTGACTCCAGCAGTCTAATGGGCAGAGACTTCTCTCCACCCGGAGAGGCACACTGCTCACACCTCCAGCCAGAAGGCAGACAGGGGGGAAAAAAAAAAAAAAGAAGGGAAAAAAAGAGACTGGTTTTAAAAATAATCAAACAGCTTCCTATTGTTCCACTTCTCTTCTGAGGCAACCTCTCTGCCAAGTTTTGTCTATGCAAAACAATCTTTTTGAAAGAAATCTCTCTCAGTGATGATTAGCAGGATTGCCAAAGAGGAAATATTATCCAGAGCTCCAATCCAAAGGCTTCCTGCTAAATTTTGTTTAAAGGCAGGGGAAAAAATCCAAACCGATTTTTCCAATAAGCCGTTTCAATTAAGCACTTTTCAGAGGGATGTTCTATAAAAAAACAACCCAAACCACTAACAAGGAGAGCAGAACAAAAGCTGCTTGCACAGTGGGGGTACAAAATGACAACGCCTGGATCACACGTTTGGATGAGAGGTTTGGGAAAAGGGAACGAGTTGGTAACACTTAAGCTTTGAGTAAAGATCTTACTTATATCGCAGTTTAAATAAAAATGATTTTAAAAAAAAAAAAAGAGAGAAAAGAAAAAGCTGAGAAAGAGCCAAAAGTCACACGATCCCGATTGTCACTGCGATTTAAATAATATGGCCCAGCTATTGCTGAAGCCATTCCAGGCACCCAGCTCCAAAGAACAACACCAGAGCGAGCAGCTGCTGCCTGGGCACTTCCTTCAGAGGGAGACACCTGTGATGAAGAAACCTTCAAATACACACCAATTCTGACTTTGTCACCTGCTTCGGGCCTTAATACAGAGAGGACCTTCACTGACCTGATCGCAGGGACACGCACAGCGAAGCCAAGTAATAGGAAGATTGATTCCTCCTTAAAATTTGACACGGATCACTTGAACCCCAAGCCGCAGAGCAGCCGGCAACACGGCTGCTCCACATCAGGAATTATTCCACATCATGAATCCTGCTGGCTTTCCATGACATTCAACGGCCTAGGTCTTCACTTGGTACTTAGAGCATAAAAGCCATTCCACGGGACTCAGCCTACAAAGGCAGACAAACTGAAGTGATAGTTTCAATGGTACCACCAATGGTATCTTCTTTAATAAGGCTTAAATAACCTTATTGACTTCTCATCTCTTCTTTAAGGCTTGAAGTTTGCAATGGTTTTGTTCTTTAACTGAGAAACTTTAACTAGGGCAACAAAGATGATTAAGGGGTTGGAGCATCTCCCTGATGAGGAAAGGCTGAGAGAGCTAGGTCTGTTTAGCCTGGAGAAGAGAAGGCTGAGGGGAGACCTTATCAATGCTTATAAGTATCTAAAGGGTGGGTTGAGGGAGGATGGAGCCGGACTCTTTCCAGTGGTTCCCAGTGACAGGACGAGGGACAACGGGCACAAGCTGGAACATGGGAAGTTCCACTCCAATCTGAGGAAGAACTTCTTTAGGGTGAGGGTGCCAGAGCCCTGGAAGAGGCTGCCCAGGGAGGGTGTGGAGTCCCCTTCTCTGGAGATCTTCAAGACCTGCCTGGATGCAGCCCTGAGTGATGTGCTCTGGGCAACCCTGCTTTGGCAGGGGAGTTGGACTGGATGGTCCCTAGAAGGTCCCTTCCAACTCTGACAATTCCATGAAAAGAGGCTGCTTCCGAGTTTGGCGCAAATGCTTAAAACAAATCTCAACTTTAAAATGACAACCTGGGCACAACCGCTCGTCCTCGGTACGTTCTGAGACACTCCTAACGCCGCTGTGCATTTCACTGCAAGCAGAGTTACGCAAGTCTGAGTCAAAGCAAATTTCATCTGGAGTTTGGAAACCAACATTTTGGAAATTAAGTTAGTAACATATGAAAAACAAGCGTGGGAAACAGCTCTTTCACTTTTCTTTTAAGCATACAATGCCAAATTCACATACTGGATTACTAGGAATTCACCTGGGCAAAAAAGCAGGTACAGAGGACTTGGCCTACACAGAGAAATCATGGGTTTATAGAAGACTTAAGAAAATACATCTCCATGTATTAATGAATAATCTTTAATTTTCTTTCACGTTTAAGAGGTGGTTTGTTTTTTTTAAGAGATTCTGAGTTCTCCTCAGCCATCTTATGATAATCACCAAAACTGGTTTGTGCCTTAATTGCACACGGCTGATACCTCGTGATGATGCTTCTCTTTTCTCCAACATCTCAGTCTCCAACAACCCAACATGCCTTCAAGCTATTTTCCTCTTTAAGCAAGATGTGACGAGATGGATCTGTTGTCTGATACGCATGGTACCCATCATACTGCTCGCCATTTATTGCCAGTTCCCTCTCCAAAACAGGGATAAACATGTCACTTGAGACATAAACAGTCTGCTAGACAGTAGCACCTCAGTGATTTTCTGAGTCAGCATCCAGCAACGACTGTGGTCAGGCTGCTCATATATTGCATGTAAAATTAAAGACAGGTCCTGCTCTTGATAGAAAAAAAAAAAGCTGTCTTGAATCTAAACTATCTGCACTTCTTGCTGCTTGACAGACTAAAGAAGATTCGACAAGACCCCGAAGGAAGGAAGCAGATAACATGGTAGATGTGAGGAAGGGTCAGCATAGGCACATGGAGAATGAAATATACGGAGCTCGTGAACGGGACCTCCTGTGTAGGCAAGACAGCTTGTTATCAGTGTCTGTGAGCAGAAGCGCTGTCATCCCCAAAAAGCAACAGGACCGGGATGCAGGATAAAAGCCATGGATACAGAAGGCATTAGCATGTACCCATCTCACATCTGGAATGTTAACGTATTGGCAAGAGGCTTTTTCATCCTCCATCCTGGATGATGATTCACAGGATCCTCCACAAAAAGCATCTGTCACACCTGCCTCCGGAACACCCACACCATGCCCAGAGCATCCCTCTGCTGCTTGGCTGTAAAGGAACTTGGGTGTTTCTCAAAGATAATGAAAAACCAAGACAGACACGTTTCCCACAGGACGCTTCTTTGAACATGGGCCCTGTACCTTGAGGGACCTGAGACTTCCAAATCGGCAGCGTGGTACAGCAGGTACACACTCAGGTTTTGGAGACCAGCACAAGCCCAAAGGGTCTGCAGAGCTTTTCCTCTAACTGAGCCCTAACCAAGGCAGTCCTACTCTTCTTATCAGCCTTTTCCACACACATAGCAGGAGCTCTTTCATCCCTTTGCGTCAGCATGCCTGAAGAACATCACAAGAATGACACAAATACCTCCCTCATTCCTGCAGAGAGAAAACTTCTAGATCTTCCTTACCACTTGGCCTGCATGTAGAAAGAGGTCCTAGAAGATGTCTGTGGAGGACTCATAACCTGTGCCTCAATAACCGAAAGTGAACTTCTCACTGGGATTTGCCACAGATTTTACTAACCAAGCTTAACTTCATGTTTTGCAACAGCCACAGTCCACCAGGCATGGGGAATACAACTGATCCGAGAGGAATTTCTCATCTTTTACTGAAATGTCAGCCAAAGGAAAAAAAAGAAAATCAAGTGAACTTCAAACTGATCTTCCACTTGGCATCACTGAAATGAGAGTCAAGACCGATTACTTTAATGGTGTCAGGGAATTTTGGAAGCCTCTACACGATAACATAATGTTAACCCACTGCAGCCTCTTGTAGGCAACTCGACCCAAAGGAAGTGCGTCCTGAGGGTCAGAAGAGCTCTTGCACCCAGCAGAACCACGTGCTCATGAGAAAGATGTATGGTTTAATATTGGAAAAGGAACGGAAATCGGGCTTTCCAAACCCTGTTCCTGCTCTGATGAGGACAAACATCTGACCCGTGCCATCCTTCAGGCTGCTGCCTGATGGAAAGGACGAGACAAACGCATTAACCCCCTATACAAGTAATAACACAGGAAAGGAAACCTCAAGAGGAAAGGAAACAGTAGAATCCTGTTACTTTGCAGGTGGCAAAAAATGAAAGAAAAATCAAGATTTCACTTCTGAAAAATAACATCCCTCCTCTTCTATAGCAGAAGCCCAAGAAAAAATGGATTTATGTTTCTGCCTGCTCTACTAGATGTAGTTTGCAGACACCACAAGGGGCAGGAATGCTTGGGAGATAAATAAGTGCAAGTATTCTGCATGCTCCCCATTAGGCAGTTCGTTATTCGTGTCTTCTACTTGGCTGCAATCCTTTATTTGGAGAATTGAATTTGGAAGTGTTCACCTTACCTCTTCCTAGAACAGGAATCCTTCACTCTGCTTTCTAAAGGAGCAGTTTTATTCCCCCAAGAAGGATTCTTTCAGTCTGGTGCATAATGCATCAGTTCAAAATTTTCAGCCCAGAAATGAGAATGTCATCAGGTTCTCATTCACTGAAAGAGAGTTTTCATGGATCCAGCCCTGGAATCCCTCAAAGAGGTTATTGTACGGCTGAGGTCCTCAGAAATAGGTAACTCGGGGGCAATTTCAGCCAAACTTCCTCCCTCCAGATTTGAAGGCGATTGCTTCCAAATCACTGCAGACCTGCCAAGCCTCGCTCGGTTTTGAGCCATTTTTAAGGCGGTTTTGAAAGCACCTCGACGCTACGGAGAAAGGCGCTTGGTGTTCAAAACCGTACCTCCTCAAACCATCCCAGGAGGTCTGCAGGCCCCCAGAGAGCCCGCAGCAGCAGCAGCAGTGAGGGACCTGCAGGCAAAAATAGATGGTTGGGTTCACAGGCTCGGGGACAACTATGGGAGGGAGGAAGGAAGGATGGAAAGGCGTGAGAGGGGAGCGATCAGAAGGGCGAGAGAGAAATAGCAGTAATGGCTGGAGACATCAGGGTATGGTCACTGAGGTGAGATTTCCAGAGGTGGAGAGGGTAACTCGACGGAGTCTGAGAAAGAGAGGGGTTAGTCTGGCCTACAAATAAAGGCAGAGGAGTGGAGAGAGCAGCTTACCTGGGAAGGCTGAGCTGGGGAGCACGGTCAGCAAACGGAAGCATGAGATTTCATTAGGAGAGGAAAACAGGAATTACAGTGTTTGGCACAGTCTAATACTGTGCTGAATACAGCATGAAAAAAAAAAACCAAAACAACCAACCCCAACTTTTCATTCACAGGTCACTGCTGGGGGAGGACGGAAAGGTGGGAGATGTGACCATCTGGCGTTGCGGCCGTGGGCACCGAAGGAGCACAACGAGCCCGTGGGGCACACGGGTGGCTGCTCTGCCTCAGCCTCTGACTCCTCTTAGGGGCTCCCCTGCCCCAGCTCTGCTCTCCCACTCCTG
>JAHREE010000045.1:1756686-1825701 GCA_033628505.1 Tringa tobata
CAGCCCCGAAGGTTTGGCCCCGAACAAAGGAGAGCCCCCGGCGGGGGGCAGCCCGGGGAGGAAAAAGGGGAAGGTCTCTTTTTTACTAGTGAAAAAAAAAAACAAAACCCACTAAATCCAAAAGGACACTCTCCCCGCCCCCGCGGGAAGGCGAACTTTTTTTTCTTCGGGGAGAAGTTAAAACCACGGCTGCGAACACAGCAGGCACAAAATGCCTTCATTTCGGGACCGAGCGCCCGGAGATAACGTTCACATTTTATTTGGGAAATGCCTGTTTTCACGCAGGCTCCTCCCCGCAGCACAAGGCTGGAAAAGGAGGTGGGTGGGGAGAAAGGAAAGGTGCCAGAAAGTCAACCTTGAAGTCGTGAAGGGTGACCATTTTTAGATCCTGTAATAACGTCGAGAGGCTTGAAGAAAGAGGCAGATGCAGCTGGGGTGCCTTTCTTTTCACAGAATCACAGAATCACCTAGGTTGGAAGGGACCTTTTAAGATCATCTAGTCCAACCAATTAAAAAAAAACAAAAAACAAAAACAGCCAAAAACCACACACACACAAAACACCACCCAACACTAACCCATATCTCCGAGCACCAGAATCAGAAACTCTATCATTTTGTGATCACTGTACCCCAGTTAGTTCAGAAGGTTAAAAAAAAAAAAAGGTCATATATTGATGCACAACAAAAGGGGAGCCCAACTTGATCCAAAAAAAAGAGCTGTGAATGTACACACAAATGCATTCATTTCAGACCAAGCACCCATACATATATTCACATATTATTGGGGAAATGCCTATTTTCATGCACGCTCCTCCCGGTGGTGCAAGGCTTGAAAAGGAGGTGGGTGGGGAGAAAGAAAACGTCTTACATTACATTAAGGACTTAGAAGTCACCTTGAAGTTGTGATGGGTGACCATTTTTAGAAGAGATCCTGTAATAATGTCTTTTCTTTTCAGAAAGGTAATAAAAAAAGGTCACATGTTGATGCACAACAAAGGGTAGCCCAACTTGAGCCGAAAAAAGAGCCTTTGATATAAAAAAAAAATGAACATTTATTAACTGAGTAAATTCTTCCTAGTTATAAAGGTATCAAGCAACTGCTTGATGGTGTGTTTGGTTTAGTTTTATTGTGGGATCAGCAGGTTCATTATTTCAGTTTCTGCCCCTCAATCCAATGTGTGCAGAAACACACCTGCCAGAAGCTAGTGCTCAGAAACCCCACCAGAAAAAGTGTATGGGGTGTGAAAACAGCCATGGGTAGAAACTCAGAAAGGCAAGGTCCTACACCCGGAAAGGCTTTTTTGCATACCTTTATACTTCTGTCACTGCAGATGGAAGAAGCTTGATCCCTTTAACTCAACTGCAGAAGTCACGCTGGCTCCGGTGAAGGCACATGTCACGCAAAGAGCCAGCTGTGGTAAGGCTGGTGGAGTGGAGACACCACCTGCACGTTTCAGCATCTCTGCACAAAGGTTTTGGCTCGTACTCATCCACCTCTGCAGACAGGTGCCAAGTTCAAAGACTGAATTGTCTCCCTGCTCTTCCAGAAGAAACCTGGGGCTTCAGAGGTGAGCAGAAACATCCATACACGTGAGGGCCTGAGGGGAACCATCAGTTGGGCTGCCCCTGCCCCTCAGCCTGCACCCGGGCTCAAAGAGCAGCCACGGGGGAGGCAAAGGGGAGCTCATCCATCCACAGGGGGAATTAAAAAGATACCTGGCTTTGACTCGCCCTCTCAGCTCCTCACGTTTAGTCACAGCAAAGTCTGAGGCTTGAATTTCTTCCTGTAGTGTAAAATAGGTGTTTTAAAAAAATAGAATATGCGGTGTAATGATAACCTTACCCAGCTCATTAGGAACTGAATACACTGGCCTTCTCTGGGGCACCTTACCTGGCAGCAAGGGTGGATGTGGGAGCGGCGCATCCCGGATGATCCGAGTCAAGCCAGAAGGGGCAGAGCCAGGCAAAGGAAGCAGTGACGTGAATAAACTCTGCTTCACGTTCCTCCCCATCAGCGTGAAGTTTTCTAATCTCTGTATTTTATTTCTGGTAATAATTTTTCGGATCACCTCCAATCTTTTTTAGAACTTGTAATTACTCAGAACAGCTTTAAGAACATGTCCTGTGCTTTGCAGAAAAAAAAAAAAAAAAGCATTGATATATCGAACATTCCTATGTGTGCTTTAAAGCCATCGGTTAAATAAGTTTAATTTTTTACCCCAAGTCATGATCTACACAAGGTGACCTTGCACTTTTTTTTTTTTCCTCCTTAAACAGTACAAATACTGCAAATGCTTTCGGAGTGCAGCAAAGGCTGGCAGCCTCCCAGACTGGGGAGCACTAACATCCATCCCGGTGACATCTGGCTTTTCATCTCCTGGTGTGGGTGTGAAGGCACCTCCCTACAGTTTAGCTGGCAGAGCATCACCCACCACAGCCCCTCCTGCTGTTCCACTGGGGGTGGGTGGGTGGGTTGCCAGTGGGAAGGGTGGGCTGCTAATTACCTCTTAGCGTTTCCAGTACAAATCACCTTATAATGGGTGGCAAAAAATGTCACCTCTGGCTGAAACTTGGCAAATGCTACCTGGCTCTTCACCCCAAACGTTACTTCAACCAAATACCTAGACCTCGTTGTTTGCTGTCACGCAGCAGCGCTGTGGCCAGTCTCCCTGCCCTTTTAAACAGGTGAGGAGGCTGCTAAAGGAGGAAAAAGAGACAGCAAAGAGGAGGGCTGTGGTTTCATGCTATAAAAGCGGGGTCACAGTGCTTTGCCCGGCACCCGGAGAGGAGGTTGGGAAGGAAAAATAAAGGGAAAATTTATTTTTTGGAGGGAAAATAAAATGGCTGGAGGAAAAGAGCAAAGTAACAGCCTGCTCTCGCTCTCTCTTCACGTGCAGTTGCTGCAAGACACTGTGCCCGCACCACGCTGCCCCGAGGCTGCCCATTTTCCAGCTGACTGCACAAACGATGCAGGGATTTTTCACCCAAGGCTCAGAGAGGGTCAAAGAGGTATCTTTCACTTCACGTGCCACCACGCCGCCCTTGGGAACTTCATCCCCCTCTCTCCTGCCACCTTCTTAAAAATTTTTAGGAAGAGGGCAAAAATCCCTTTCTACAGCTCGCATCGATCAAGGGACGCGTTACACCTTCGGGGGTGGGTGGTGGCAATGATCAGATTCCTGACCTCCTACAACTCCAAAAGGGGTTAGTCAAATTATGGTATTATCATTACATCAGCTCAAGGTCGTGTAGGACTAGCAGGAATTTAATAATAAAAGCATGCCCAGGCAGTGGTCTGGGATCAGCGCTGCCTGCCGACAAGTTTCCTCGGTGGGCTTTGAGGGGTGGGTACAGACCTAGAAATTTAAAGAATAATACTGCAGCCCATAGGATGACACAAAGTCATTTCCTAGAGCAAACAAGTCCTCGGTGGGGCTGAAGCCTAAGGCGAGGATTTGCCCCTGGAGCAGCTCATACGAAACTTACAGAAAAAGCTGATTGTTGTTATTACACCCTGCAAGAAATGACAGTAACCCACAGCAATGCAACACGCAGCCCAGGGCCAAACTGCCCTCAGTTACTCATCTATAACCCCATTTAAAAAAAAAAAGCCCAAAACTCAGTGGCTGGCTGGATTTCAGTGGCAGGATCACCCTCACAGCTCTGGGGACGGCCGAGTGACTTTATTTGGGTACAGAAACGTGGCAGCACGAGGAGGGCTGCAGGGAACATGAAAAGGGACTGAGGGCTTTGTTCTTGCCCCCTTCCCCAGAAGGAAGCCGAGTAAGGAACTGCTTCCAGATGGCTGGCATTAATTTATTCCTTTGTTGTTCTTTTCCCTACATAGTGTGCATTTTTTTCCCCTTCTTCTGCTTGTTTTTCTCTTGTGGGAGTTAGATAAACAGCAACAGGCTTAAGAAGCAGAGGCTGGCTTTCTGAGATGCTCTGATGTCCAGCTCGGGTGCCCGAACTGTACATTAGCAAAACTTCATGACTTAAAATGTAGAAACGTATGTATTGTAAGTTTGAGCTGGAAGAACTACATTACTGAATAGAAATACTACCTTATTAAAAATAAAATTGGAATTTTGAAGCCTTTGCAACGGTAAGAAACACACGCAGGTTTGGCCAAGAAGAAGGGGTGTTGGCCAAGGCATTCCTGAGTGCATTTGTTAGCATCAGTTCTATCCTCAAGTGCTGTAGTCTCCCTTTACAGGTATATGAAACATCCTCATACATCCATCCCAGCAGCTTACCTCTGTGAGGCAGGGGGTGTTTACAGGCCAGAGGAGGCCTGGGAGGACAGGAGCCCAGCTCAAAGCAGGTGGCATCTAGTCTACCTTGGGGCAGAGTTCAGCAGATCAACAAATCTGTATTTACATTTCTAAGAGGAACGACATTAAGGTAGGTTCCGTGGATGCATATGGCTCCGTAGTCTGTTACGACCTGTTGAGAAATGGGTACATGTCTGAAACAAGCAAGGAAGAGGTGAAGTTCAGAAAGGGAAAATTAAAGCTGAGATCCAGAAAAAAATGCAGAACAAGTGTGTCATTTTTCCTGGTCTAACAACTACCCTGATGATGAGGAAGGGGCCCACGTTGCACGACACCTTTATATTTTAGGTACCATAAACCCCATTGGCACCACTGGGAACAGCTTGCCTTAGGCTGTAAGCTCTACGTGACGTTATAAATCACCTTTTCCCTTTCAGTTTGCATGTTCTGCCAGACCCTTCCGACCAGCAACCAGCGACAGAAGACACAAGCTCATCCTAGGCTTGGTGGGCTTCCCATCGTCTCACTGGTTCTGGCTGACCACGTGCCCAGTGGGCTGCTGTTTATAAACCAGGTACTATGTTTGATGGTCTGCTCCTGCCCATTCCGACCGAAAAAAGTCCAAGCATGACCATATCTAGTCAGGCTGTACCCAGGAAGAAAACTAACCGAGATAAAAATACTTCTGAAGAACAGGTTTTCGCTTTCCTGAGCCTCTCTATAGCCATCTCAGGATTACACGCAATTTAATTTGCTTATATACACTGCTTTAAAAAAAAACAAACACAAAACCGCAAACCAAAACCAACCAAACCCAAAACCCTAAAATACTTCTTACATGGCTGTTACTAAAACCATAAAATCATTGACTTACAGAGTCATAAAAATGGGATTTATTGTACATTTCCTGTTCCAGCTGGGGTCTTGTTTCAGCTCCCTCAGGTAGACAAAACACAAGGGACTATTAACTTATTTTAATAATCTTTCAAGTCTCTACACGGATGACTTGGAAGTAGCAAGGAAGAAGAAAAGGTTCTTTTAATGCAGTCTCTTTCAGACCTGTGATTTTGGGGGCTGTTTTTATTAGACAGCTCATTATTAACTGTCCTGTGCCCTTGGGGTCTGCATGTCTCCTAGAACCAAATTTTTTATACTAATACTTGCTCTTCTTCAAGTCCCAGCAAAATAACTTATTTGCCCAGTGCTCTGCATCCCACATTACTGGTAAAATTAACAGTATGGCTAGAAAAATACGTCACTTTATCTTTAAACACCAAAAAGGCCAATTAACATGCATCGCAAAGACAATAACGATGCCCGCAGCAATCCTCTTTAATATTTCCTATGGTAGGCTTTTAGTCCATTGACACAGACACACACTCATACACGTCTCCCCTAGAAGTCTCCCTTTGCAGGGTGAGTTTATTTGCTGCTTGGGTCTTTTCCCAGATTTTTGTGGCCACGTCAGGGCTTCCAGCTTCTCGATACCCGCAACGCTGATTTTTCCACCTGCACATTGTAACTTGCATTAGTGCTCCCCCACAAAAGCTCAAAGCACTCGGACGCACTGAAGGGAACCTCCTGACACAATAGTGGATGGATTGTGCAAATCCAAGCACAAAAGACCCCAGTGGAAAGAAAAATGGTCCTGGTTTCTCGTGTGGCTGGAATTACGAGGTCCACAACTTTCCTCATCCCTTGGTTTTGCATGCATCAAGTGCACATTTGAGTAAAGCAATGGATGGAACCTCCATCTTTTCCTTTGGGAGAGCAATCTTAAATTCAGTGGCAACAAACACTTTCTATCTATGATCTACAACTGCTCAAGTTCGTGACCATTGCACAAAATTCAAAATTAATGCCAGAGAGCTTCTTATTGTCCCAAATCTTTAAAATAATCCAAATATCACCTACTGCAATTCTCTCTTAAGTAAATTGCCTAAAGCTTGTGATTGCAATCAGAACGATGTTTTCACATTTCAAAATACAGAAAACTGAAAGCACTTTCTCTGATGCATCACCATACATACAGCTGTCTCTTTTCATTGAAGAATTCATAGGAAGATACTCAGATGTCGTCACAGTCATGCAAGTTTATCACCAAAAGCACAGAAAAATAAGGCAAGAACGCCAGGCAGGTACTTACAACTAAGAAATGTGAGAAGAGCCCATTTTTCAGAGGTACTGAGAACAGAAACTTTGTCCCCAGTTCCCCAAAGTTTCCCCTTGAGATAGCAGTACTGTGAGACCACCGTGTTTGTCTAAATATTTGCAGAATCAATTGACATTGTGGAAAATACTAAGAAAAGAGCAGCAGGGAGCTGAGCTGCCCACGCACCCAGAGCGCAGTCGGTTGGGCAGTACCGGAGCTCCCGGATTTAAGACCGGGAAAGCATTCACCTGCATTTCAGAGCAAAGCAGCTCCATCCTCATTTCATTCCACGGTTCCTCATCCCTCTGTGTTAATGCAGCAATTCTCCAGTGCAAAGATGAAGTACAACGATCTGCGCTCACTTGACTGTGCTGATTGAAATGTAATTAGCGTCCCGAAGGCAGTTCTGGCTCCGGTGGCGCAGCTCCTGCCGCTGCACTGGAGGGGACACTGGGGAGGATGCTCGGCTGCTTTGCTTCCTGCCAGACAATTTTATTTTTTTTTTTTTAAAACAATTGCTCAAGTATTTATGAATGCGAGATAGCCTCTGTGGTAGCATTATGTACAGCTGTTCAATTTAAATATGCATTGAGTTCATGATTCTAACGTAGTAAATGGCTATATGCTATTACGATGACCACGCAGATAATGAAAAATACATCCTTCCCTCCCACTGTGGGCCAAACTAGAGACACAACAGAATCCACTGAACCCTGAGTTATAATTGCCTCCAGATGGAGCATTTACAGCAAAAAAAAAAAAAAACCCTGCAAAGCTCTATAGTACCATATACATTACACAGCATTTCTAGCCTGGCCCCTGCAGAAACAATTTGAGATGCCAAGCTTAAAGGCCGTAACCATTCAGAATTTAATTTTGTTAAACCATAAATTTACTATTTCAGATTTACAGCCTCTCTGGTTGCACGGCCCGAGTCTGCCTGTGCTCCTGCCTACCCAGATTTATTAGCAGTGCCCAGCAGTATGAAGTACCAAATCACACCCTTGCCTAAAAATAAGCTCTGCACAAACAGTCGAGTTTTACAGTAACAGCCCAATATTGCCAGGTGCTGAAATTCAGACTCACCACTGATTTCAGTGGGAGCTGACGGGGTTTGACGTGCCCTAGGATCAAGTATTACCTATAAATAGAAGCCAACGCAGTTTGTGTGTATTTTACTCATGTTTTTAGCAATTACTTGGTGGGATCACAAAGGGCTCTGTATGGGGACCTCGGCAAGCTTAGGAAAAGAAACACTGCCTTTTACTAACACACCTGTGAGCCACACAAACAGCAGATGCTCTAGGAAACCTAAAACTATGAAATCTAATCCTGTAAAAACAATTTCATTTTAAGAAATACAACCCGTGCCCAGAGGAGCTTTTTTTAACCCTTCCAGGTTAAGGTTCCCCCTTGCCTTACGTGCACGCCTCCGTCGCACCCAGGGTCCACCAGACCCCTTGCAGAGCTCCTCAACGCTTATTTCTAACTTCACAACTCAGTTTCTTCTCATTTCTGTCCCATTTCTGATTTACTGAAAGGCCTCAAAATTGGGCATAGTGGCCGAGGCTGCAGCCGCTGCTATGACTTCGTGAGGGTGTTCACGATTTGCCAATTAATTTTTACTTCTGACAGAGCAAAATAGAGCAGAAAATAGTTATAAAAAGTCACAAAATTAAGGAAGAGCACAAATACCACAATGCCATTTTAGTGTGAAGCTGTTACCCAGTAACATAATCCACAGCCCAGCCTAAAGTAACAGCCCAGTCTCTTTGAAAATCTCATTTTTCTGCAGAACCCTCTCCTTGCTCACCAGATCTTTTAGTCCTTTGCTTCAACCCACAGCACTCAGTATGTTTTACAGTCGCTTCAAAGTATGCACCAGGTCATGCTAAAGCCCTTTCCCCTTCCCCCCTAAAAAAAAAGCAATTCGGGGCATGTTTTGGGAACTTGGGGACTTTCAGATCATAGTTCTTAATCCCACACACCTTTTAGTCGTGTCCGAATAGAAATCATGCCCAGGAAATTATTAACATGTTTATTGTCCTCCAGTTCCCTGATGACACCAAGAAGGCTTTTTTAACAACAACAAGAAAAAAGTTAAGGGTAACAGTGTTGAAAACTAAATGCTTTAAAGTTGCTTTACTTCTCTACTTCACAAACTTCCATAGCTCAGCTAATACCAAGGGAAAAAGTGGTGTTTTTCCAGAAAATATTTATAGGTTTCAAGTGCGGCCATTTCACAGTCCCTCCCCATGTATTTGTTTCAGAAGATCCATAAAACTAACCTCCCAACAAGCTTTTCTCAGGCTAGGGTTTTGGTGGTTTTTTTTTTTTCCTCTTTTTTTTTTTTTCCCCCCACATTTATAGACTTGTTCATACAACAATGCTGCTTTCTTCCTCTCCCCAAAGCCACAGCCTTGCTTACTAAAATGGGAAACACAAATCCTTTTTTTAGCAGTATAGCTCCCGAGCCTGCGTGCAAACATTTGCCAGTTTAACTGGGCAGGAATGAACTCGATCGGCGTTTTGTAACTTGGAAAAGCTTGCGTATTTTAATTGCCCACTAAGGACTAATTAAACACCCGATGAGCCTGTCCCCTGTTCGCAGGGCTGTCAGTCACCACGCTGGAATCACCAGAATACAAGTTTAGAAAAATACATTTTCCAGTGCCAAAGGAATTTTTTATTGGTGGCTTTCCTTAGGGAGAAGGCAGCAGGGGCTTCACCTGCTCTGCATCTTGGCCCCCGCGCTTGTGCAAACTACCTGCACACTCACAGCCCTGTCCCACTCGATTCAAGCAGCCTATATGCTGCTTTTAAAATGGTCCTCAGTGGTTATCACTGGCTTTAATTTCATTCTCCTCCTTCACACTTGGCTCACCGAGCACTTAACAGCACACAGATCTAGAAGCTGAGATGCAGGCACCTCAACATTATACCAGAGGTTGTGTCCTTACCCTCCATCCCCATCAACTACCTGCAAAATTACAATATTGATACGCAATCTCTCTTTTTGCTGCTTGGATCTTCTGCATCCTGGGCTGCATCAAAAGAAGCATGGACAGCAGGTCGAGGGAGGAGAGAGAGGCTCTGGGGAGGCCTTATAGCTGCCTTGCAATACCTGAAGGGGCATACAAGAGAGATGGGGAAGGACTCTTTATCAGGGAGTGGAGCAACAGGATGAGGGGTAATGGTTGTAAACTGAAAGAGGGGAGATTTAGATATCAGGAAGAAATTCTTTCGTGTGAGGGTGGTGAGACACTGGAACAGGTTGCCCAGAGAAGCTGTAGATGCCCCATCCCTGGAGGTGTTCAAGGCTAAGCTCGATGGGGCTTTGAGCAACCTGGTCTAGTGGAGGTGTCCCTGCCCATGGAGAGGGTTGAACTAGAGGTTGAACTAGATGATCTTTAAGGTCCCCTCCAACCCGAACCATTCTATGGTTCTATTCGCGAGAAGGCACTTTCTAAGATGAGCATGCTCATGAACAAGGCAATAGCCTGAAAGTCTACAAAAGAAAGTATTCAAATCCCCTTGCTTTACACTGAGCTCAACATACGCTTTTCATTCTGATTTTAATACCAAAATTTTCTGTTCCTGAATTGTGTAAGACACACTGACACTATATCCAGTGAGCAGGTCATTTTGACCCAGTAATACTAGGAACAGCATGACTAATAGCAAATTAGATATGGTTTTGGACACAGGTCAGGGGGGCATTTTGATTTTGTTATGCGTTAGTACAAATATTTACTGCCTTTATAACATGACAAACAGCAGAAGCATAGGAGGAGACTGGTCAATTCAAGTAAAATACTTTTGTCATTTCAGGGGAAGGTGTACCTTTATCATAAAAATGATTCAAACATTGTACTCAAAGAAAAAATAGGAGGAACTTTAGTTTTTTTGAAAACTGGTTATTTGGCTACACTGAAAGCGGTGGTCCTCATCCATGAAACCACACCAAATGTGAGTAGCTGCCATTTAAATTACCTTGCTTTGCAGTGCCAGCTGTGTCGGTGTCTCAGGGCTAGTCACAAGGACTGAAATGAAAGCAGTTTCCCTGCATTCCTTCAGTCCTTAACTAGTCAGGCAAGTTTAGCAGTGAATACAACTACAACAGATTACTTCTACAGTATCCAAAATATATTATGGAGTTAAAAGATACTTAAATTTGAATACGAACACAGTTTGAAGCCTATGTCTAAAAAAATCTTTTATTGATTTATTAAGATAATTGGCTATATCTATAAACCTAAGCTTTGAGTTTGGTTCAGCTTGACGGAGCGATTCACCAAAAAGATTAGTTCAGACATACTTGAACATACAGAATTTATAATAGTTACGGGTCAATTACTGAGATTTCACTTTTTAGTACGAATCATAATGCTGAATCCCAGGACCAGGGAAACTTCTGCCTCTAAACTGTATTTTTGCCAAGGCGTATTTACTTACAGTTGAGAATTCTTGAATCTGGAATGAATAAGCTCTGAAGTCATACAAGCCCACGATGACCTGCTGAAGAAGGCTCATATCTTTCTTTAAATCACCAGCCTCATTTCCACATTTTCTGGGGAGAATGCCCTTGTCCAGTGCATCAAAACTAGTTTACTCCAAGTGTCAAGTTTGGTTACCAATTCCTTTTCCTATCTAGAAAACAAATTTCTACAGCAAAAGGGGTTTAACAGTAGCCCTTGTTTTCAATAATAATCTTTTGTCCTGACGGACTCATCTTTTTAAATTATAAAAATAGTTTTCTGGGCAGCAACAGGACATTTTTCTTCCATGCTCTCTCTCGCATGAGGCAGAGTCCTCCCCCGCGAATTAGACATTTGATCCAAACTGGCTCCATATGGGACCAGCTCAGCCGTCTGTTGCTTCATGCTCCAGGAATTACAAACACTTCTGGAAACGCACAAAAGGCCACCTGAGATGACTCAATATACAGTGTCAACAGTTGAACTTACTAAGTTGTGGACATGGCGTTGCCGGCTCCAGAGAAAGAATTTCTTCTCTACCTTCTTCCCCAAACTTGGTTTGACAGGCTTACTATGCTTTGTGTAGTGTATGGACACAGGCTGCCTTGAGGACTATGCTTGATGTGCTCTGACTTCCACGAGCTGGCTGAACCCTAAGTAGCTTTTTGGTAGTACAGCTGAAACCAGAAACAACAGAAATAAAGCAAGCAAGAACAAAGTGAGGACACGCTTCCTGCCCCCACCCAAAACCCCTCCAAAACCACCTGAAAGCCCAACCAATACATGGAGGAGTCCACACAATTCTTCCCCAATTTCCCCCTTCTTTGGTTTGGTTCTGAGCTTGCCCCAGGTTCTTGCAGAAGGGCAGTTAAAAAGGCATCACCTCAGGTGTTCGCGTGCCAGACAGCAAAATCATGTTAAGGATTCCAGGGAAACTACTCAGTCTAAAAGATTCATGACTAAATCTAACCTGACTGTGTCACAAGTAGCTTCTCACAGCGATCCTGCACTCGTCTGTTTGCCAGAGATTACCTGGTTTCTAGTCCTAGCTCAGTAACGCCTCAGGCAGCGGAGAGCTGAGAGGGATCCGAGGTAAGCAACAAAATACAATGGCTTTGTACTTAAAAAGATTAAAGACACAGAATAGGTTATTTCTTCAACTTGAGTTTTTCAAGAGTCAGTCTTGAAAACAGGCATAATTTCTCCACAAATGGCTGCATTACAATCAAAACCTTAATTAAAATCAAGATGTTCAAACGTGTTAGATTATAAATATTACAGAACAGAACTTTAAAGTCTCACATTCGACCTAACTTCTTTATGAACAAACTTCTTCATTAATGGTACTAAATTATCAATTTAGAAACAGTCCCATGGTTATGACATAAAATGAGTAATTAGGAAAAATATAGATGTACTGTCTTACTTCCTTAGGACAATTTTATTCCAGCATATTTTTTTCCCCTCTGGACAGAGGAAGCTATTGTAACTGAGCACACAACAGCTCTTTCATAATAGAAAAAGTTACCAGCATGCACGTAAGTCGCATCAAGAACAGGGGCTCTATACAATGTCCAGAGCCTGTTGAGAAACACATAGCTTTTATACGCTGTGGATTAAAGAGCACAACCATCTGGTCAGCTTTCAGGCTAAATGAGCCAATGCTAGCCTGCATGCCAATTTGCACGACTGATAAAAAAAGGCCTATTATACATCTGTCTCCGTAATGCCTGATGTTACGGTTTTAGCAACACTCTCCTGTTTTATGATTATTTCAAGTTTTCTACTTAAACAATACATTTATTTCTATGGGTACAACTGGCATCGCTACGTACTATATAAATGCTTTTCTCGCTTTATTAGGTAAGATTAAGATTTAAAGGATAATGGCACTAAACTGACACTTTTTACATTGTTTTTAATTCCTTCTTCCAACTTTTTACAAGATTCACTACTGCAGAAGCTAGAAGGTGAAGGATTAAAAGAAGTCTTCACATAAAAGCTCTAAGGATTGATATTTAATGAACTGTGAGATGTAAATCAATGCACAACAGCACAGCTTAAGCTTAAAATAATAGGATAACATTTATATTAAAAATAATTCACCTACAGATAATACAGTCTAGTGTTTATTGTATGTTATGGAAGGTACACTTGAATTTCAAAAATTTAAAACATATAAAAAGTGGTTAAGGGCTAACATTTTATCAACATGTGATAAATGTGTAAGAATGTTTATTATACAGCAGGGTACAATGGTAGTGTTAATGCCAACAGGGCACCACAGAAGTTAGTTTAAAAAAAATTTCCACTATGCTTTATACAAACAACACCACTTGCTGTTGTTTAAGAGTATCGGGAGAGGATCGCTGTCTGAAGGATAAGCAGTCCTATAACATTTTTTAATGTTAGATAGTGTCATAGTACGTAGATTGGTGAATGTTTCAAAATAAAACTAGAAATGCTGTAATTACTTCACAGAAATGCACATCCAATATTTGTTTTCAATAAGAACAATAGGTACAAGATTATAACTCTCCCTATATGAAATAATTTACACACAGATGAAAGCTACACTATCTAAAATAATCACTAGATACATTTTTCTTTTGGGAAATAAACAAGCAATTTTTGTTTTGCATGATCAATATCAAAAAACATATAGCAGAAGTAGTATTTTTTAAACATAACTGATGCTCTAAAATAAAAAAAGGAAGGAAGAAATGAGAAAAAAGATTTTCCATGAATGTGCAACCTAAAATAAACCAAGCTTATATTGTAGTACAACCATATTAAGAAACCACTGATCAGAAATACAACTTTATGGAAAAAGTTTATAATCCACAAAACTGTTCATCAGGCCATAAAGTAAAATAGCTCCACAGTTTACAGATAAAACTGAGGCCACATAGATGCGTGCTATGTCTTATCTCCAGTAAGTAGATACTTAGGCAGAGGATGTGACACTTTGTTTGTAGACAGCATGGTATGCATTTCTCAGCAAGACGTAAGGGAAACAAGACTCCAAGAGATCCATTGTCAGGAACGGAGACTCCTGCACAATCTGAAAAATACCAGAAACACACGGTTTTGCAGAACACTTTCTATTGCCTGCTGCTGCTAATTTATTTCGTGGAGATACTTCTGGTCTGTAGCACCGCAACAGCGCTCACGTACCTCACAGCAAAGTGAAATAATACAAAATTTAAACGTTGGGAAGAAACACGTTGCTATAAACTCATCACTTCTACAAGACAGTCATTTAGCTTTCCTGTGTGTATATATATATATAATCTCGTTGTATAGCACTCCTGCTGCTTCCAAAAGACACAGAATTCTGAAAGGAAAACCTCTGAGCAGAGAGGATTTTTCTTTCACCTTCTTTTAAGGTGAAATTTCATTTTACTATTGTATGTGCTATATGATAAAATAAAATTATGTGAACAGCATGATGCAGTGTTCTAGGCAACAAAGGACCATGGTAAAAATGTGTGTGTATGTTGGGGGAATGAAAAAAATTAAACTTCCAACATTAGAATGCCAGAGAGAACAACATAGAAATTATTTCCACTGGTTGATGACAAGATGACACCCGAAACACTCTTGTTGAATGACACAATGTGGAGCCCTTTCCTTAAGTTAGTAACACATGAAACAGATAAAACTTACCATGTCTAGTAGTAGGTAAACAGATTCTCTGTTCCTTGTAGTAGTTTTGTCCGTCTCCTGGCCAATCTTCAGTAGACTAGACGATGCAAGCTACATAAAAATGAGTATTTCAAAGCAATAAATAAAACAATGCATCGATTAGCTTCTGCTATTTTGCTGTTCACACATAAAATCTTTTATGAAGAAATCAGCATCTTAGCCAGACACTAGTAGCTACAAAAGAGCATAAATAATCCTGAACACACAAACTATGACTGGCTTTTAGTCTCAGTGAGCCATTTTTGTTTATTTCCAACAGTGTTCAATAATCAATACGTGCTATTTTAGTACAAAAATGGAACTAATTTATTGTAAAGAACTTCTGGTTGTTATCATTGGTTCACCATCATAAAGTCTACCAAAAATAATGACAGAACTTCCATGGGATCAAGATCTCACTTCCTCTGTACTTCCCAAAACACATATAAACTTATTGCCATTTGGTAAGATTTAAGGTGATTGGAGTTTTTATTGTTTGAAGTTACAGCCATTTTGCAATAGAAGGACAAATTAAGTTTTACTTCCTAAACTACATTTTTAATTGAAGGAATGTCATCCCAAATGTAAACGAATAATACCAGACCATGAGCAACCCTACAATACTAGTTTTAAAAGACACCCTAGAAACTCATTAACACCTACATTGATATTTACAAGCTCAGGATGACAGAATACAGTAAAATAGTTAATTTGCAGATGCATTGGTGGCCCATGTTTTCATGTCTTAGAGAAATTTGAAAAAAGAAAAATCTCTGTTCAACTTTCATATGTACAATCATCATTCACGCCCTCACACGAAGCCATGGCAATGTGCCTAAACCACATTTTCCATAAATGGCTTTTAACTTAAAACATTAAGTTTAAAATCTAAATGAAGATTCTTCTTGAACAAATTCTGTCATTAATAAATTTGAAATATAAAATGAATGATTTTCTGTATGAAAGTTTTTTCTGTATTTAACTAACTTTGACAGGAAAGCAGATCATCCTCAGCCCTACATTTTCTTCTTAAGAGAAATGTTTTTCTTTCAGACTAAGGGTAAGTGATATATAAAAGTTGTTAGAAAAGAGAGATTACCAAAATATCTGAACCGTCAAGTCATGGTCTGTGCAATAAAAGCAGTGGTCTGAAACCAGTTCGTAAACACTGGAAAAACGCAAGCCTCATACCAAAAGTGTTTTTATCACATGAAACTATACTGGTTTCCTTCACTTGTCAAATGTATGCAACTTGACACAACCATTTTTCTTTCATCTTTTACAGCCAGCAGTTGCATTAGACAAGGTCAACGGCCAAAGGCTTTTTTTTTTCCTGTTTTACAAAATGGAATGAACTTCCAGAAATTAAAGATCCTTTTAAGGCAAAAAAAAAAGATTTTGTGGACTTCTAGTTACAGAAAGTTACCATTATCCCACCCTCCTAAGTGTGTAAGGCATCTAAAATAAGGGAGAGATATATATTTTTTTCTTATTTCAAGGCCAAACAGCAAAAATCAAGGATCACTCAAAATCAGTAGTAATTTCTAAAAAGTAAAGTAAAGCTGCTGTTTTAGCCTTTAGTTTCCCTTCAAGTATTGGCTAATTAAGAGTCACTTTGAAAATTCTATTTCTGCTCGGGCAGCACACACCAAAATTTATTTAAAATGCATCACCACCACCTAAGGGCTTTTGATTTTTTTTTCTAACCATCACTGAAGATTTCAGAAGCTTTGATCTTCAGCCTACTCTCAAGCATAAAAATTTCTCTCCGCAAATATCCCTCTAACATACCATTATCAGACAGTTACTGTTTAAGAAGGGCAGACGTGTCAAAAAGCACAACTCAAAAGGCACTCTGCAGTTACCTTGAGAAAGTAAAATAAACTAAAAAGTCCAATATATAATGGGAAAAAGTCTGCTAGACAGAACCTGCATTTTATATGCGTTGCATATTGCTTTTTCCAGTCACGCATATCTCTTACACAATGTAATGTGCTAAAATACTAAAGATGATTCTGAAAAAAAAATAATTATGCCACTTGTACTGATTTTCTACTGTTGCTTTCCAGTATCACCCACAGCTGACTAATGCTAAAGGACTACTACTAAATTTAATATACACAGAGACTTGTATTAATAATACACTTTTCTCTCTCATCCACGAAAAACAGATTTAAGTGAAATAATTGTACTGTATCCCAAATTAATATTACATTTTCCACCTGAATTTGAAAATACTTCCTACAATAGATATTTTTCGTGTTAAGATACAAATTTTAACCTATTGCTAGACTTTGAAAATTAACTTACCCACACCTGATTATCTCCTAATCAAAATCAATACCGTATTCTATTTAGTTTCTCTGCAGTCTCTAACTACAGGAAAATAAGTAACATTAGAAGCATTATGAACTGCTATTGGAATAAATGTTGGTCAATCAATACTCATCCATATTAATCTAAATCTTTATCATACACCCTTGTGATCAAGATTACTCATGGCTGATTGCTGCTGTAAAGGTAACACTTGCAATGACAAACACATTGATAATTTAATGACAGCACTATGCAAGCTAGACTATGGATAAAAACAGATTGAGGGGCATTACAAGGTGAGAGTTCCTCTCTTTTTAGAAGATCTAGCTCTAAAAATAAAGTTATACATACAGCCAGAAATTCTTTAAGACGGTCTTCAATGCTTCCCTTGTGGATGGTAAACAAAGCTGCAGCAATCTGGTTGATAGCTTTTGCCAAGCAATGGATGTTGTTGCAGTGCCCTAAAAACAAAACCACACACAGATTACCTCAGCATCATGTCTGAAAACGACAGCATTCTTTGGAAAATAGCACCGAAGAGTAAACAGACTCGACGCAATCGAAGATCAACATTTAGCATCTTACACAACGGGGGCAAAGTACTTGTACTTTGAACTTGGTATCAAGGAAAGCCACCAGAAGCACAGATCCCTTCTGAATGCTGTAAACGGGCACAACAACTCGACAAAAGATCCCCGTGGCTTTTAGAAATAAGGAAAAATAATACATTGGAAGATTATTTGGCTTCTACTAAACTTGAGGGTATTACCACTTGACTAGGTTAAAAAAAAGATACGTGCAAGCAGGATTTTTGCAAGCTAATTGGCTATTTTTCTCCCCTCCGTGTAAATGACTAAGTCATCATGCCCAGACAGCATTCACCCAAGAGATCTGCAGGAACTCATGAACAAAACTGTCAAATTGCTAACTGCTGTACAGAACATCTTGCCTAAAATTCAGCCAGGCTTCAAAGGCCTAGAAGGTGGTTAAATGACACCTGTTTTAAAAGACAGCAGAAGAACTGCTGCTTAGTAAGCCTGACATCTCTTCTAGGCAAATTAAGTCAAATCTATCACTTAAAATTAATAGAGACCTGGGGAAATACTTTGGGGAAAGTGCTAGCAAATGAAAATGAGGAGGCCTTTGAAGGAGTTAAGAAGCATACAAGCACACAGACACTACTGATTCTTAACCAATCCTTTTTCATTGTTGCTGTTGTTCATTTTTTTTCATTCAGTCATTTAGCCTAACTCCAAGATCATGCCTGAATAGTGGGGTCAGCCATACCCCACCGCTCCACATAAGAAAAATTATTTTTTCCCCCATGCATATCACTATACTTACTTAAAATGAATTTTACCTGTCATTTAGTTGCACAATTTACTTAGTGTCACAATATCTATCTGCAGCTCTTTACTCCTCTAATATCCTCAAAAAACTTCACCCCGTATGAAAATTTTCTCACTCTTCACCCTTCTTCTGGGTTGTCTATGAGTATGTTGGCAAGTAGGTCCCAGCAAAGATCCCTGTAGATCTTCACCAGCAGGCCCTCAGAGTTGACACCTCTACTTTGTCTCCTACTTTTTAATTAAATATTGCTGCATGAATATGCTAGTCCAAAAAAATGATAGATCACTACTTTCCTTGAACATCAGTCAAGAATATCTGTTCTGCTTAATTCTGCTAATTTAAGTTTATATTTGGTTTTGAAGTAGCTTGATTCTTTGAAATGGCTTCATTTTGATGTCCCACAGACTGTAGAAAAAGCATCAGCAAGGGAATTCAGCTGATGAACTGTTTTCTTCCAACCTGTGACAGGTTTTAAGTATTTAGAAAAGGCTACATCTCTTGCAGGCTACTGTTTTATTCTAGCCTCTAGACAACAAATTAGCCCTCTAACCTGATATGTGACTAGCAGTTCAGATTTCTTACTGAGAACAAAAAATAAAGACTTGTTAAAGTCTGAGCCTTTATCTGGAGCTAGTGGAAGAAACAGACTTGATCTTCAAGTAGGCAGAGAGAACGCAGACATTGCTAAATCTGTCCAAGAACTGTCTGTATTTGGGAGGTATGTCTTGCCAGATTAGAAAGCTGAAACTCCTTCAAATCTGTGACTTGTTGATGGATAAATTCAGGATTTGTCCAGGGAATGTGCTTCGTAAAAAGCAGCCTTTATTAAGTTCTCATTCTGGAAATAGCATCTATATTAAGTGTCTAAAGCCAGATGTTCTACAATAAGGGCAGAACATGAGAAAAAAAGTAATACTATGCAAGGAAGGCAGGACTGACAAGGTCTATTCTGTTTGTTCAGTTATTTTTGTAGAGTGAACATATTTTATAGATTCCTTTTGCCAGACTGTTTTCCTCTCAATAAAAAAGAGCCCACTCGATAAAGAACTACATAATACAGAGGCCACATCTCATAAAATCAGTAGCAACTCCTAATAGGGGCTTATTTTGAGTTCTAGATGTAACTTCTCTCCAGCCAGAGCTTTATGAGATCTTACTAACTGCACTTACTTTAAGAACCCACTTTGAAACAGGCTTTGTCTGACTTCATGTTGAAGAGTTACTGAATGTAAAGGAAATCACAGAAACTGGAATATTTAGGCCACATGATATAAAACAGGCAGAAGATAGAATTATCTGTTTCAACCTGCTACGACCCTGAGGACTAAGAGGGTCCTTGGAAGAGTTTGAAGAAGGCAAACTCACATAAGCTCTAACCTGCTGGAGAATCTCCAGCTAGCCTGACTCACGTACTTAGAAATAAATTTGCAGAGGGGTGAATGTGAAAACATAATCACTCTTAAGAACTTTTAGTACTGTCCCCCTAGCAAGTAGTAAACTTTTGAAGCTGATAGCAGACAGTGCTTCCAAAGGGTTTCTTTTACTAAACTATAAGCAATATTTAAGAGATGTGGTCTTAAACACGCATAAGCAAGTTCATTTGGATTGAGTAAAGAGAACCAACCTGACTGTCCTTTAACAAGCCAGTTTCTACCCGTGCCCCTCACCCAATCACATGTGATATTCCCCGCTCTTGCCTATATTCTGAGATTTTCATTCAGCCATCGTGACTTTGAAAAAGCGCGCAAAAAAACGCAGAAATACTATGAGAGTACAGACAACATGAAACAACTCTGTGGGTTACAGATTGTTCGTCCCGTTCATCAGAAAAACCTGTTAACTTTCGAATTTGCAACTTTTCAAATCAATGTTCAAGTTCTAATCATTGCATCAGAGATTTATAGAACTTCTTCACAAGTGGTAAAAGGCTACATTATCTGTTTAAAATGAAACTACAGTTAACAAATCTCTAATCTCTCAAAATTAAAGAAAACGTTAACTTACCCTATTTAAAACAATAATCTCGGGTGTCTCAAAAAATGTGATCTGCATACTACACCAGTTGATACATAAGGCTTTCAGAAATGTTGATCTTTTCTTAGTACTTTAAATTTGCAGAAGTCAGTTTAGACATTTTTTTGTGAGTTAAATTTTGACCAGATTAAAAATACTGCAATTTTAAAAAAAAACATAATATAGAAAACCACACTGTACCCAGTAAAGGGATGCAGAATAAACATGGTCTTTTATGTGAGCCATGCTACACATCACAAAGGAAATAGCTTGAACAGCTGAAAGGTGACTTTTGTATGTGTTGGAGCAGTTTTGTCAGTTGTTTTTTTTTTCAACCTTAATTTTGTCTGAAAGAGAACTTTTTTTGTGGATTACATGCAAAGAATGTCCCTCGAGGCAAAGATTCTATTTTATTTTTTTTAAGTAAAAAAGCTCGACTACTGTGTAGGATATAATTCTGTTCACAGCTTACATCTTCCAGATTCTGTTTTCAAAATTTTATGCTTAGTAATATGAACAGCATATTAAATATAGAAAAGACACCTTGTATGAGTGGCCCAAAGCCAATGTAAAGGTTACTAAAACATCTATACTATTATATAATAAGTCTCACACTAATTAATACAGAACGCATACTCTAGCAATTCCATATATTAGGACGAGATTGCCCCCTACAGTACTTGAACTGTTCTTAAAAACTCAAGTAGAAGACTCATTTTTCGTAGAAAGTTAACTCAAACAAGCGTTAAGTAAATGCTTTTTAAAGTAATTTTCAGAGGAACTTTCCTGGATTAGAGCTACAATGATTTTCAAATTTTGTTTACTATAAAATATAAGTAAATACTTGAAGCAGAAGTATTCAAGAAACTACCAGGACTATTATGAAGAAAGCATTCACTGCAAATATTTAGCTGAGTCTACATTACCTTCAATGGCAGGGCTATACTGAGACATCACATTACTAGCCAGAGTGGGCAAGGAGACTGCCACGAAGACCATGAGAAGGCAAGCAATTTTATATTCTTCTTCTGGACTAATGTTTTCTGAAAACAAAAACAAAGTTCTTTAATTAAAGAAGCCATCTTAAAGTATTTCCTTTCAACTACAGGTAGCTTAGAATATAAAATGTTTGACCGAACTGAAATTTAAACCCATCAACAACAAACTCAATGTCTATACTGCAAAAGGAGGAACATTACATCAGTCTTGCCAAAAGATACAGGGTGAAGCTTCAAAACATCCAGTTTGTTATATACAAGAATGAAGGGAAACTGCTGCCACCCTATCACTTCTAACCATTTAGTTACTAAGACTTTAATAAGCTGAGCACATTAGTAATGGGAAAACAAGCAATAAAGTGCTCAGTAAGGAAGATGGGGGGGAAAAAGCTGAAGACTGTCAAAAAAATCGAGTGCTTTCATGCCTTCAAACATGCCAGAGTAAACAAAACTGAAAAGCTTAGACGGTGGTGCTTTAAAGCAAATAAGAGGAAGCACTATGCATGTTAGAACATTAACATGTTTATTTTACCATGTTTCTCCTTGTAAGCTCCATGTTAACACTTGTGTAACGTAACAGTAACACAATGTTCTTAAATTCACAAAGTGCATTCAGCTGCCATTTCAGCTCCCAACATCTACTAACGTGACACAGATTTGTTACAGATCTGTACAACCAAACTGATCATGTCCATAGTTGCTCACAATAGAGTCCTATTTTCATTGTCTTTAAATTACAGCAGTTTTTTTTAATTAGCTATTAAACTCCTTCAACATCTACTCATTCTTTTCTAGGTGAACAAGTTAACTTGTGTATGGTTGAAAAGATTCTCAAGCTAACACATCAGTAGGCAGCAGGCACAAAAAATTCATGTTCTTATGCTGTTTGTGGAGTTCAAAGGAATACAAAGGACTCAAGATACAAACCTCTCCTCCTAGCATTTTAAACACTTCCATGCTTGGCTGCATTTTTTTTTTTCCTCCTCCTGTTTTTTGGTGGTTTTGAGAGGTTTTTTTGGTTGGTTGGTTTTTTCTGTGGGTTGTTTTTTTTTTTGTTTACACTTAACACTTTTTAAGTTGTAACTTCTTACCTGATTTTTGGGAAGACAGTGCTACAACCAAGGCAGGATCAATCTCACAAGGCAATCCAGCAGCAGATGACAGTTCATATACATTCATTGCCACCTGAGGACCAGAAGAAAAACAATTACAAAAATGACAACACTGAATGATTTTTGTGTAAACATGATAAAGCACAATTTTGCTGTGATGTTTAAAATCTTCATATTAGGGTGTGAGGCACTAAGGAACTTAAGGGACTTGGCTAAAACAAGATAAAGAGACTCTAGATTTTTGTTTGTTTCTAATCTACACTGAACAGCTGGGTCAGTACTTTGTGTGCTAAATTACAATTTCATTTTGTCAAGCCAAACGAAGCTTGTATACTTTTCCACATTACCTCCAAAGCAAACATCATGACTTCCAATTAGCTATTTCTACATCTTTCTTCACTGTTCAAAAGAAACTAGCAGATTTTCTCTACCAGACCTGAAGTATCAGTTAACATCTGCAAATCTTTTTAGACAAAAGCCAAAAGTCACAATGTGGTCAAGTAAGGCAGAAATCTTACAGCATTCAAATTTGATACAGATTCAGTGTCTAGTGATTCCACGTGCCAAGAATTATCTCTCAGTGGCCCTAACACTTGGAGGAACTAAGAGCATCTTGAAATGTATTCCCTTTTCCAGGCTGTATCTTTCACTGCCACTAACAAACATTCACCATGGCTCTTCTCTCTTTACCCTATTTAAATTTTGGGCTGTAGTTCAGATGGATTTCTGCAAAAGCAGGTTTTTATCAAATACAAAGGACTACGGGAAACACTAGCAACGTGTCTTACTGACATTAATATGTGAGAAGTTTTACACTTTGCCCATAAATTCTCACATATAGTTGGCCAGCTCCACACAGGGGGATGTTGTGCACTCTGTCCTTACTCATGTGCTCCAGCCTGGCTACCCAAGTGCAAGTTCTGGTACGAAAAGCATACAATGCTGTTTGCACAGTGCTTTGCACAGTGCACAGCAGGACATACAATATTAGCTTGAGCACAGTCCTGCATTAAAAGAGTTCCAGAGCATCTGGACGAGAGCTGGTTCACAACAAACTGGTTAAGGAGCAACGGTAGAACAAATGCAAGCCTCTTTCTAAAAGCCTGTATAGGCAATCCAATGACTTAATATAAAAAATAACCATGTAAAAGGAAAACAACCCCCCATTTTGCCAGGCACCCCAAATCATAAGTGTCAGGGATACTAAAAATATCATTTCATAATAAGTATTTATTTCATCAACAGCTTTAAAGCTATTTATGCTTTGCTTGGTAAATTCAGTACATAGGAAATTACTGTGTTATTATATCCTAAAATATGCCCAATTGGGCAATTGTCCCAATCCATTGTACAAAGTCCTGTAAAGATCTGCTTGTTGACATGTCTTCAATTAAGAAAAAAAAGTCTGCCTCACTGTCCCAAAAAAAGCCTTTGTTGCCTACAATTGCACTGCTGTATGTGACAAGGCCAGGAGAAAGCTCAGGCAATGAGCTGCTGATTGTCCACAGGGCTTAATTATTAGCAGGCTCATAGCACAGTTCTGGCCCTTCCAACAAGCTGTTCTCAAGACAAAGCCCTGGCAGAGTTTGCAGGGTAACATGTCAGAGCTCCCAGTATTCCCAGTAGGGACTACGGATAAGCCTACACAGCTTTGGCTCCTTCTCCATGCACAGTCCTCCAACTTTATGCAGGCAAGCTACGTAGGCTCAAACAGGCCTACGTGGCATCACTCCACACCACAGGACGTGACATCTACAGTTGGTATCATGGAAACACCAGCATGATAGACTTGTGTAACACAGCACTTAAAATTTATTTCAGGCACTTTGAACTATAAAAACACACACACAATAGATGTATTTAAGAATGACAGTGGAACTACAGCAGGCCCAGAGAAGGCCAACAGGTAAGTATTATGTGAAGCAGAGGAAACTAGGTGGTGCTACGTGGCACAAGCCAGAGAACAGTCCACAGCATGGTTTCATTTGGCAGCAAATAGCTTTTTTTTTTTTTGCCATCTAATTATTCCAGTGACTGCAAATTACCCCAGTGACTTCCAGAAGAGAAGCAGCAAGTACTACGCTTTCTCCGATCTGCTGACATAAATGAGTTCAGTGATGTCTTTAGAGATCCACTGAGATGTTTAAAGTTATCTGTGTTCATCAGCTTAAAAATATCAATGGTAAAATACCATCTTGACTGATTACTGTTACAGCCTTTATCCACCATATTTTCCAGCACTCCTTTGATACCAGAGGGTGTAAGACACCTTCTGAAAAGATCCAAGCAAAGCAAGCACTGAACTTCCCTTCGTGTCTCTTGTGCATGCTGATTCCTCAAGTTCAATAATGGGACACAATGCTTTGGCAATCAGAGATTTTCTCTGTAACTACAGGTGAGAATTTTAGAAAGACTTGAGCAGTGCGAAAGCAACTTGCATCATTTTGATATAATTTTTTATCATAAGTCAGCATCCTGAAGTTAATTTTCCATAGCATTTCCACAGAATTCCTCTATTCTGGTATGCATTTCAATGTTTTCTGGGACATCAAACACTCATGTCTGGTTTATCAGCACTGCAAGTTTCAAAGAGCATGTGATTATATTTTGGAGTGAAATAACATGTGTGTGAAATGTCAGTCACTCATATTCTTCATGCAACCTCTGACTAATTTTCAGACAGAATGCTTCTGAAATCAAGAGGCCCACAATAATGGACTCTGAACTGTCAGTTCAGTAGGTTGGGTTATCTTCCCCAAAACATTACGAGTCTGCAGATGCACAACTTTTTAGCTCTATGGAAAAAAAGAGCGTTCTCTATTTCTGGATATTTCACACTAAGCATGAAAGTCTTGCCCCTTGCATATTTTCAGTACGGTCCCAAAAATTACTCCATCGCCCTTTGGGCCAAACATTACCTTCATGTCTGTCTCTCTTGGAATGTGATCTTTGAAGTCCTCAATGGAACTTACAAGGAAAGGAATGTGGTAGGATAAGACCTAAGAGACACAAACACATATGAAATGAGAAAAAAATACTTCCCATGTTAATGATCAATTAGACACTATCATTATTTTACTAGACTTAATTTTTTTAAATTGGTTTATTTTATACATATGAATTTGCAGATTAAAGCCCAATAAACTTAAAAATGAGCAGTTTGCAAACATAGTGAAAAGAAAGCTTTTACAATGTACTAAAACAAACTGTGCTCAAACTAAAACTCAGGTTTTAATTAATGTAATGTTAATATAACATTTCACTGAACATTACTCAAAAAGTTGATTCCCCCCACCCAACTTGGAATTCAAAGTTCAGTTACGACTGGACTTTGCCATTTTACCCACATGCAATCTTTAAGAGTTAGCATTTCTAAATAGTGAAGCTTCAAATAGCTTATAATTCCATTAAATTAAATACAATGAAAATTATTTGGAAGATAGTTATTGCTTACATCTCTAAGCGCTTCTTGTGCCAAAGACCGAAAAGACAAGATAACACCAATAATTGTCATTCTCTTCAAAACACTGTCAACAGCTGGAGAGAGAGAAGAACAATAGTGAACAAGTTGATCATTACAAGCTCAAGTCTTCAAAAAAGAGAAAGAAAAACATTGAACAAAATACTGAAAAACACAAGGTACTGGAACAATGGCATTCCTTAGAAGACCCAAAATAAACACTGCTTAAGCAAGTTTTTATAGCCAAGTTGACAATGGGATTTTCAGTAGATGTATCCTGTTAACCACTTCATGGAATTAACTTTGTTATACACAGCTGACAAAACTAGATGTTAAAATTAGTTCTGTGCTTTCCTGAGGCCAAATATGTATAATTACATGTAAAAATCCTTCCAAGGAATGCAATTTACACTGTGATGGAATCAAATCAGAAACGTGTGTCAAAAAAGCCCATGTTTTCTATTCTATGGTTATGCACTTGGTAGTTATCATCCCTGAAGAGAAAAAATGCTCAAAGCTCATCACTGCTATAGTGCTGGTGTACTAATTAACACTAAAATCTCATTTTCTCTCTATATGAGACGACTGGAAGACTTTGAAAAGATGCATCAGTTTATACAAGCTCACATACATTTTGCCTCTTCTATACACTTAGTACACAGAAATTAATTTTTCTCATTTTCTTCATAAAGACAAAGACAAAAACCAACTCTGTATCTTTAGTAGGACCTTGCTAGTTACTCACATGATAATCTTTTAAAGAGTGCTGCCATCTGGTCAGGCTTGTCGAAGCTGGTCCTCATTTGTGTTAGAACTTCAACATTCTCCACTACAAGTTTCTAAGAAGAAGCAAGGATTCAGGTCAGCTAGAGATTTCAGTATGTTAACAGAATAAATACGTGGCTGAGGATATTTCAGTCTGGCAAAGAGGCAACTTAACTCATGGAATACAGATGTACCCATTGTGTTCTTAATGGGACTACAATACTGGTATTAACCTCAGGCACTACTCTGCCCAAACCCAAGTTCTGAATCAAAAAGCAGAGAATTAGATACCCATTGGAACATAATTTTTATATTCAGTAGTGTGTACAACTTCTTAAGACAAAGGAATAAAACTCAGTAAAGTCAAATGGTAGCTCCTCATTCTAATTTAGCTTTTTATAAGAAAAGTATACGTGTATAAATAAAAATGCAGATTCACAGAGTAATCCATTCCTTTGGGTTGCTCCTTTCACTAGTTCTGCTGTAAGGATTAGAAATAGTGTGTCGGTAAAACTGAAGAATGGAACAAAACGTTTGCCAGACTGTTAAACCTTGGTGCAGTTTACTTGAAATTTTTTCCATTACAATATAAAATAAAAACAAAGATATTCATTCAAGTCCCAACACCTTAGTCTGAAACAGTTAAAACTCAAGTTCAATATTTTTCATGTCAGTTTCACCAAAAGAAAAGAAAATGTGTGCCTGTTTCTAATATGTAACAACTCTCATACATGCAACTTTTAGCATTAGGGTAAATGTAATAATTTTCCTACAATCACTCTCCAAATACGTATCAGATTTAAATTTAAATTACGGAGATTGCATAATCACATCTATAAAATGTCAGATCCAAAAAGGGTTTCTTGCTAGCTGAGGAACTTACATTGTGCAAAGTAGTATTTTTAAACTCTCTTCAAGCAAGAAATAGGTACTTTATTCTGACATAAAATATTTTTGCAGTTTGAATACAAGGTAGCCTATTTCAGAAGTGGAAAACACGTCCCCTCTTTATGCAGGGGACAACCAGCAGCTAAGAAAATTCAGATACCTTCTGTGCCTCTGAACATGAAATGAAGAAAGTGCTTCCCTTCTTTTAAAGATGACTTAATTTAGTGTTTTGTGTACTACATAATATCAAGGTAGAAAAGGACTGAAAGACGGAGGAAGAAAACAAGATATTCTTGATTGGGGGTGGTTTTCCAAAGCGATTAGTAACAGCTTTATTTTGTCAAGTGGATGCACTCTAATCCACCTTAATTACTAGACAGCACAAACAAATGGAGCAATGAGAGGGAGCAGGAAGGACTCCTATTCATCAAATGTAGGCCATTATAAGCCTGGACCATAAATTAAGATATATTATATGAAATCTAAGAGGAGACATACCTGCAGAAACCTACTGCTAAGCATCTGAGAAAATTTGACCTGTGATAGTCCTGTTAACTGCTTTAATGGTCATATATTACTTTGCTTCAATCCACCCTGAAAACAGGGCAAAACATAGCAAGTGGCAAGCATGGAAATTAAATTTCAGAGTAAATATTCCTGTGACCACAGGAGAAGAAAAAAACTAGCACAACTGAAACTATGATGCTGCTATGAAAGAAACAGTGGTCTGTGTTTATTCCCTCCTCCTAGGAAAGTAGCCCGTGCAAAAGCAGACCTGTCCAACAGCTTTGACCTCTCAGTTTCGTGACACTGTGTCACGGCCATGCTGGCTGCATAAGGTCAAGTCTATCCATAATCCACCCGGACTTCCCACTTTGGTTCTTCCTATCTTCAGTGAGAAGCAAGGAAAGAAATAAAGTATATGAGATGCAGCAAGCTAACCATCTCCAAGAATGTGTGTACACACATAGAAACACACGATGTGCTTCTATGCTGAAAGCCAAAGCAACACTGGTTTGTACTGGAATCAAGATGGGCAACTTTAAACCAACTGATGTATCAGAACTTGGCAGATGTGTGACATTTTAATTTAAAACCCTTAAAGCTCTCCAGAATGCAAGATTGAAGGCAATAGCCCACGCACATTGTTATCGAGTCAAGCTTTCAGCTTTACAAAAAATAACCAGCATATTAGTTTAAGATTTAAAAGGAACAGGCTCAAATACAGTTCAAATAGTTACTTAAATGAGGCAAACTTCCCTTCCTCGCCCCAGTCCTAAACTTCAGATATCAAAACCAACACCTGGTCCCACTGTGGGAAGCAAAGCAAGCATGTTAAACCCTACTTTTAATAAATTCCCCATTCTATCCTCTTGTTGCTTCCTTCCCCCAAACGCAGATGTTTCTCTGTGCTCTCTTGCTAAGCCAACTGCATCTCAGCCAAAGAGATGAACATTTTATTACTTTATTTTTTCCTCCAAATATGTGGTCATGTGCATGTGGATCTACATTACGTTCTGCTTATCCTTAGCAATATCAGAAAACAACAAATCTCAGAGACAATTTAAAATTGCTTTTAAAAATCAGAATACCCAGAGCTACAATACCAATGGTACCGATTTTGAGGAAGCACAACCACAGTAAGTGGACAAAGACAGCAGGAACCAACAAACATCTGCCCAATGGCTTTGTGTTTTACTTGAAACGTGACTTTGTCACTGTGTCACTTTGCACAAAGATGTCGCTTTGTGCATAGCCAGGAATTACAGAATTTAACCTTAAAATCATAGTGTTCTATGATTTTATGACATGGAAAGTCTCATCTTAAAACTCAACAGTTGGAATGGGCAAAAAGAGTCAACTGCTCTGCCTGGCTGGTCACTCAGGTCAAGGTTGCTGCACGCTCTCATGGCAGCTGGGAAAGGACGAGCAGCCCCCCTCCTCAAGCTGTGACATTGAATAAAAGGCTTCAGATCTTTTAGGACATCATAGCAACTCAGCAGCACCGAAACTCACAACGTTTACAGGGAGAACAAGGTCTCTGAAATTGTGATATGGGACATTATTAAAAACATGCACTTTTAAAGGCCTGGTATGCTAACTATAATAAGTTATTCTTGAAGAAAAAAAATGAAAGTTCCTTAGATCTCTTAACTATTCATGTGCGTTTTTAATAACACAGCATGAATGAATAGCTAAAAAAAAATTCCTTATTGTAATTAGTGGCTAAGTAAGTTGAAAATGAGATGTAGTAACAACTTGGAATTAAATTTGGAAATGATATTAAAAGAGTAGATCATATGAAACGCAAATATATCCTTGCCAATTAGTGGTATTTTTATAGTATGACTACCCTGGTAAAGTAGTACATGTTATTAAATTTATTAGAACTTCTTTCCAGAAAGTTAATTACAAAGACACCAAGTGCTTCCCCTGTCATTGTTCATTGTTTTGAATATACATGCAACTAGCTTCCCTGACATGCCCATATTTCCATTTTTTTTTCATGGCACTGACTCTATTGTTTGTTTGTTGCTGTAGGTATCAGGCTTATTTATGAGAATACATACATTGATAATAAATGGATACTGTTCAGCTAGAGCAAAATGTATGTCTAAAAATGAGGAAAACAAAGAAAAAAGACCTGAAGTCTCCCATCCATGTAAACTGAAGAACAGATGCTAACACACATTATAAAGAAAGTCCATATAGATGGCTAAGACACATGTGAGATTTTCATGGTAAGTTTTGAGAGTCAACAAACTCGGGTCAGTGCTTAGCAAGCACCCGGAGATCTTGAAAAACATTTCTCTTCCCATTGATGATAAGAAGGGAGTTGACTACTAACTTGGGGCACCTAACAAATCAACATCAAGTCCTGCCCATTCAGCTGTTGAGGAATGTGGGATACACACATACTACATGTGCAAATGTACTATAGAATAAAATTCACAGCTTTATCAGTTTGTTTGATGCAGTCACTTCAAAAAGGTGGCATGCAGAAGCACAGTTAAATATCCTAAAGGAAGCTTAAACAGAAAACAACCCGCCTTCCCACCCACCATTTTCCCAAGGTTACCTTAAGCTCAGCAACCTGTGAAGAAATGTGCCACATCAGACTTTCACTTAGGAACTTCATGCCATATGGTCCCAGAAGTTCAGAAAGGGCTCTCATTTCTGAGAAATAAAACAAACTGTTCTACTTCAAACATTTCTTCTTATTTGATGCCCATCATGTATCTAGCAGTAGTGTTTTAATTGCAAAAATATTGTACCACAAAACAGAATTTTAGGTATGAGAACATGCATTGTAATAGAACTGTAGCAGCAGTCACCAACACGTCATACTCCTACCTCTGTTACTCAAATGCAACGACCCTACTCTGACCAAAAATAGCAAAAGCGAGCTCCCTCAAGGGAAAGAGGCAGCACGAATAAAAGTACTTCGTTAACTACTAAAGTTAACAAGTGCTGTCTATAATAGAATGCTCTAAGACTTGCTGTTACTCCAATTACTCCAGCACACGGTAACTATCCCTCACAAACATTCAGTAGAAACATCAAAGTTTACCTGATATGTCGGAGTATTCCTCAGCATTAAATGTCAACTCATTTTCTGTAGGCAAATTCACAAATGCCTTCATGGCTGGAAAATAGGCTATGTGACCATTGCTGACTTGCCGTAGCAAAGTTTCCAAATACCTTACCAGAAAAGAAAGAAGTTTTAGATGAAAAGACACGTGTTGATAGCTACTCTATATAGATGAAGTACACTTATGTGACAAGGGACAGCAAAGCCTATACACTAAAGTTTTACTTTCATAGTTCAACTGATATATGTATCTTACTCTACGTCTCCCCCTATGAAAAGAGAATTTTACAACAGGCAAACCTCAAAGTGCATTTAACAGGTACTGGGAGAAGTAAACTTGTGAAGCTGGAAACTTTATAAAATGCCAAACAACTCCGTTTCTCCAACTCCAGATTTTTAATTAAATAAAAAGATAACATAAAATACTTGTAACAAGTGTTCATGTAATTACTTACCAATTTGTGTACAGACTGGTAATGGTTGGCTCACCATGACTATCTAAATGCTGGGTTTGCTGAAGCAGAACGTTGTTAAATACTCGCGTAATGTCGATCTGTACATAATTTTCTATTGACTGGAGCACTGTCATATAGGCTCTTACACTGGTTAACAGCTCTGAAGGCTTTGCAATCTCTTGTGTTGCTTGATTATACATAGTCATTCCAACAATTGACCTTTTAGAAACAAAAAAAAAAGGAAATAAATATATTGCATTTATCAGTCAAATTAAACAAAGATGCAGCTATAAAAATGATTTTTATATTCAAAAGTTTTTATCTGAACACTTCTCCAGTCTGCAAGCATAAAACTCTAATCAATGAATATACTACACCAGCACTTTTAAATATAGTTCTAGATTTCAAAGACAACTGTATTCATGGTTTCAGCAAAAATGTCATGAGACTGTGAGGATACTCACCAAGCATTTTTAAAATAAAAATGCTTTTCTCTCCCCCATATATAAGGGCAATCCAGTGTGGAAAACTTACATTACAACTACTTTGGTAAATAAATTAAAGTCTTTTAAAATGCAAAACTTCTGGGAAATGCAAAAGCAATGATGCATTAAAGTGTTCAAAGCATATAAACTAAGACCAGAATTCTCTGATCAAAGTTGCCATCATAGTTTTAGTATGAAATATCTGTAAAAAAAATAGTCTTATAGCTATAATTAAGTATGAATTGAAAATACTCAAAGCAAAACTTTTATCTTGTGCTGCTTTGTGTAAGTATTTAAAGGCATGCCTGATTATCTTGTGATATTAACTATGCTGACTGTATTTGAGTGCATGAATTCTGCAAGACACAGACTATACACCATTTAAAAAAAAAACCCTCAAAGTTATCTTGAAAGATCTCATCTCTTTTGCAATAGATAACTTTCCCAGAACATACATTTAAAAAACAATAAATTACATTTCAACTGTTTTAAATAACTTTTCGAGGAAGTTATCATAAACTCTGCTTTCAACAGCTAATGCCTCTCAGCAACTATCTTGTAAATAGATAAAAGGAAATACTTTTCCATCATTTGGTAGGTAAGCTTCAGTTATATTTGTATACAATTTTAAAAATTTGGATATATGTTAAGTAAATAGATAGGAATCTTACTAATGAAAACCAGTTCTCCCTTTAGCTGACATGATTTCTATCTCTAATCAAGAATTTGAGACATTGCAGGACATACTTTGATTTGTCTAAATTCTCACTATAAATAAAACCAGGCTTCTAATAATAAATGTCCCATGCACCAGGCTAGCTATCAACCTAGATGAGAACTGTGCAAAGGACTGTATATTCCCTTTTAACATAAATGCATGAAGACTTTACCCAGTACCTCACTGAAACCATGCCCTCAAGAAAATTGGACCGGGGGGTCCTTAAAGCAAATAAAGTCTTCTTAATAAACAAATACTTGTAGTATTCATTTTAGGCTTATATAACTTTATAACTTAACTGTCACTTCAGTCAGAACTTGACGTTGAAGTTTCATAATCCATCATTTAAAAAAACCTAGTTTTCTGCAGTAGTATACAATACTTCCAATGTCCAATCAACAAAGACTTATCTTGTGTATGAACACATCTATCTTCACAATATTTCTTACTTGGTAAAGCGGATTTCCAGGTGAGACGTTAAATATTCTCTTGGGGTAAACGTGTGTTCCCAAACCACCATGTTCGGTACATAATTGATTGAGAAGCAGAGTTCAGAAAGTGCAGTGTGCAGTTTGTCCAGGCTTTAAGAACAGTCAACAAGAAATTAAGAAAAATATTTAATGTAACAGAAGTATGTATTATTATAGAAAGCACACGCTGGATGGAAGATGCCTCAAGAGCAGGTACAGCTCTAACTCTTCCCTTCACTATCTTTTTCTGCTTTGTGACACTTTTCTAGCTTATTTTAAAAATGGTATTTTGGGTAAGAACACATCCTACAACTGCCTACTGCTCTACATCACACAGTGATGAGAGAGATATACATATTTTTATATATTTTTTTTTTTCTCTCAAAAAGAATAGTCTGTTAAGGTGGTTCTTTCCTAATTGAACTAAGTCACACAAGTAATGTTTCCTACTAACAAACTAGTAAAAACCTAAAAATATTGGGGGAGGGAATCTTAAGCTACAAGTAAGTTCTCTTACCTCATCTTCTCTAATCTTTACAGTTCTCTGATGTTTGGTTGTTGCAACTATAGCAAAACCACTTCCCTTTCAGCAGCGTGTGTGTTTAGCCACTCAGCCACCACACTAATCATTTATTGTTTCCTTTTCTTAGCTTCCTTCCTCCTTGTACTTTTATCACTCTACCATCTTGTCCTCTGATCTTTCCTAACTATCTTCTACCTTTTCTTCCCCTATTATCTCTTATACCCCAAACTGTATTTATTAATCTTTCTTGTTATCTCTTTCAGATGTTTTTTTGTTACGTATTTGCCAGCACTTTCAATTATTCTATAGCCATTAACAAGTTAGTACAGGCACTGGAGCCTCAACTTCATCCCAGCAGCCAAAGGCAGCAAACAGCCTTTCAGCAGCAAGAAATCCCAGCCCACTCTGTAACTTTAGCTAGCTAAGAGCATTAAGCAAGGCAGAACCGACGATGCTGTCCGCTCCTTGGACTCCCACAACGTTTCAGATGGCTACACAGGAAGCATAACTACAGCACAGGGAACCTTTCTGCTCAGGAAAGGGAATGGCCGAAGGGATAAACTATGGAGATATACATTCCTATTGCTCTATGAAAGATATCTCGGGCTCTACAAAGCTACAGAAGTGTCACATGCTCACAAGCTACAAAGATGTTGTATTTACAGTCAGTTAAACTTAGATAAATTAAACAAGAAGCATTCAGTATGTAAAACACATGTTTTGACTTGGGATTCAAGGTGAAAGGAATAGAAGAGGCTTACTTTGTCACAACCAATCTGTTTTTCCTCATGCTTTCTACTCCTGGTTTCTCCCTTTCAGGTTCTCCTTTCTTTCCAGTCTGTTTTTTTGACTTTTTGTTCACTGCTTGACTGATGGTTTTGGCACAATGCTTTGGCAGCAACTAGCAGAGGAAAAAGAGAGCCCCCCCCAAATTAAAATCCAACTTCTCAGCAGCCATGAGATACAAAATAAGCTTATGGTCCAGGTGGAGACTTCATCACAGGAGTAACACATTTTTTCTTTGACTACTAATACAAAAGGTTTTCCCCAAACCATCTTCCATTTTATAAACAGAAAACTTCCCCAAATCAGGGAAGAAAAGGTGAACAGGAAACATAACCATAAAAATTCAGGCAGTTGAACAACCTAGACAACCTCAGAGGAGAATTAAAACCGTCACAACTACACTCACCTGATCGCTCAGTGTACATTGTTCCGTGCAGATGTCTGTGATAAGATTTCGAGCTTGCTTAGCCATTTCATCCAAGAACATGTTACACAAGGAAAGACTTCGATCTCCAATATGATGTCGCTGTTAAAGAGCAAAAAAGGGAAGTCTTATTTCAGTTTCCTGTTAGTCTACAGCATTTAGACAACACACACTGTACTACCATTCACTAAATCACAGAACTGGGGTATGAAATATAAGAAATTCATTAATCCTTAATAGTTCCATTACTATAATTTATTACAATAATTTTTTGAAGCAACTTGAACCATGAAAAGTCTAAGTCAAAATAGCATATTACCATTAAAAATATTTTGCTTACTATATCTTGCAAATCGTTTTTTGTAAAAGGAGGCAAAAATGAATTTTAAGAAGTAGGTTTTTCTGTTTAATTTTGGAATCAATCTACCCTAAAGTGTCGAGTAATCAAGGTTTCTGTGAATCTCCTTCTCATTAATTTGTATCAATACTAACTCTGAGGAAAAAAAACCCATGCAACTCAAACCATAGAGAAAGCAGTGTCATTCACACCACTGAAAAAGTCAATAGTGAAGCTTTACTGCATTAATTTCTGGACTCGGTTCCTTTGTCACTGGATCTGCACAAAAACAGCCTTCTGTCTCAATGAAATCCTTCTTTCACCACTAATGTTTACTTTCTAACAGCCACACTACCACACATTGTACACAGTACAGCGAAGATTATTTTTCCAAAATGATAACAGTTACCCAGTCATACAATTCAGATACTGAATTCAGAGTTCTTCTGGCTGTGGCAAAATGTGCTTGCTGCAGCTGAATTCACAGTAACTAGTGTACAATGGACTTTAGCTATCGATTAATTACTGCTACTGTAATTGTTCTGAAAGAAATCTTTTGTCCTGAAGTGAAGCTTTTCTGGAAACTTTTTAGGGGTTGTCCAGTACAAATAGAGTTTGCAGCCATTCAAAGCAAAATATACAATGAAAATAATGATATGGACATATATTGAGATGAGGTTTAGTAGAAGACGATTTAAGGCTTAAAAAAGAAAAACCCACATCACGCATACTTCAATAGATCTTATTCAGCTAATTGTTTCAGATGAGCACTGTTAAGAATAAGAACACAATTTCATGAGCACTACACAAATTTGGCCAAGTTAAGCCCCGGAGTAATTCCAAAGTCAATGGACATACAGGAAACATACGAAAGGATCTATTTCATTACAACAAAAATAGAAAGAATTTCCTCAGAATCAAACCACTTCCTTTAACAAAGGGCCCACTTCTTTAACCAACACTACGTTTTCTCACGTCTAATGCTAACCGAAGAGGGCTTGCATTACCCACTTCTGACCAAAACGAATGGTTGCATTTTACTGTATAACCCTCAGGATTTTTCTTTTTTAATCTTACTAAAGAAACACTATTTATAACAAGCCTTACAGTACTCACAACTTTGTATTTCCTCTTTCTAACTAGAAGTTCATAAACCATTTGAAAGAAAAACTGTTGCTTGCACATTTTAATAGGCATAGAGGATTTATCAGCATCTAAGCCTGAATGATCCCAGAAGAGAGTCATCTCACCTTTGTACCTCAATTTAACCTCTAAAGCAAAGATAACACTTAGTCATTTCAGAAAAGGATTTTGAGATCGATGGGTGAAGAATAACATAAGAAGGTATGTACTTGTTTTACTTCCCTTTCTACTACCCTCCTCCCTCAAATCTTATATGGCCATAACAAACACCTGCTTGCAGTGTTCAGCTCTAGTCCCCTCTACTTTAAATGGAAGATGAAAATAACTAAGACAACATATTTTAAAATTACCTCTTCTGGGCATAGTTCATGGGTGCAGCTCATAAAATGAGTACAAAGCAGTGGGAATGCAATCGAGTATCTTGACTGAGAGGGAAGCTCCAAACACTGCTGAAACATCTTCTCAAAAGCACGACTATAAAAACTGATCAGAAACAGACATTTAAATGGAATACATACATCATTTTGCTGCAAATAAAGTCTACTTCACATGAATCAAATATGCTATTAGTGTCAGATTTATAGTTATAACTTACACCAAAAATTGCATCATGCTTTCAAAGAAGTTCATTTTCTGCATTCACTTACTATGCATTTTATTTGTGCCTCTCTATTATCATTATTACCATATTTTTATTCTGATGTTTGCCATGTAGGCACTGCAAAAACTTGCAACTTTTGCAAAAATGTATTAAGGAAGAATCTGCAAATGATTCCACATCAATTGTGTGACTGCTTGAAGAATCTCTGACAGATCTTCAGAAATACCTTTATCAAACTAATTCAGATAGGAACCAGAAATTCTAATTGATTCTTCCACTGGCCTATCTTCCTATGAAGTTTCCTATGTAAAAATTACACTTGCAAGGACAAACCAAACAATAAATAATAGAAACCTTCTACAGCCAGGTTAGTAACATACCAAAATATAGAAAGATCTGATGTTTCAACCAACATCTCCACCAAAGAATCTACCATTTTTGTATGGAAAATGATTGTGTTCATCATTTTTCCTAGTTCTCTATGGTCTGCAAGACCAAGCGAAGCTTTAGAAACACTGGTGTAGGCCTGGAAAGACACAAGAAAAATTCTCTGTAATTTCTACAGCTATTTTTTTTGCAAATTCCATTGCTATGATTATGCTATGTGTAGGACAACTCAGTACTTAAAGATCGTGGATAGACTATTTTATCTTTCCACTACAGTTTAAGAAAAGCAAACTGCCTTTCAACGAGTCTCCAAATGTCATTTGAATATGACACAAATTCACACAAACTTAGAATAAAGGTATTGACAAACACAAACACGCACTTGTGAGCCCCCCTTTAACAGTCAGGTTTTGGAAAGCAAGAAAAAGTGGATATTTTGAAAATATAATGGGGGGAGATTAAGTCAATTGAAGACACTGTTACTGTGATGCACAGAAGCGATCTCACTGAACGTTATTTTCCCACTGAACAGTCTCTACTTTCCCTTGGCTGGGCAGGCTGAATCCCACTCCACACGGTGCACAGCTGCCAAACCACTCATCCTCAACATATTCTATTTCCAAACTGCTATAAACGGCCCAAAGAATGATTTGCGAAAAAGTGCGCAATGCAGACAGAGTTATATCAAAATGTAGCAAATTATCTGCTTCGGTATTTGTTTGATTTTAAGACAGCAGGTCATCCTCAGATAGCCTGTCATCCACTTACAGTGTGAGAGTAATCTAGAAGAGCAGCAATTTTATTAAACAATTTGGTTTTAAGGCAGTGAAGCATCATGCGTATTCACAAATTCTTACCTGCAATCTAAACCAGTCTAATCTCATTCCTCTGAAGTCAAATACCTCTCCATCTTCAACTGCATCAGGGAAAAATACAGAATGTAAACCCTTTCGAAAAACAACTACAAATTCAGATATACTGTATCAGACTTTCAAAGAAAACCCCCAAAGTGCTCAATAATTACTTGGGTACTGAACCTCATGCTTTTATTTAAGAATTTCAATGCAGCACAGGAATGAAAATATCTAGATGAAAATACATGTAATATGCTTTCTAAATTAAAAGGTAGGATTACTTCCCAATAGCATCGTTCAAAAGTTTTATCTGTAAAAGCTCCCCTGGAAAAGGGACATACAACAAACAACACATACCATAAATAAACAAAAACAAGGGAACAAATTCAGTTTATGCAAGTTATCTGCTCCTACTGATTGCATGAAACAAAAGGTGATGAAGCTTTCCAGAGGAATCCACCATTCTGATACCATTTTCCCAAGTTCACTTAAACTTACCTTGTTTCACGCTTAGTGAAGTCATTGTGTTTACAAAAGAGGACATGATGATTGATTCATCCTCTGGGCACACTGAAAGATTCTAAAATAAATATTGCTGCTATTATTATTTCAAACTTGAAACAATGTCAATGCTCATGCCCAATTTATCAGCTATACTCTGAAATATACAAAAATTTACACAAGGTAACTTAATTGACGGAGTATTTCCAATAGTGCTATTTAAGAGCTTTGACTTTTTAATTCATTAGTTGATGACAGACACCCAGAAAAGCTTACTTCCAAACCAACATCTCCTTTAAACGGAAAAATCTGTCAGTAAATATGTGCCCACACATTATCAGGCTGTAGTAATTTACCAAATGGACACCAAACATTTTCCTGTTATATATCAGAAACCAATCATTCTTCTGAACTCTAGAGGCACCTGACCTGTCTACAAAGAAATATTGGCCGTGGCAGGATATAACGGAGCCCACATCAGCATCACTTTGCTTGCTACAAAACCCTCTCTCAGCAGGTTTTTACTAACATTGACTTCAGTGATTGATACCACCTGAAAGCTGGGCTATCTAGTTTTCAAATGTTACAAAATTCAGCCATTCATGAAAAAGGAGTTTCAGCAATTGATAAGATCATATTTCCATTAAATAATACAATAGAGAAGTTTCTCATAATTCCAGGTATGACTGACATTTTAACCTAAAGGCTGAAAAAATCCAAATTATCACTTAATCATTTGTCTAAGTTTTGTGCTTAGTACCTGCTATGAATTAATTACAACTAGAATTCAAGACAATTTTTTTCCCCTCATTTCAGTTTGATGCTAAGGATTATCCTATCTAAACACAGAACTCCTGTGCCACTTGTACAGCATTTAGAGGGCGTTCACTAAATCAAGGAAATAACTTCCCAGGAATCAATGACAAATGCCAAAAATATTTAATTCTGTTACTATAAAAAAATAATCTGTTAACATGTAAGTATATAGAGTTATGAACAAAAAAAGGCCCAAATACAGTTATTTTAGTATTGAAATAAAGCCAAGGATTCAGTTACATTTAATAATTTAAACAGTGATACAAACTGGTATTTAAACTGTTTAAATAGTTTGTTTAATTAAATAAACAGTAGAGTATGTAAGTTGTACCTTCTGGTAATTGATGTAACGCTTGAAGTGTGGAATTAATTTTTGAACACAACAAAAAAGCTTACAGTAAAAACTTGTCACGTTTGAGCAGCTGACCTAGTCACACAATTTGCACTCCATCTAGTGGTCACTAGGAAATAAACCCAGAAGACTTCAGAAAGCCTATCACTTCTTTGTCAGGCCAAGTGAGAAAAAGTTTCTACAACACTCCTTCAGTGGCAGTACTCGTTTTATTGTCTCTAAACAAAACACTGCTTAATAACATTTAAGTATTCATTTAACAAGCAGGAGTACAACTCTACACCCCGGAATTAAACAGCGAGTTAATTTGCTTTATTCTATAATGTTCAAACCAGGATGCATTTCATAAAGACATTTTGGAAAAAAACGCCCTTTTTAAAGTTTGCATTTGAGAAACCAAAACCACAGTCTTGATCATACCTGAACAAGCTCATTTAAGACCACCGCATCAAAGCCAGAGAGATACTGTACATAGTATCTCTGCATCACGGGACCATATTTTCGCACGTGTGCTCTGAGCTCCTCCATGTAGAATATCAGCTCGGCTATGTGTCTAGGCAAGAAGACAAAGGAAAGCTTACAAATAAGAAAACATCCAAAAATATTAAAGACAGTTTCTACCAGCTTCTCAAGGGGATTTTCTCCTAATACCTTGCCTTTAAAACTATTATTAGTAGGCAATTTCTGGATGAAGCTATTTATTCATGTTGTAAAATGAGTTTACATAAGTAATTTTCTCTGCAAGGTGAAATCCGCTCATCAGAAGATTAATCAGCAGGATGCCCTCATGGTAATCCTCAAAGGTTTGTATAACTATCCACTTATTTTTTTGAAGAAGTCCTTTATAATACTCTATTTGAAAAAAAAATATTAAAATCTCAAGAAGTGGTTAGATCCGAAGAATACAATTGTAATAACTGCTTTCTGTTGGGGTGGTTTTAGCTTGTTTGGTTGGTTTTTAAAACCACGAGGATGTTAAATACTTGCACAGGTTGTTTCAGAGAGGTTGTGGCACCTCCACCCCTAGTACCTAGTCCAGCGAAGAAAACCCAATGTTTTTCTGCTCCAGCTGTAATTACAGCCTTGTGATTGTCACTTGTTCAAACTCCTGCAGTCAATCCACAGATTTTCAGTTCCATCTTGTGTTCAATCTTGAGAACAACTTAAAGAAAACTAGTGCATTTCTGCCAATTCATAAGCCTCTTAAAACCATTTCTCCTTATTACCTTCTGTTTATGATTACACCAATGCTGTATCATATCAATAAATCTCATCTGATTTAAAAGACAATGTTGCTACAATACAAGAGACATTCTACAAATCAACAAATCAAGCTCTTTGACAGTTTCCTTCCTCCCACCACTGATTTGTTCAAGGCAAATCAGTAACACTGAAGACACATGATAAAGCTTTTTTTGTTTTGTTTTTGCTTCCTCAAAGGAAAAAAGTATAAAACTTTAATGAACTATTTTTATTTTATATTTCTAGAGAACACAAACTTTCACTGATGTGCTTCAGATTCTGGGATTCCCAGGCAAAGATTTTCTGAACAATCTCAACTCTTCCATACAGCCATCCTTTCCCAAGATTCCCTTGCCTTCAAATGCATTTCATCTGCAAAATTCTCATGAATATTTAAGGTATTGCAGTAGAAATTGTTAACATACTTATCTATGAAATCATCTGCACTCTTCTTTGGCATATTATCTGCATGACGAAGAAGCCAAATAATTTCATCACGAGCAAACGATAGTGCCATAAATACAAAAAGTGCCTGAAAAAGAAAAGTTGTTAAGTAGGTTCTCTCTCAGACTGAAGTGTTTGCTCCCCCGCCCCCAAACAAACTAAATGTCGAATTATCACTGAGAAACAAAAAGTAAGACTGCAGAAATGCAAAACATATGAACCATAATTACCTTGGGACCCAGGAGGCCTGGCTGATCAGACAGGACAGTAGCCAGTTCTTTCAGTGCAGAACGTAAAAACTTGCGTCTCTCTCTATGCATTGAGCCACTGCATCAAAAGAAGAAATCGAAACATCACCCGTTGTGCTAACTACAGAACACTTGATTTTTCCAAAAATTTAAGCCCAAGCACAGGCAGCTCATACCATGTCACCTTTGAAAGTTCAGAGTTTCAAAGAATGTGCTTCAATAAATTGGCATCCCCATCACCAACGCTGTATATTCCTGAAGTATGATTAAATTTGAAAACCAAGTTCTCAGCCCCTGGTCTGTGATTCGCATTTGACTCCACTACAACATTTCTATTTAGTTTGCATTCATATTAAGCAATTAGATAAAAACTGGAGAATATATAAACTAAAGGCTTCTGTCCCGAAAATTTGAAAAATAATCTAAAAGTTGGGAAGTTAAATCAATGATAGCATACCATTAAGCAAATCCAGATTTAATAGAACAATCAGTACATGATCTCATTTAAAAACACAGGCAGCATTCAAGAAATCCCATTTTTACATTCTTTGCAACTTCACTAAGAAAAACACCACTAAAATCTGACAGGAAAACTTTGTAAGACACTTACGCGTGTGAAACAGCAGCTTCTTTGCACTCTCTGATGTCATTAATACGCTTGTTGTAGCTGCAAGTAAAAAGCAATGTAATAAGTTAATAAGTACCAGTAGCACGACTTAGAAAGCGCTGCGACTTGTGAGGAGCTGCAGTGCCAAGTAGGATACAGCAAAAAGCACACACAAGACTTATTTCCCTGCTCACAGCTAAATGCTAAAACTGGATATCCAAACAGAAAATACTCTCCCCACTGAAATGGTGCTGATATTAGCTGGCAGAGACCTCAGCTTTGTTACTGCAGGAGGTTTCATACAATATATTGCAGAAACAACGGCAGACAGTTGCAACTTTTCAAGCAAACTCCGCATTCATGACATCATTTCTCTTCCCTAGATTAAGATTTGTGGGCGAGATCATTAATTTTAACTTTTGCCATTTTGGAGACTGATTCACCAGAGTTTTTCAGAACTAAGATTAAAAAAAGGCACGACAGTTATGAAATCAGGCTCCTGGAAGTTATGCATTAAAGAGACACTCAAGACACTAGGCAAAAATGTCTGCGTACTGACTATCCTCAAACAGAACTTCTATCAAGTAGAAGTAGCATTTTCAAAACACTTCTTCAGGAAATGATACGTTTTTAACAGAGGTTCTGAAAGGAAAAAAAGAGAACAAAAACTTACCCTCGTATGTTTACAAACAAATCCTCTGCAGCTTTGTGAATATGGAATACTTCATCTCGAAACAGAGCCAAGCAAGAGCTGCTTTGAAGTGCAAGTTTCCAAAGGTTCAAAGCTGTAGCATCACTATTTAGGATTCCATGGCACAAAATAAATCCAACTTCAAGAGTTCACATTGATGGATGTCATAAACCAGATGCACAGAGACAGCAGGACAACAGTGAAATTATTATGCACAGTTCACATATCTCATTGATGAACTTTTTAGTGGATAACACAGCTTAATATACAAAAAAATAGCCGTCAGCATTCTAATAGAGATATTTTTGTAATATTTTTTTAACATGAATTACTTCATGCTGATACTACTCAGCTGTTTCCATCAGAATTACTAAAACCTTCACTTTTAGTCAAAGCCTGGAATAAACTGATGACAAAATACATTCCATCATATGCTGAATTAACTTCACTACTACTACTAAGTATGATATGTACAAGCAACCACGAGCTGTTTCAGCATCTTTTACTCACAAATGATCCATTTTTCCATTGCATCCAGAGAGAGGTATTCACACGGCATCTGTTGGAAAAAAAAAAAACCAAAAAACACAGTAATTTGTAGCCAGCTAATTATATAAAAGACAATGCATTTCATAAGTACTTTTTAGAAAAAGGGACAAAGAAAGCCTTAAATGCTGACGAATCACAGAAAACTGCTTCTGATAACTAACAGGGCACTGTTTTATCCCTCTAGAAACTGAGGGTCTGAACATTAAATGAGCTTCCACACCCTCCCAATACCTTGAACAAAACAGTGAACAAATTTTGACAAGTGTTTAGCTTCAAACATGGTATTTAAGAATATTGAAGAACTACAGGCTTTTGATGTATACTAATCACAACCTGACAGCTGTTAACACTATTTTTTTTCAGAAAGATGACTGCTCATAGTACAATGAAGGGAGCAAATCGTAGAATTGTCTAGGTTGAAAGGAACCTTTAAGATCATCTAGTCCAACCATCAATATGAAAATAGTAAACATTTTAAAGGAAATATCAGTTCTGATTTCCGTTCTGCTGGCCCACAAACATCTAAGACAAGCCACAGGATTTCCTTCTTCTACACTGCAGAAGTCAACATTGCTTGTCTTCATCTTTTGATTAGCAAATACTGAAAACAAAGGCCTGAGCTAACTAAAGTTTTAATTAATGTGAGAGAACTTTTGCCATGCACTGAAGTATTCAGCTCTCCCAACTAACCTATTTACTTCTCTGATTAAAAGCCACATAAAGGTAATACAATAGAAACCAAAACAGTCCTACAATATTTTCGTTAAAACCTCGCTTAACTTTGCCACATAGTGAAATGAAAAGGCCATACTGTGTCAGACTGTGCAGGATTCAGCATGGTACTGGGGGCGCTGATGAGGCTCAGTAGTTGTGCATTTCTCCACTGGTCAGCTGAGAGATTTCTTCGAGGGTAGACCATCTGGAGCGAAATCAGAGCATCTGAAAGGGACTGAAAAGAAGACCAATGATTAGTTTGAAGATGCCCTCAAGGCTCAGCCTTGAATAAATATCCAAGTTCTTTACTTCATGTTGTGAACTGTGTATTGACACTGCCATATTCCAAGCACAAGAGACACTAAGTACTATTTTGTCAGTAGTGCTGTTTTCTCAGCATTATTACTAACAATAACCAAACCATTTTACTGAGCTAGTTCTGAAATTCAACTTGAGGTTAAAATCCAGTGCATCTAGTTCATTTCACATAAAAAAGGACTATTCCAGGCTAAGAGAAGGATGAAGAGAAGCAGGCGGTTTTGGTATTTTTAATTACTTTTTAATTAGAGTTCTAAAACTCTGAGTTCAGAATTAGAGGACATGGAAAAAAACAACAATAAGGGACAACAAATCTGTCACGTACAATTGAAAATTGTTCCTTATTTATTCAAGCATCCCAATTACTGTGTTATTCCCTTCTCTGCCACTTCATTTAGTGTGTCCTTTTCTCTTTACTAGCAAATTAGAATTATTTTGAACAGATACTGTCTCCAGGAGCATCTTCACAGCAGATTAAGCTTATCTAAGTGCTGTTCCACACCTTCTCCCTGCCTTTTGCATCAATACTGGGGTTTGTATGAGTCCTCAGGGAGCCAGGTCTAAGCACTGTGCCAGCAAAGAAGGTCACTGGGGGGGAAGGAGGAGGGGATGGGGGAGTCATCTACTGAAGCTAATTTAAAGGACTAAACAACTGTCAGGTTTACTGCAAAGCAGTGAGATGATGGAAGGAGGGTGCAGTTCCATGGCAGTGTAACCTAAGTATCTGTTTCTATAGGATGGTGCCTGAAGAGATCCCTGACCCCAATTTATACCTCTACCACAGAATAAGCTAAAGACCAAAATCAGACTGAAAAACGGCTTTACAAAACATTTCGAGGAAAAGGGCTGGGCCACTATTAAATATGAAGCCATAAGCAAAAATAATACTGAAAAGCGAAACACCTTTGCTAAAATGTGCACAAGAAAAGATCAACTGCAAATAAGATCCTTGCTAATTAAGTCTTAACAAGACAGGAATTGTGCAGGAGAAAGTATAACAAAAATAAGATTACAGATTATTTAGACAAACAAGAAGTATTCAAAAGCATTTCAATTCAGAGCATTTGAGAAGTATCTGAAAGTCTCTGAACTTCTAGTAACTATCTTCAAAAGTTTAATGAAATTAAGAAAAATCTCAAGAGAATTAGAGAAGGAAAACACACCTAGTACCTAGAATTCAAAACAGGGGGTGAAAACTAAATACAAAACCTTAAAAACATCAGGCAATAACTTAGTATTTAACTTAAACTCCTGCCAAAGATTCCAAAAAAAGTTGTTGAGCAATCAATTTGCAAGCACCTAGAAACTAACACCTTCATAAAGAACAGTCAGTAGCAATCAAACAGTCTTCTTTGACAGGGGAGTAAGCCCAGTGGGCAAACTGGAATTGATAAACAGGATATACGTTGATTTCGGTGAGGATTCTGTCACCTCCAAGGTATTTACATACAAAAATACAGTCCAGCTAAATCATCACAGAACTGCAGCACAACCAGCTGGGTAAGAATAAAAGCTTAAAAACACTTCTACAGAATAGGCTAAAGGAATTGGGTGCATTTAACATCGCAAGTCAATCGAGCAGGGTACACAATGTCAGCTTTTGAGTATAGGAGATATAATTAAAGAGGTCTCCAGCACCCCCAGTTTAAGGATAATCAAAGCAAAACCCCTTAGGTTACAAAGTAGAAAAACCCACATTCATCTTGGGTGGTAAAACAGCAAAAAATTGGTTTCATAGAAACATCAGGGATCTCCCTAATTTCAAACTACAAAATAAAACACAGATGTAGCTATTCTCAGATGACCCACAACTGATTTTTAATCAATTTCTAATCCGTAGTGAACAAAATGGAACTTTACCAATAGGTCTTAGCATTCCTGTATTTCTATAGGTTCTGCTAACCATTATAAGTAAAAACTCCTGTAAAATTTATACCTAGTGGTTTTTGACAAAACAAACTCTTGCATATTTACTTTTTTTATCTCTGCTTCTCTCAAGGAAGGCTACTACGTTCCTGTGAAAAGTAGTTACATACTTTACTGTGAGGTACAAACTCCTCCATCATTTTCTTTAAAGGATTTTCATAATCCACGATCATCTGGCCAAGGCGTGGATATTCTCTGTCACTGAAAGCAACAACAAACAATACAGTCAGGTGTAATCGTTATTATTATCATTATTATTATTAAGCACCCTTCCTACGTAACAGGTTTTTTACCTTGCTCCATGTGTCATTTCATGGGCGTAGTTATACAGTCCAATGATAGCCTTCCTTTCTTCGATTCGAGACAGCAATATCATTAGAGTTGTGTAGGTTATAATCAAATCCAGGTAGTTCTTTGTTAAATCGAAATTTACAGTCTAGAGATAAAAAGCAGTAAATTATCTTTCTAAAACTTTCAGAAACAAGTACAAAACTTTTTTTTTTTACCTTTCCACCAATTTTCAGCATTTTTAAGATAAAATGAACTGTCTTGATCAAAGTTTTTGTTCTGTCCACATACAGACTTCAGATCATCTTAACTGATTCACTCAAATCCCCAGAACTGTGTATTCATGAAAGCAAGCATGCAAATAAATCCTTCCAGGCTCAAGTGTCTCAGGTTTGCTGACAGACAGGAAAACTTTCCTTGGATGTTACTAAGCAGCCAGCAAGTGCTTTGGCCTGTGAATTGTATTTTAATACGACTCTGTAATGTAAAAAACTCTCACATATCCCACTGGTCTAGTAAGATCTTTCCATAGGATGCAGACCTCTTAGTATGAAACTAAGTCAGCCAAAACTTAGAATAATGACTAAATCTAGCAAGGTGACATCATAAACATTAGAAAAGAAAGCTGAAACAAAAAAGAAAAGGCGTCTGAGGTTTTGTTTTGGGGTTTTTAGGTGTTTGGTGGTTTTGTTGTTTTTTTTTTTTTTAAACAGAACCCATTTAGCTGCTTTTTCAGCCAACACCAGAATTATCTCCTCACATCTCTCTTAGGTGGACAGCAGTAATATTCCTGTTTTGTAAGTCTACATGGCTTAAGCATGTAGGCGACAGTAAACCTCTAAGAATAAACTTGCAGACTCAAAGCAAAAATTACAGAAAGATTTGTATGCCTGGTAACAGACAATGCCATTACTGTTGTCCATTAGTAGCCTGTTTAAAATTGTCTGTCTTCTTATTTCAAGTTATTTAAAAGTGAGAGATCTGAAGATTACAGTATTTTTCTCTTGCATTTATAACTAGAGATGTCATGTTTCTTGAGCTAACATAAACATGTCCTTCTAATTGCCTACACAGGACTCAAATTAAAAACATTTTTAAGTGGTATTTGAAAGTTTAATCCCAGAAACTTACAATATCAAAGAAGACTTGGCAAACATCAATAGTGTTCAGCAGTTCACAAACATGGTCCTTGGGGAGGAGGAAAAAAAAAAAGGGAGTTTAGTTTTAAAAAAATATAAGTAAATTACTTCACTATGCTTAGTGATGGAGACTAATTATTTATTTTTGTTTAAAAGAACAGAGCTACCAGCTCATCTATTTCATTAGATAGTGTTATTTCATAAATAAAAAGACAGAAACGAGATGTCACAGCAGAACTGATATATTGGCAATACCTTACCTTAAATTCCATAACATCAACGAAAGTGAAGTAGTATAATGCCAGGTTCTTCAGAATCTCCGACTTTTCTTTCTGGAGCTGAGCAAGCTGTTGCTAAAAGAGAAACATAAAGATGCACACTGTTGTTAGAAGATCAATAATACCTGGGAAGCGCAGAGTAACCACCAGGCCACGCAAAGAAGCCTTAACATGGTTTTCTAAGACTGAGGTTCTGTGTGTCTCAAATACACACAGAGTTCTCAGAACAGATCATTTTAACCGCTGCCAACTATACTTTGAAGATAAAAGTCAAATTAGTACACATTAGTACCAAAGTCATATTGTTTAGCTCAGCTAGAGATGAAAATGGGTAGTTAGGAAAACAGTGTTATCATATGTATAATTAGCAAAAGCAGAACAGTACGGGAGCACAAATCAGTATGACAAAAAACCAATGACGTTACTTGAGGTGGGAGAAAAGAAGGTGGCAGGTTACAAACTTTACTACAGAAAAACATTATGCTTTTAAATTCTGAACTTACCAAAAAGAATATCCAGGCAAAGCCACGTTAAGCATGCAAAATAAAATGTAGATACAAACATAAAATACAGTAACGGTTCTTTGACCAGTTCCATATAAACACAATAATACATTCAAACAAAAGCAACAAAATAAAGAAACAAAAAAGAAGCAAAACACTAGCATTAGACACTGGTGGATAAAATGGAAGAGGCAAATGTGAATACAAAGGCATATAACAGTTCATGTTTGGTTTTACTATTTTTTAAACAGACAATGAGGTATCACTTAATTTCCATGCTTTTCAAACTTTTCTAGAGGAACTAGACAGATCACTTAAACAATTACAATTAAGATCACAAAAAAAACCCCCACAGCTTTTAGTGAACAGCCATTCTGTTTATCTATGTATTACAGTCCCACAGCAGTGCAAGAATCCAATTACTTAACTTGCAATATCCATCTACTAATTAAGTCTCCTTCCTGATATAAGAATTGAAGTGAGTTAAAGCAGTCCTAATACTCGATATAAAAAATGCCCTCCAAAAAGCTGCAAGATTTTAAATTAAAGACTGATCAAATTAAATAGAATTTTCTTCTCAGCAAAAGCAATCAATAACAACGAATTAATAAATTGCTTCAAACTGGCTAGCTGATTTGCATATAATGGGTTAGAACTGAACACGCTTCCTCATCTCCCTCCCTGTATAAAGCTGCGCTCTGTGTTCTATGTAAAGTGCTAAAATTCCTCTAAATTAATAAAACACACTGCCCGGACCCCAACTGGACCACTATATCATACGTAAGACAATTTTTGCTTCTTTCCTCTGAATTTTGAGAGGTGATTATGATTTTTAGAAGCCTTGAGCCATAAGGCTTCCATTATAGCCAAGAAAGACAGGCATATACAGAGTTATGAGCAAACTGGAATGGCTATATTATAAAATATTACCATGGTTTAAGAGCAGGCAGGAAAGGATTTAACTTTGAAGGTCTGACTTTGAATACTTGCCCTATATAATATTTAAGTTTCTTTCACATAGTCATCAGGTCAGATTTAAATGAAAAATGGGTGCAAGTACATGTGTTCATCCTTCTTCATGCGTGTAACGTCTCCTGATAATCTCACACACTAGGAAATAGGTTATTTCCATTTAAACTGCTGCTGCACAAAATCTTTTCTCAAATGTAGGTCCTACAAAATGTGTTTTGATCCTCGGTGTGATTTTGCTACTACCTTTCCCAGTGCACACCTTAAAGTTTAACCGCCTTAATGAAGCATCCATCATCATCATCACGTGCAGAGTCAGGAGCTCCTGCAGGTCTGCACGGCTCCAGCAACCCTTCGGGCCAACTCTGCAGCTATCCTTAGGATTTCTCCAGAAGAAAGTGTGCTTTGTACTTTTGGGGCTGCTTCGTCAGTCAACAGTTGTTACACGATGAACATTCATCACCTAAGACACTTGGTTTCAACCTCCGTCTTGACCCTGTCATTTAAACTACTTATTGCAAGTGGTTTGTTTTTAAAACACCAAGCAGAAACTGGGTTTGTTTCTGTGAAACCAACACAAGCGTGGATTGCATGAATTTGAGAAGCTGTTTCATGGTTTTTCAGGAACAGACCACATGCTATCATTCAGAAATAGGAATAATTCCAGTGCAGAATGAAGACAAAACCAAAACTCCTGTTACAATTGCACATATGCTTTATCAATTTTTTCCTACTGCAATAGTAGCTCTCACTAAATGAGGTGCAATGCTAAGGGAGGTTATCAAGCCTATATACAGGTTGTTGTACACTACAGCTACATCTGGTGTAACAAAGAGCAACTTCTGGAGGACACCACACATTTGGGCCACAACACATGAAGTGGGGAGATACGGCAAAAAAAAAAAAAAAAGGGGAGACCGTGCTGGGAACTTGGCCTGAAGAATAAATAATCTTTTTTTTCAGAAATTCTGTGAAGCTGTACATTAAATAACAGAATACAGGGAGGTATTAATATTACACTCAAGCAAGAGCTAAGGAATCACTGCTGTGCACTGTTAACTAGTTACCTGCATTCCCAGAAATATTTATATTTAAATGATGCTAAAACTTTCATATAGAGTTAAGGTGATCTGTCTTCGAACTCTTGAGTAAGTAAACTTTTACTTGTGTGTAAACAAAATTTACTTAAAATATTAGTATCAAAGTAAAACAATGTATCAACTGTAATCACTGCTACGGTGTAAACATTCATGCAGCACAGCCTGGATCAGAGATGTTTAGAAGTACAGCTTACAGCACGTAGGGTCTTGGATGTTTATTTGCATTTTTATCACTCAGGAATGCGGGTGTAGCTCTTTCCACACCCACTACAACAAAACTTTCCATTACTAATTTCCTAACAGCTGTTAAGAAATAGCTGGTGCTATACCGTTTTATATTTGGTATGAGGCTTTTTTCCTCAACCTGCAATTCCATTTAGCAGCAAACATTTCTGTTTCCAATATTCAACAAGTGTTTTAAAAGAGGATAAGGTGAAGAAATAACTCTTAAAACATTACTAGCATCAAAAGATTATAGCTAACCATGCCTGGCTGATTGGTTAGATGTGTTTTATTTATTCTTAAAGAATGTGAAGTACAAGTTGCATGAACAAGGACAACAGTATTTTTGTTGAACAAGGTAATTAGATTTAAACATAATATAACAGGATCAGAAAAAAACTGAAATAACTTATTTGAAAAATTATTTTATCTATTAACAAAAATACCACATCTCCAATCACATTCGATTATTTATAAATCAGGATTTTAAATACCAGAGAATGAAGCAGACACTATCAAGTATGTTATCTAACGGAGAAGGAACTAATCTTTACCAAGTTGTCTTGAGCCTTTCCTTCTTCATATTAAACGCCCAAAATCTTTACACAACTGATTATGTACACAGAGAAACTAGATTAAAAGAAGTGCATTAATAGCAGTGAAAGACAAATCAGAAAATGCAAGACAGCCTCACCTAAAGCTTACGTGAACAGAGACAAGAAAGTGATGACACAGACGCTGGCATATTAACAATGTGAATAAATACAAATCTGATATGAAGGCACAGGAAAAATACGAGACAACTAGAAAGGGTTGATTTGGAGAGTTTTACGTATGGAAAATGGAGGATAACTGTAGTTCTAGAACTACTTTATCATATTTATTTGACTGCTGGCAGTAGTATGTGAATAAACGTCTTACTTCATGATCCATGAATAGACACTAAGTAGGGGAATTATCTCCTCCTTATATTAACGTGGTTTTTTTCCTGCAAGTACGATCATTAAACACTTCAATTTGTTTTCAACAAACTGACACTGTAGGTATTACAATGTCCTCAGAGAAAACACCATCGACTTAATCATACCAGCTGGAATATAAACCCCCAAAAGCAGCATTAGAAATTATGACTGTTAAAATTCTGGGGAGAGGCGTAAATAATCACTGTCAGCATTTTTACTGTCATTTATTATACTAACTGTGCCTGCCACCTGTAGAGTCTTTAGATGAAGATGTTAAAAATTCAACTCACACAAACAAAGTTCTGTGTCTACAAGAATGGCAGGGAGAGAGAGAAGTATCTAATCAAATGAAGAAAATGAATTTTAAATTCTGTAAACTAACTCTAGAATGATGGATGTGTCCTTGCTTTTTTTATTTCCAAATAAAAGCAGCCTCTGCAGTGACATGCTGCATATAAAAAGATGTAACAGAACATTTCATGTGTTTACTAACTAATGTTTCTACTGCAAGACCTATTCTTGGTTTGTTTTCAAGTTTCCAGCACTAAGTTAACTCTTTTGAAAAGGAAATAGACACTCATGACCCTCCACAACTGTTACTGTCCCCGGGGTAGACCATATTATTAATAATGGCAGATCTACCTGTCAGTCATAAGAACAGTTTCCCCGTTCTCTCACTTTCTTTTATGTAAATTCATACAGTAATTCCTACATTAAGCTCATTGCATATTATTGTTTCACACAAGCTTTGGCCACAGGTATGACATCTTTAGGGTAACTATTTACAAAATAAGTCTATTTGCTATTCTGCAGATAAAAATGTTGTGAACATGTCTTTAGCTGCCTGCATACTTATATTTATGTCATGAAATCACAAAAAACCTATTAATTTAAAATGCATGAAAACTAATTTTGGGATGCCATCTCAGTAACACTGTTTAACTAAAATACTGTATAATGAAGTTTTATACATAATACTATTATATTACTAATATAATAATATTAATGAGGTTTTTTGGCTTTGTTTTTCAATGGCCAAGCTCTTCAATTGTCAATCATCAACTCAGAAGAGGATTTCAGTTTTAATGGATGAAGAAAACAGGTTAAGTATGACAAACATTCACTCCTTTGCAGTTATTGCATACGCTATTAAGCAACAAGAACATGACTAGTTTGGTTTACCTTGCAAGTGACTCATATGGACTGATTTACTTACAGCAGTGTACTACAATAATTTATTACAGATAATGATAAAAAAAAATTGTTTTTGGATGTTACTCCATCTCAACTTCACACACAATCAAAGGTTAAGCCATGAATATAAAAATCTCTGCTGACAGCGCTTACAATTTGGAAAAAAATGTAACTTACATTATGACAATTCGGTTTGGTGAACAATTTTAAAGAGATTTCAAGATTTCACATTACCTTTTGGAATCACTATGAAAAAAATGCTCACTTTCAAATGAGTGCAGGCTGAAAAATTAGGCTGAAAAATTTTACATACTAGTTTCTGATTAGATTATAGCATAAGCCCTTTTAAGCTGCGAAGTCAGTCTTACGCAGGCAACAACTGAAAGACATCAGATATGGTACTGCACACAAAATCAAACCAGTAGGTATGGTTTTAGCAGAGCAACTTCAATTCTGAATGATCTTCCGTAAAAGCATAGATAAAAAAAGTAATTGTTGCAGGTATTTTGCAGTATATTCTGAAATAAATTTAGTATATCCTATTCTTAAGCATAAGGAATCTCAACTGCTTGTACAAGCTGAACAGAGATCAGTTACTCATCAGCTGGCTTGACTCACAGAGAGGGAACCACTGCCCTGGTGAGTTTTGGAAAACCCAATTCTCATGAGTCCCTTCAGCACTCTAAGTTCTTTGGGCAGTGGTGAGTGGAGTTGAACAGGCAGCCGTGCAAGGAAAGCACAGCATCCTCGTACCCAGAAAAAGATTTTAGTCTTCATGGCCAGGAACCCAGATAGTTTTGTGGTGAAATACAGGAAGTTGGGCTTTTACTGCTTAATTAAGCAATAAGGTGTCTGAAAAATCAAGTCTCCCAGACAAGAGAATAAGAACTCCAGAAAGTTGGGGGAAAATATTTTAAAAATTTGTGGATTTAAGTTACTTTGCTAAAGTTAATCTTAAGAAATCAGCTGTCATAGGTGTCCATTACCTTATCGTTTCATCAAAAGTTTTTTAGAGAAAAATAATCACCAATATATGAGGCAGCACCGCTGAGACCCCGATTTTTCCTCAGAAGAGAATTTCTAAATTATCTTCACTAGCACTGTGTAAATTACAATACCAAAAGCTTCGTTAGAAACAATCAAACAAACGAGGTTTTCCTTTTGGCACTGTACCCTTGCAGGGGCTGAAAGGAGCACTTCAAAAAGCAAACAATTATTTGTATTTAGGTGTTTTGAAAAAAAATGATTATTGGAAGCACCTACTGCAAATTAAAAATGAAGACTGGCTATAAAGTGCACATTTCAATAATTTCATTATGGAAGAAATCAATTAATAAAAGCATGCATTAATGTCTTCTAATAAGCTTCGGCCAAGGAAGTCCAGCCACGCTGTGCCCACAACGCCCCTCCTACACCAAGCTAATTTGCTATGCAACCAGCTGGCTATGAAGTGAAACTGTGAAAGACACAGTAAGCAGACCAAACATGCAGGCTAGGACTTAAAAGAAAAAAGCCAACTAACCCGTAAACTAAATAAAATGTAAAGTGAACCAAGTCATAGCTACAGATCCTAAACCAGGCAGGCTGGAAATGCTTGCACCGCTTGTACTCTACTCTCATATGATCTTACTTCCAATCCCTACTGACATAATACAGTAGAAAATCATTACAATTAAATCAGGGAAATAACTCCTCAAAATACTATCTCCTAAGAAACTGAATATGTAGTCAATACAAAACACAGTGGAATTGGTATAAACAATACTGGGAAGATAGCTACTAAAAGATTAAGATTAGCAGTACGTGGAAAAAAATGGACATTTCTCCCACTAACCATATGCTTCTCTGAGTAGCATTTCACTGGTCTGCTTACCACTAAGCAATGTCTAATCCTCAACTTTTCCAGTAGACATTTTAAAATACAGGAAGTTTTTCTACAAGGAAATTGCTGAGGAGCAGTCTGAGTAAAAGAAAAACATATGTTCAAGAAAGAAGGCAGACATTCTCACTGCTTCCCATATGTGATGTTTCGGAAAGCAGAAAGGAGCCTTGCTCCATCACACTCAGACACAGAGCTTTACCTGGGCAGGCAGCACATTTTTCACACCCCACCCACAATCTACAGAAAATGGTCTTTCTTTTCTCTCTGCATCTCCACTTCCCCATCATCAAGTATTTTGTTCTGGTTTTACAATGTTAGCATTGACCGAGTAANTAAGCCAAGCAAACTGCCATCAGGTCTGACACAGGTAGGGAAATGCCAGCTGCATATTCCTAGATCTGAAAACCCCTACCTTAAACTGTGCTCATACATAAGGAGGGTATGTTTTTGATAACTGTGCTCAATAAACACAGGCCTGGCTGCCTCATGGTAAATAAACACAAGGCAACAACAAAATATTATGAGTGTGTCCTATTTTAGAAACTGGGATTGTCAAAATATATCAATTTAGCTTTGATCTCTTTTCGTAAACTACACAGTACCAAATACTTAGGTATCTATCATTAGTTAAGCTCCAAATTCACAGTCAACAACGGCAATACATAGAGAGCACAAAAGCAACCGCATTAAACAAATTCTATGTACGTAATCTTTCACTTTTAATAGTAGATCTGCCACTGAAGTTTAGAGAATACAGAAGCATTTACCAAAGATGGTTTAAAGGGTTTACTATTTTTACATAGATTTGATAAAGAATTTGCCATATCTATTACCAACACTCTAAAATTCAACACAAAGATGAGCAATATTGAACAGTCCAAAACACCTACAAGTTTTAAAGTAAGCACATTATTACTGAAGTTGTTTCTTCCATAAAGGAAAGGTTTTCTATCTTTTTTTTTCCCATTGGTATAATTAGAGACATTACACAGAAAACCTAGAAGGCACTGTAAAAGAAACTAATTATTCCCACTGCTATTACCACTACCATTCTGCAGAAACCTGAATGCCTAAAGCAAGCCTAAAACTCTCAAGCACACATGCAAGTAGTTGCATGCAGGGAACATGCAAACCCAACACCTACCTCCACTTTCCACCTTTGGAAAGAAATATAAGCAGGTAAAACAAAAATCTTTCCCTTGACTTTCAAATTGAGAGAGAAACAAGTGTACATCACCTGCCAAAATACCTACCTGTAAATCTAATAATCTTATTTATCTCTAGAAGACTACGAAGTCAATTTCGGCAATACTGGATCACTCAGAAGGGTGAAAAAAAAAATTCCTACTGCAACTGAGTTCACTACATCTGAAGAGGAAACAGTTATGCCTCTGTATTTTTGTACTTCACAAGGTTTCTCCTTACATACTAAAGCTTTCTTTAAGCCCACCGGGACTGACTCCATAAGCAACACACCTGTAAGGTATGAGCCCCTGTAAAGTACAAACACGTTTTCCCACTTTGCAGTCAGGTGGGTTTTACTGATCTGCTGTTCAGGTCTCATCACAAATAAAGTTATGCAACTTCCATCTTCTGCAATCAGCCTGGTCACCAAGAATTTCTCCTATCAGGCACGATTTTTTTCGAGGGTTACTTCCCATTGACAGTTCTTTGAAATGGAAGAAAAGAACAGAAGGCAAAAAGAAAATCATCAAGTGTCCTACCCTAACAAAACCAATCAGAATTAAAGAATAATATTCTCTCTTTGGAGGTAGTTCTTTCTAAAGTATCATGTCAGATATTTGAATCAACAACTATATTCCAACTGTCACCGTAAGATGCTTTATAAGAACACATAAAACCTCATAGATTTGAGCAATAAATGCTGAAAGTTATTGAGAAAAATACTTATATAGACATTTGGTTACTTACATTGTTGTTGCGTGTTTCTACTGCTGGAAACTTCCTGACTATGAATTTGACAGCAGATTCCAGGTTTTTGTCAATAAGATAGGATGGTTTGGCTTTGGGGTCACCGCATGCCTATAAAAAAATACAATAAAAAATGAAGTAAAACCACAATCATCCATCTAAAGCTAAGTGACAGTTGCAAATCTGAAGACAAACTAGAAAGATTCTTTTTTTGTTTGTTTGTTTTTAGTGAGCAGGTGATAAAATGAAAGGCAAAGTGCAGGGACTGTCACAGCTGAAATATGCAATGGGAAACAGTACAGAGATGCTCTTCTACTGAAAAAGATGCATGGAAATATCAAAGCAGTTAGTGCAGAACAGCAGTGAGGGAAAAACTCAATCCTAAAAGGAGGAGAAAAAAAAAAGGTTTCCTTTTAATGCTATTCCTGGTTTGAGGTAGTGTTGTATGCATCTGGAGTTAATAAACTGTTAGAAAATTCAATCATCTTCTGTGGAGGACAGTGCTGGGCACATTAAATGATTAAACTATCCTTTGTGAAACCAAACTAAACGCCCCACCACCAATCTGCATTTCATTTTTCTTTAAATTGTTAAGTGCAAGACAATTTTCCGTTCTACAATGAAACCACCAGTACTTGCCTGAAGTTTTCTATTTCCTTAGATTAAGAACTCAAGTTTTCTCATTTTCTTTACTCCTACAGTAGCATAGGCTGCGCTTTAAAAGCGGCAAATCAAGAAATGTCATTAAATTTTGATTTCAAGAGAAGTCACAACTAAGCGTTAGGTCTCTTAAATGACTTAGGTAGACATACCAGAGCAGCTTCTGTGGACAAAGCACCTACTTTTGCCAGCTACAGTGCATGCTGTCAGACACACTGCTACTTCTCAACTACTCTGACTAGCAAGCCATGCTGTACCATTTAGTTTGGAGAAACATACTAAAAGCAGCGTTACTTACATGACAAAATTTGTGCTCAAACCGTATTTTCTGTCAAATATTCATTTAGCTTTATAGTCCTCATAGGGATTTGCAAAGGAGCCTCGTGTCTCATGCAAAACTCAATTACATGCTAGGCGTTTCTACGCAACATAGTGAACTCAAATGACAGCTCATTTAAAAACTTTTCCACGTTAATTTCTATGACTGAGTTGTGGACTGTAGAGACAGAAGTCATGGAGTATGAGACCGATTCTGAAAGCGGGCAAGCGGGCAAAGGGAAGGTGAAAAGCTTTGCAAACCTTCCAAACTTGTCCTTGCTGGGGAAGCAGTGTAATAAAAAGAGAGAAAAATTACATATAAACAAATTACTCTTAAATTCTAAAATATGTTACATTTAAGTGAACTAATACACTTTTACCTATGAGAACATTATGATTATCTGTTACTATAGGCAGCATACTGGATGGTGATTATTCTAACACTCACAAACAACTTTACATCTACTTATTCGAATTTTACTATTCTGCAAAGTGCTGCTTATATGCTGAAACATGTAACTTCTACTAGTATTTCCAAACTAAGTTCAGGTAGGGAGAGAAAAAGAGGAGTTAACAAATATGACATGCAACTACAGGGGAAAAAAGGAGAGAAACTCAGTGAAGTTTTACATACCTGAAAAAGAAACGGTAGCCAAGAAAAAAAACAAAAGAGTCATTATTTTAAGTTTCTGAAACTCCTACCAGCAGTACATGACCAGCGAGATGTATGCTAACATACTACTCTAATACCAACACTCTCATGTTTGCTGATTTTCCCACAAAAATACTAAGTTTTATTAAAATGTCACACCTATAATACTCCCAGACAAATTTATAAGGAAAATAAATTCAGCAACATCAACATTATCAATTAGATATTAAATAGTTGCTTCAATATTCTTACAGCATCAAACACCACGTGCCACAGTAGATCTATTCTGTACACACTTTAAAGTCTTTACACAATTTCAAAAGTAAAAAATTATACTGTAAATAGGCATCAAAAACAGTAAACAATGCACTTCAAATTTGCAAAGTCTTAATTAACTAGATGCCATGGGTTTGTCAGAATCTCTGTCAGATTATATTTTCTGTCCTTGTCACACACAGTATAACTTTCTCTACTAAATGAAGGCTTACAAGCTAAGGAAACAGTTTAATGGACAACATATATTTGTGGCCTCTTAAAATCCAGTATGATTGCTCTTACATAGGAGATAACTGCCACCACTGACTTCCTAATATTTTCGGTCTGAATTGAAACATTACTTCCACACACACTCCTCCTTTTTCCTAGAGATAGATGTTTTTCCTCCCGTAAATCAGCTCTCCAGAATGTTTACTAAAAATTGTTCTACACAAGCCCTTATGCACAGATCATTCACACAGAAACAGACGCATGAAAGCACTAACGTGCACATCCTCATGTGGCTTCAGAAACTCAATTCCCAGAGATGATTAATATTATCCTCAGCCTCACTGGCAATCCCCTCAATATATCTGAATATGCAACAGAGAGCTTTGCTCCTTCCCCTTGTTCGTTTGCTAACATCACGCTTAAAGCAACTGTAATTCTTCCTACTAATGAACTGCACAAGAATGATCCATGGATAAGAAAGAAAATTGCTGCAAGATGCAAAAGGTTAAAAATAGCCTTCAAAATTCCACCTTCTAAAAAGCTGTAGAATCCTACCTAAAGGGACTGAACAGAAAGAGAACTGACACCACTAAATGAGTGGGTTGATGCCTTTTCCTTCCCTCTCCGATATTCCACAGCAGCTCAGCTCCTTTCTAAGAGCTGATATTATTTGATTACCAACTGTTGCTGTATCAATACAGTTTTCATCCATACTGTTACCTGCATTCAGCATCGCATGTAAAACCATCTACGTGACCTAAACCTCTCCTGCAACAGCAAACAGACCCATGAAGCTCAAGCTCACTACAGTTTACTCTAGAAAGAATAGAAGAATGAAGATACAAAGCCCAATCCCTAGCACTCTTGCACAAGTGTGAAAGTCTGATAAGGCACATAACCACAGTTCTGGACTGCAGAAAAAATGAAGACGCTGAAGGTAATGGTCTTAGAATATAGATAAGAAAGACAGTTTTTGCTTTTAATAGGTGCATTGGTCAATACAAAATCACTTGCCAGTACTGTAATGGGCAGGAACATCATGGTACAACATACAAAGATCACTTTGCCACTTAGAGCTCCTCCAGCATTCAAATGAATTTTGAGAATTAGCCAAAACCTTTCTCAATCAGCCTCAGACATCACTTCCCCCACCCCTCAAGTGGCCTGCAATAACCTTTTTTCATTTCTTATTTAAAAAAAAAAAAAGCCAACCTACAGCACAACGGCTACAGTTTTGGGGGGGGGGTATTAAAAAGAAATTCATGAAGTAAAAATGTTCTTACTAGCGCAGCATTCATGGAATACAGCTCTGAAGCTATGGGATTCCAGCTGCTTCAACCCCGAAATATTATACTGAAAGAATCTCCCAGCAGTCATCTCTAAATTACTTTGCACGTTACTAAACAGCTGTCAAGCAGTTATGCTGAAAAAGATGATGCAAAGCTACCATTAGAGACTACTCTAAGTAATTTAAAAAAAAAAAAAAAAAACAACCAAAAAGGACTCAGACACTGGATTTCTATCAAGTTACACAGCATTTCTTTCCACAGCTCTTTAGAATGGTACCCTGCTATAGTAAGCGAACGCATTTTCCTGGTCTGATTCTATGCATCCAACTCTAACAAGAACCACATGACTTCTATAGCTAAGAGATGCATTATTTGGGGAAAAAAATCATTGCTATCATATCTGAACTTTGATGGCCTGTGCATAAGACAGATCAGACTACATGTACTCTTTAGAGATCCTTCACTAAGCCATACATTTTGAATTAAAGCCGTGTTTTGCTACCTACCCTAATAATCTTGATAACTACAATATTATTAATATTCAAAATTCAGACTCTATTCTTCACTTGATGCTAAGTTCCAGGAGAACTTGATTAGGTTCTCCTATACTATCTTCCCTTTGAAAATGAAACAAACTACATAGCTTTACTTTCTAGGTTGTACTCATTCAGAAGCAACCAACAAGAAATTATCCAACAACAAAAACCTGCTTAAGGTCTACATTTAAAATAAGCAGCCCCTAAAGAAGAGCACAGAATCCAGTACAACTGCCTTTGGCCCAGAGAACACCAACATTAAGATACACAGCAAGGAGACCTTTTGCCCTGGTACAATTACAGCTATCACTGCAAAAAAATCAAAGCCTAACATTGAGGACAGAGGATGTTGGAGGAGAGAAAAAAAAACAACAAACACAAACATCCAGCAACAAAATTACTACATGTATCCAGCTGATGTGATACGAATAAAGGGACGTTTATGTTTAGGTACAATCATTGGCAAAAGCCAGTACCCTTTTATATCCTTCTTTTTGTTGCTAAGCCCAACCTATTCCAAATGATTAGCAGGAGTGATTCCCAATAAAAGAGAAACAGGGCCGTTTGAATCAGTCATTTCCTATTTTCATCCCCCAAAACCTCCTACATCAGAAGGTGATAATAAAACAAGTCACACTTTGCAGCCATTTAACATGTTTTTATTACTTCAAGAGATCTTGATTTATGGTTACTGCAGACTTGAGATAAAACACTGCTGAGCACAGTTCCACTGGACTGTAACAACATATACTGAAATAATCTCAGTCAACAAATCCTAACCTTCAAGTTTCATTTACAAATGAATCTGCACTAAAAACCTCTGCGAATTCAACCAGCAAACTGTTGGAATTTCAATGACAGCAAAAAATACGCCACCCCACGTTAGTAACATTCATTAGTAAATGGAAATACACAAAGATTTGTTGTATTTAAAAAATGGGAAAAGCCCCTGTATGTACCACTTACAGTTTACTACAGCACATCCTCTTGACGCACAAAAAGACGAGCACAGTAAAACTGTTCTTCCCTTGTAATAGCTACTGGCATTAAAGATTTCATCCTAAATTGTTTCTGTAAGTTTTAATACCTGGTTTGCGGCCATGCATCCTATAAATTATACTAAATAATACATGGCAAAGAAACATTCAAAGAGATAGGTTTATCATTCACACTAGACTTCTGTAGGACAAAGCATATTATTTATTCTTTGTTTCTGTCATGCATTTAAAATAGTGAGATTACCAAGTGACAATCTCTTAATTTTGAAAAAGCGGGAGTACTGAGAGGGAGAGAGAGATGAATAATCAATAAAGAGCTGTTTTGCATGATGAAAACATTAGGAAACAGTTCATACTGCATTTGCCTTAACATCTCTGATGAAGCCTACCACAACTGTCAAGAGACCCCACCTGGAGTGCTGTACCCAGCTCTGGGGCTCCCAACCTAAGCAGGACATGGGCCTGATGGAACGAGTCAAGAGGAGGGTCACAGAGATGCTCAGAGGGCTGGAGCACCTCTGCTATGACAACAGTCTGAAAGAGTTGGGGTTGTTCAGCCTGGAGAAGAGAAGGCTCCAGGGAGACCTTATAGTGGCCTTCCAGTACCTAAAGGAGGCCTACAGAAAAGATGGGGCTTTTTACAAGGGCATGTAGTGATAGGATGAGGGGTAATGGCTTCAAACTGGAAGAGGGGAGATTCAGATTAGAACTTAGGAAGAAGTGTTGTTTTTTTTTACTGTGAGGGTGGTGAGACACAGGAACAGGTTGCCCAGAGAAGCTGTGGATGCCCCATCCCTGGAGGTGTTCAAGGCCAGGCTGGATGGGGCTTTGAGCAACCTCTGTTTTTTTTTTTTGTCCCTGCCCAGGGCAGGGGGGTTGGAACTCGATTTTCAAGGTCCCTAACAACTCTAACCATTCTATGATTTGCTTTGCTGTATTTTAAGTTGTGTGGAAGTCTAAGTTTGTTATTAAAGAGACTTGTCCCAGATAAGCTTTGTCCCTCCCAATAGCTATGCAAGCAGATAGAACAATTAATTGGTCACACATAGCCAAATTATTAGAATCTAGTTTAATACTTTTGATGGCTAAAATTTAACTGTCCTACACCAGCACCACTTGGGTAGTCTTCTACTAAGTAAATGACATTACTGATTTTTCAGTTACATAAATGATACTTGTACGAAAGGTAAACTCGTATTTTGATGTGTTGCTTTGAGCAACCTGGTCTAGTGGGAGGTGTCCCTGCCAAAGGCAGGGGGCTTGGACCTAAATGATCTTAAAGGTCCCTTATAACCTGAACCATTCTATGATTCTATGCTCCTCTTCCTAATCCCAAACAGGATCAACTGTATGTATGTTGCACCTGGGAGATGTCTGCCAAATCTTTCCTTACAGGTCTCCAACAGGCTACATTCAAAACCATTCTCACTGTCTTTTCCAATACTTAATGATATTATTCATTAGAAAGTTCTAAGATGTAAACTGAACTCTCTGTGCTCCAATTTAATCCATTATTTCTTGATGTCTGTGGCGAGAATGAATTCCACAAGCTATTCCTCCTCTCTCTCTCCAGCAGAGAAGTAAAAACTTGTACCACTTACTAATTTACTTCAAAAACATCCTCCCATTTTCTTAATGGGTGAAATTTTCTCTCTTATTATTCTGCTCTGGGTTTTCTCCATTTTGTCCACATCTTTCCTGAAAAGTGTGTCAATACGGTTATCCAGCTGCTTTCATCATTACAATTTCATTCAGACTGTACTTCCTCAGATTGTTTGTGAGAACAATTGGATGAAGTAACGTCAGCAGCCTCGCTAAGGTTAGTGTGTAAAGTATCTACTAAGTTGTCCATACTAGAGTCACCTGTCACCTCGCCGACGAAAGAAATATGCTTGTTTTAACACTATCTGTACATTGATATATTAATATTATGCTATTAGGTTTATAGCACCTGCACTTCTCATCAAATATGGGGCAGGTGAATTGCAAAGAAAAAAAAAATGAAGAGACATTTCACGCCACAAAACTTTCCTTAAATGCAATTTATAAAGTAACATCTTAATAAAAGAAAGCCAGGCAATGGGGATGCCTTGTCTATTCTGAATCTAAAATGTCAACTGTTAAGACTTTTACCTGCATCTCCTCTGCACACAATCTTAAAAATCTCTTGCAAATCAAACTGCATTTGTTTTCATGTCAACTCATGGCAGGGCAAATGAACAGGAATCGGGGGAGCAGGTAATTAGTATTTGTTAACAAAGAAACAAAGCAAGATAATTCTGGGCATCTATACTTGATACAAAAGGATAAATCCACCTGACTTTCTCTCTGTACATTTTAGAAGATATCATTGAATGTTTTTATACTCTCTTATTACAAAGTGTCATTTTTTCTTTACAAAATCAGCTGCTTTTCTCAGTTTAAAAAAAAAAAAAAAAAAAAGAGTCTTTCCTTGCTTCCTGAGCAAAGGAATTTTTTTATTCATTTTTTTTCACCGCCAGCACTGACTGTAAATTTGTTTGGGGTTTCCTCTTCCTCTTATCAGTGGGACAGTATTCTGAGCTATTCCTCCAAGATCACAAACTCAAATAGACCAACATATACTGGCATTTTAACCTTTAAAGAACTGCTGACACCTATCAAGCACTGGAAGCAATACTGCCCCATCCTAAGACACATCATGATGACCTGATCTGTTCTTTCCAATACCAAACTTTCAATTCAAAACAAGATTATTTGTGAGCTTTTTCCTCTCAGCTCAAAGCTCCACACTCCAGCAGCGAGCTCAGTGTCAAAAGGGTGATCTAATCCTACACCCTTCCAAACTTCAGAGCTCTGCAGATTGGAAACTTCTCCATGTTCTGCCAGTCATCTAAAATCTCTCTTCATTTTTCCTGAAGAACCACTGTAGTGCCTGAGCAAAACAGAACACGTTTATTGACTGGCTTTTACAACTGTCTCCCTGCAACGTTTAGACTTTGTCAGGTCCTCTCTGGTCCAGCTTTGGAGCTTTTGGAATCTTTTTCTTCACCCCAACCTCATGAGCAGCGTGAAAGGCTGGTCTATTCAGCCTTGGCTGATCTGGTCAACTTGGCATCGTTTTACCACAGGAGACTTGATGCAGCCTCCTCTTTCCCTCACAGCATATGCCACCTTTTGCTCTTTTTAAGAGACTATATACTTCAACTGCTGCAGAAGAGAATATAAATAGGGAAAATAAAAGTACCCAGTCTTTTAAAACGGCTAACAAGTAATACCCTCAATGCAGGTGAAAATCCAATATTGCCACTATCGCATCGTTAAAGAACTAACTGGCAATTAATCACCCGCTAAATTATTTTAAACCTGGCTCCATACTAAAATACATGCTGCTCACAATAGAATTGGGACCACATTTTTGGTTTGGAACAGTAAAGATAAAGTCAGCTAAAGTGCCTGCAAATATTTATTCTGTTCCTTATCTACGACTTAAGTCTTATGCAGTTCATATCTAAGAATTGGTTTAAGATTGCCATTTTTCAGATACTATGTAATCATCAGAGTTGTGAAAGTCAACAAGAATTATGTTTGTTAATGACATTAAGGAAAAATTTTGCACACAAATGTAAAACCTGTACTGTGAAGAACAAGAGAACATTGCTAGCAAAGCAATTAATGCTAAATAACAGACTCATCATGTTTGAGTAACACATATTCTAAATAATTGAAAACCCTGTTTACAGTAGCACTGCTTCGACATTCATCAAAATCACACTTTCTTGATTTCCTCTGACTAAATGTACACTTCAGATATTTTAAGATGAAATCTCTTACTGCAAATACTTCCCAGTATCCAAGGGTTTTATAAACAAACAAAAGACAGGACCATAGAAAACAGTATTCTTCCTCTGCCACCACTCTTGAACAATACACTTACTTGACAATACCGAAAGGATTACACAAAGCTTACCAACAGTCTCGGTCTGCTCTGAACAGTAACCACAAAATTCAAGCTTCACCTGAGCCAGAATGGCATAAAAAAAACCCAACAACCTGCTGTCTTTGACTTAAAGAGATCTAGTTGTAGGCAAGTAATGACAAAAGAGTTACACGGGAAATCAATAATAAAACTGCTAGCCTGGATAATTGAGGATAAATTCTTAAAAAAGCAGAAGGAACAAACCAGGAGAGAAACTGCAGTGGTAAGATTTCCAAGTTCAGGACCAATACTGGTCCTAGCACAAAAGACAGTTGAAAGCAACAGGCAAAGCGCCATCCTTTAAAAGTAACAGCAACAAAAAAATCCACACAGACCAAATGTGAATTTTGTCTCATCATCCACTATTACCTTAGAACTCCACTTTTTGTAACTTCCGTGTCACTCTCAGAGGCAAAATCCCATCTATTCAGATACTCTATCTTAAAAACAACAAAGTTTAAACTATTTCAGAAGACAGGCACAGCACAGAAAGTGAGTAAACAGGAAACAACGATGAGTTAACAGCAATATAAGCATATGACATCAAAATTGAAATCTATATAGGAAGATGAAGTATAAATATCAAGTTTCTAACTGATTTTAATAACTTCTGTAATTCCTTGGGAATTAAAATCCTGCTTTGTTTCTAACAGTCAAGAAAACTCTTCAACTTTTAACATCTCTACTCCCTACACAGCATCTACAGCAATCTGTAAGGCAGCTACACCTCTCACTTCCTCTTATTAAAAAAAAAAAAAGTCTTAACCATTTCCTCTAACCGCAATACCACATATTGTGTGGTTCTCTCTAGTAACTCGAGTTTCGATACCATCTGCAAGAGAGGAAGCCACGAAAATCTTAAAAAGCAGTTTTAGAATAGACTGTTTTCAGAGAGAGTAAAAAGAAAAAAAAAAAGAAAAAGAAAAAAAAAGAGAGAAATAAAGAAAAATAAAGTGCTGCAAGCAGGCAGCTATGCTGCAGCTGGTCTGAAGAGAGACCGCAATAAAATACAGTAATGAATCCTGAAACTTCTGAGGCTCACCGTCAGCGCTAGCTGGTCAGCACTGTCAAGCAGTACTCACTGCAGCTTAAGAAAACAATTATTTGAATCACAAATTACTATATGAATACACCGAGTTGTGTCTGAGACGTCTCCAGATCTGCAAAACTATACAGCACACAATAATCAAACCACTTGGACATGCCTCCTTTGCCTCTGTATTTAAGACCTACGCAATTTTGGACTCAGTTCGTGACATTTGCAGGCGAAACCGGTGCCACCTCTAGTGCTGATACTCCCCTACCGAGATCCTATCCACTTGCATCACTTCACTAACACGAGTAATGGCAGAAGCTACCACCACCATATGGGCAAACGGGCTCAGTGCTCTGCCATCTAAACCTACCAGCGGAAATGTGCCTGTGTGCACTGGGCTGCTTAATTTGAGTGAATGCCCCCAATCCAGAACACCGGTAACGAAGACGGAGTCTGCGCTCACAATCGTCAAGGTTTAATTTTTCCCCGTCTCATTTCCTGCCTTCTCCCCTCAAAGAAGGGCTACGCTCAGGCGAAATTCCCCTAACCTGTTGTTCACCTGGTGTATTTCCCTCAAAACATAACAAGCACACACAAAGGACTTCCCCCTAAACAGGGGCTTTCCGTTAAAGCTGTGATTATGTTGCTACAATTATTAAGGTCAAGCAATTTTCCAACAAACAAAATCGCCAACTAAAAGAAAACTCACTTCTATTTCAGAAAGAAGGAAATTTGCAACAGTTAAGCTAGAAAGCTTCATCCATGTCAGTGAAGATCTGCAGAAACACTTGATTAAGTGCACACCAACCACTGGCGGACCTTTGGATCAAGACTGACTTTGGAATACTGCAGTCATTCCTTTTCCTTCCTGGAAACACCACCTTAATTAAAGTCAACACTGCCATTGGTATAGCCAAGTAGCCCTTACTACTTCTGGAATAGAAGTGCCCTATGTGAGCAAAGCCGTTTGACAAAAGGCATCCTTTGGCTCAGAGGCGTCAGGCAGGATTGCTCCCTAAAGAAACTTGGGTTCAGAAGTGAGAGAGATCAGGGAAGCACCTGAAACTCTTGAACTCCTTCTGCTATTGCTGCAGTGCAGGCCACCTGAACCTGCTCTAGGTGGACGTTGGACCAGATGATCTCCTGAGGTCCCATGTCATTCTGTGACCCCAGCGTGCAGAACGGCACAGACATTTTAACGCGCTAAGCCGGCAAAGGTCCGCTTACTGCTTGGATGCAATAACTCCTATTTTCCTTTGAAATAAGGAAAAGCTCTCAGAAATAACTGTTCAAGGCAAAGCAAATGAAACCCTAACTCATTTTCATTACTGGAAGCGGGCTGAGCAGCCACACGCACTCAGACAGTGCGTTGTAATTTGTGATTCACCAGGAAAATGAAGCTGGGAAGGAGGCGAAGCGCCCAGAGCAGGGGACGGCCATGAACCTGGCTCTGACCTACAGGAAAACCCAGGGATTTCCTCCAGAAGAGGAACTGATGGAGCAGGGAGGCGTACCCCATCCTGCCCGGCCACACCGAGACCCGCGGCCGCCGAACCCCCTTCACCGACGCCAACACCGACCGATTCCCCCCCGGGAGGGCGGGCGGGGAGCGGCCTCGGCACCCACCACCGCTTCCAACATCTGCTCCACCTCACGCCGGAGCTGCTAAGCAACGCCGCGCCGCCTCCAACTCACACGGAGGTTAAACTTACTAATTTTACCTCAAAACCCCCTACCCTTCGGCAGCCACGGGTTTCGCCAGGATAAGCCCCCGCGCCCCGCTACCGTGACTCACGCACTGCGGGGCGGCAGCGGCTCCGGGCGACACCGGGGACCGCGCCGGGCCTAGGCCCCGCGGCGAAGGGGAAAAGGGGGGGGGTGGGCGCCGGGCCTGCGGGCGCCGCTCCCCGCAGGGCCGGGCCTTCCTCCCCTCCCCC